>JBAMYA010000018.1:2978658-2998640 GCA_037176975.1 Arrhamphus sclerolepis
CTGAGTAAAGAGTAGTCATCCCCTTCTCAGAGAACTCTTGAGGCAAAATGTGAGACAATCTGTCCAACAGCTGAAGCTTGACTGAAAGTGGGTTATGCAACAGGACACTGATCCTCAGCACACCAGAAAATCTTCATTAGAACGGACCAATAATTAAGGATAATTATAATTTAGAGTTTTGCATAAGCAAATGCTGAAAAACTCCAATGAGCTGAAGCAATGCTGAAAAGAAGAAAGGACCAACATTCCTGCACAACCTTTTGAGAGGCTGATAAGAGTCAAAACAGGAACTACTTCAAGTTTGTTGCTAAAGGTAAATAGAATTATTCAATTGTGGGAGTACTTTCTATTGCCTACATTTTCTTTCTTATTGGCTTACTTTTTGCAAAATAAATAATGAAACAGTGACAAAGTAATATGTTGTTTTCTATTTGAGAGTGTATATGTCTAATACTAAAGGCCCACCATAATCAAATGATTTTAATTTATTTCCTTAGAATAGATGTGGTGCTCACTTTTGCACGTGACTGTTCAAAAGAACCTTTGGTCTCGTTAACTCTTCAGTGAGACTGTAAACTACTTTGACAGATTGATGCAGTTTCGCTCAACACTGAAGGCAGTTTACATGCTATTATGGCGATGTGAATGTTTTCCATGTTCGCCACTGCTCATTATAGCATGTTAGCACCTGCGAAATTACTGATCAACACTGCTACAGCTGCAAGAGATGTGTTTTTCATTAGCAGTACATCAGAACATGTGACCATGGGGCTATAACAATGGTCTAATAGTGGAAAACTTATCCTGAAGGGACATTAATCTTTAACAAAACAACTCATCCCACAGCTGTTAGTGCTGTCTAAAAAATTGGACCATTTGGATTCCCAAAATTATTTCTGAGTCTGGACTATCAGCATCTCTCTTTTATCAGCTCATATGTCCACTTCCTCAGAGAGTTGTTAGTCACTTTTATCAGAGCTGCCTTTGTTGTGGGTGGCAGAAAATCAAGTGAAACCATCCTGACAGCCATGTTTAACTTTACCAGAGGTGTAGGCTATGTTTTTTTTTCATGCTCCTGTCTTTGTGAAGGGATATCAAAGTGACAACCCTTTGTACTGACGCAGATGAGGCCAAGTCAAGCAGCCATGCTTTTCCTGCTTAAAAATCATTCAATTCAATTCAAAATACTTTCTAAATGCCCAAAGGGAAATTCAGTAAAAAGCCACATTGATTGAGAATTAGCAAACCAAACAAGTGTGTGTGTGTGCGTGTGTGTGTGTGCCTTTGCCTCGAGTGGCTACAGGAGCCTAAAGCTGCAGAAAGTCTCTTGGTCTGCGGGAGGCTCTTTGATCAGGCATGCGCTTAACAGGATGAGCCTGGGAGTCAGTGGTGGACACTCTGAAGGAACTAATTACCCTCCGCAAATGCACAACTGACAGTGTGTATGAGTGCGTCAGGAAGAGATACAAAGAAATGAAGGCGGAGGGGAGAAGAGAGGAAGAGAAAATTTGACAGCAAGAGCAAGCTGCGAAAAAACTAGATAACGTGTCCCTTCTCTCAAGGGTTTTTGCTGGCCTGACTTTGACACGCTGAGTGATGCACAAAAAAGGATCCACAGTGATTACTGCATTTGCTGGTATCACACCACGAAGCATATGCTGCTTAACTACAGTACGTGTGTCATGGTCACCACGTATGTAGCTGTGGCTGTTATCTGTTCAGGTCTACTATTCCAATTTAACTTCTTAGAAATAGCTCATAATTGTATTTATTTTTATTTTTTTACTGATTCATGAAATTCTATTTTTCTTTCTTCAAATTCTACATTTTTTCACCAGAGATGATGAACCAACCAATTAATACTGAGTTAAGGACCATAAAAGAAGTCTCTACAAAAGTGGTAGGTTTTTTTGCTTTGTTTTGTTTTCTGTTTGCTTTTTTGTTTTTTCTCAAATGAGTATTTACATTTCCAAAAGGCTTTTAGCAGTCATGTGAACAGGCACATGTAAAATCTCACAGAAAACCTACAAAATGGCATCTTGTTACGTGACAGAAATGTGAAAGTATGTTTTGGCATAAACTAAAATCTTAAGCAACTAGTTTTAGTGCCTCAGTGCCTCTGTGATATGTAATGACATATTTATCAGCATCTCTCTCTTCTTCCTTGTCCAGGGTGCTACAGCCCTCTGCCCACAACCCTGAATAGTTATATTAGTATATCATATATCATATTAGTTTGTCATTTACAACTGAACACATTTTAAAAATGATTTCAATTTTGGCTCCCAACAAACATAAAACAATGTAATCATTGTTTTGTTTTATGAAGGACACATGCACTTCTTTTTTTAAACAATTGTCTGCATAAATATTAATGGTTAATGTCATAATCTGGCAAAACAGTCAGATATATATGCATTTTATTCTTGCAGCTGATTTTTTCTTTTTGTTTTTTTTTAGTGCATAAGTTTGAGTGAGAATGAATGCGTCCTTCACCAGCCCTATTTGACAGTCTGATCTAACATATTTTATTAACACTTGAAACCCTGGTTCTGTCAGGAAGGACTAAAGTCACCAACTGTGAAACATTTAAGGACAGGACAGACAAAGAGACAGGACAGTGATGGTGTGGTTTGTGTATTTAAGTGAATATGCGGTGGATTGTTCAGTAAAAGGTCAAACATACAAACATAAAACAAACAAATGTTTATATAAACAAACTATATAGAAAGTAGTAAAATTAACAGCAAAAGGGAAGAGCATTTTATACAGTTATAAAGTGTGTGCGTACATATGTGTTGAGAGTGTGTCAGTACCATACGTGAGTGATTCCTTGCACCTTTTTGTGACAAATACAAAATTAATAAATTGACAAAAAAAATGCTCAAATGCTCATTTGAGCAGCTCCATGAGCATTGGCTTGAATCATTTTAATGTCAGAAATGTTAGTCCGAAGTTTAACTTTACCATACAAACATTTTTAGAGTTTGATAAATGCATAGTGCATCAAAAGTTTATAAATAAATTGAAATTGAATTGAAAAGTCAGTGGATTATTATTTTTAAACTTTCTGATTTCAACAATAATAATGATAATCCTTTCTGTTACAATCAAGCATCCCTAGCTAACTTTATAATTGGACTGGCTGATGTTTCCGTGGTGACAAAGTAGCTGGTCACTGAAAGCTGGCAAGTTTGACAGTTTTGTACAAATGAGTCCACTTCTGGTGCGAAAACATTTTAAAGTGAACTAGATGTGCAAAATGATCACTGGTGAATGAGTGAGTCAGTCTGCAGGTAGGCAGAGTGATTTAGGCCATTTATATAAACAAAGACAAAAATATGAAAATGTAATTATGACTGTATAATGTCACGCAGTTACACATAAAAAGGAAAATGTTGGTGTTTGATCTTTTCATAAAAGTCGCACATTCATTCTAATGTGGCTACAAAAGTACAACTGAAAAAGCAGTAAAACGAATCTGTCAAAGTTTGTGACGCACCGTTAAGAAACAAGGAAGTGAGAGGCAAGACCACACAGTTATTCAGCAGAAGAACCAAATAAAAAATTCAACCATGTGTTTTGCATGAATGATTATGATGTAATGATTGTTAGCAAATGTAAATGCCAAATGCTTTGCCCTTTTTGCTGCAACAACAGATATAGCAGCGTATAACAGACGCAACACTCCTACCTTTATCCCTCCTGCAGTGATGCTAGATCAGACCTGTCCATCACGCATGTCAGCGCCACTCACTGAATCAGCACAGAATAAAGGTTTTTGAAAACATCTGCGCCCCAAATCCTCAGCAACTATTCTGTTCTGTTCCAGATTTAGAGCCTTTTTAGATAAAAATGTATTTGCTACGACCAAGTCATGCACTCAACACAATAAGCATTTTGAATTGAAATTATAAGAGACTGTTATGCTAAAGGCTTCTGGATATACTCCTCAATAGCAGAAGTTGTTTACCATGACTGAGTAACTGAGTTTACTGATCTTCTGTGTGTTTGCTGGTTTTAAACAAATTGCTGTTTACTCATGTCTGTGCCAGTTCGGGTGCTGCAAGAAATTAAATGAATTTACATAGAGAATAGTGTTTCCATTCTAGGTCAAACAACCAGAAATAGCTAGCTTTCTGGCCCATTCAGGGAAGAACATTCTGCACAGCTGTAAGCCTGGAGTAGAGTGAAAGCAATAACATAATTGATCCAAGTGGATCAAATGACTTGCTTGCTGTAATTATTCTTTCAGGTAGTGTGGAGAATTGACGCTGCAGGAGCTTCTCAGTGTTTGTGCGTCTCTTTCTCCTCCACATTAAAAATAAAGACTCAAATGAATGCTCAGCCAACCGATGGCCTCTAGGGTCGACACGGGACACTTTGGGAGGACTACCCCCCACCCCACCCCCACCCCCGACGGACGAGGTCAATGCTGAGAGGAAAGGAAGTCTCTAAATGATGCTCAGCTGTAATATTTTTCATAACACAGACTTGGTTACTTGAATAGGAGGGTAATATATGGTTAAATGCAAGTGAAAGAGAGACCCCAATGAAAAAAAATCAAATTTATTTTTGCAGGAAATTGAAGTTAACCAGGATTTCTGATCTCTATCCTAACTGATGAGAAGGATTCATGACTGGGAAACATGCATGTTTATTCTTGTTTGCTTCTGGTAGCTCACTAGAGCAGAAATGATCTTCTTATAATAGGAAAAGGCAAAGATGCTGATCAAAATCTCTTCAAAAGCCAGCAGTTGCTCATATGAAGACTTAAGACACTTGTAAGACATCTATACATCTTTGTTGCCATCAGGGACTTTCATTTTAAATTAGTCATCATATTAAGATACTGTTCAGTCCTGAGATTGAGAAATCATTCAGGGAAGCTCTTTGTTTTATTGTGATTACAGAATAATGATTATCTTATCACAAGAGAACAAGATTTTTTTTTTAATGCAAAGACAATATGAACCCACTGTTATCTTAATAAAATTAGTTTTGTTGCATGGAGACAGTACGGTCATGAACTCTTGAAGTAACACCCATTCTCTGCTCCTATAAGGGTCCTTTAATACCTGAGCTTGTTTGCTCTGCTCCAAAACACATTTGCACACTGGTTTAGTTTATTTTCAGACCTAAATGAATAAATAATAATAAAAAAACAAAGGTACCTACAGTAAATGCATTACTTGAAAACCATGTGAGAACATCATCATGGATCATTGGTCAAATTATGAAATGCGCGACTCTAAACGGTAAACGCAGGATGAAGACCTGAGCTGTGCTGCACACTGCTGTGATAGTAGCAGATGCTGTCGTTCTGATGATTCTTTATGTTTCTTGTATTTGTCATGTTCTGAAAATAGTTACATTTGAAGATTGTTGAGGAAAGAAATCTTTGCAGGATGTTGCATGCTTTAATAAGAAACTACAGCAAACTGTGTGATTTAGTTCAGTGGTAGTGCAGAAATGAATGCCTATATGCTTAATTCACTACCTCAAATCATGCTATCGTAGGTTTTTGGTCCTGTTTTGGTTTGATACACTCTCTCTTCAGGAATATTGCACTACTTTGCCATTTGATTTGGATCAAATTCAGTTCTTGGAGGCCACATTTTGCAAAGTTGATGAGTTTTCGTGTTCATCGTTATCCTTGAGCTCTGGAGAGAATCAAAATAAAATGGCAAGTAGTTAAAAAGGGGAAGAGAGAAATGTACCCAAAAAATAGCTAAATCTTGAATCTCTTTCCTTCTCATGTCCATTTTCTATTTCTCACTTTCTCTCTCCTTTCATCCTAAAGTGTCATTCAGTTTATCGCCATCATAGATGACCGGTTTGTCCCACAGGAGTCAAGCAGAAATGCTGTCTGGAGGAGATTGTGTGTTTGTGTGGGTATGCAGAAGGGGAATATGGATGGTTTAAGCCAATCCATATGGGGTGAGTGGAATAAAGCTTCTGTTTGTGGTGGTTATACTGCATGTGAGTGCCAGCGTTTGGTTGCAATAATCACATGGCAATCGTGTTAAGAGGATCCTAAAGCTGCCTCATCGTCCTTAAGCCACACGCTAACACACACAGACATACACAGCCTGATTGCCTGTCAGGCTTTAATGCAACTATATTGCTTCTGGGAGCGAAACCAGAGAGCTGTACTCTAGGTCCACAGGAAGCTCAGATGAGCATTTAAGTCTAAGGAGTCAAAAAGCTGAGTGATGCTGTGACGAAAGCGGACAACTCAGTATGAGCAGATTCAGATAAGAGACTTTATCTGAAACATGTATACAGCTGCTGAGGAGGAAGAAAAAAAAAGTTTAATTGTTGTCTCATCACTAGTTCTGCATTTTTTTTCCTTTCCTGAATTATCAGCGCTGCACTCACTGCTCTCTTGGGCCGAGGTAGCTCAGAGGCAGATCCTCTTTATGCCATGAAGATGCAGCTGCAGCTATTAAAATGCACAGCAAGGTGAGATAAGGGGTCGAGCCTGAAATCGAATGTGGATCAGAAGCGTTTATCGAGGGCGTGTCTGGACATCTCTCTTTTAGGTATTTTGTGCTGAAGATGCTGCAGGAAATGCATCCTGCAATTTCATTCACTCTGATCGCTGAGTTTCAACTCTGAAGGAACTCGTCCTGTCCTAGATAATGCTGATGCGCACCACCATCTATCCCACAGGCTGTAACTTTATTTTGAATGTCACATGTCCAATAAACAACGCCATGCTGTAAAAAATCTCTTATTCCTTACCTCCAAGCGACTTTAGGCAGATTCTATTTTTGACCAATATATCCCAATCCCATGGAGTGGAGGATCAGCATTTTCTTTTTTGGGGGACAAATCACCAGATCCAGGATGGCAGGAGACAATACCTTCTGCAGCCCACTAATCAGGGAGTGTATATGTGTGTGTTTGTGAGTCAGTGTGTGTTTTTGGGCACTTATCTACAAGCACAGGCCCTGTGTATCATACATAATCCCACACAGCCAATGAGAGATTGAAGGAAGGAGGAGAAGATGACACAGTGGGGAATGAGGAATTGAGACAAAAAAATTTATTCACTTTCCTTTTTCCTTAAAGTGTCACGTTAAACATCTCTAACTAGCTCGACATCACAGAGTGGATTTTCTCTCAGTTGAGCAAAATGTGTTCTGCTTTGAGAGCGCTGACACTGTCGTGCTTTCAAGGCACTGCTTTCTTTTGAAATTCTCTCAGTTGAGGGGCAAAGCAGCGGAGCTATAGCAAATCTCCAGCTGAGGAGAATGACTAAGAGAAGTATAAAAGGCAGAACTTGAGGGACTTTATCTCGCGAGTTAAGCAGAAACACATCGCTTCCCCTCAGCTATGAATGTGTGCGAGGTCATCTCATGTGTTAAGACTGTGTTTGCGACATGACGACTGGGGTATGACAAAATAAAAGACACTTAATGTTGTCCCTAAAGGAAGAACTCCAGGAATCACATCTGGAGCAATGTTCCCACTGCACTTGGTCATTTAGAGTCTCTATGTACAACAAAGCATTTAACTTGGTGGTTGTCACTCATGGTTGACCAAAGCAGAAAACGTACCACCCTGAAAATGCAAACCCTGTCACAACATGGGCAAGATCTGACTTTCTGACACCTCTTTTGATGTATTAAAAGCTACATTTTATTTTGTAAAAACGGCATGTTATACTGCTCTGCTCACATAAAATGTTAATGAAAAAAAAAATCATACTTCAAATGAAAAAGCGTGTAATTGTTTTAGGCTTCTTCATAATCCAAATGCAATAACCAGTATTCTGCTTGGAGCTACTATGTACGATGTTATTGGATTTCAAACCTCTTGTAGTCCAAACCTGTTCAATAACTGTGCACACCATCCCCTCTAACATCTTAAGTCTTCTCTGTATTGCAGTAATTTTAGTAAAATGAAAGTAAAAAAACCTTCTTAGCTCCCTAGATACTAGTATTAAATGTACACAACAATGTTATTCTGCTTTCAGAGACAAAACACATTTATTGAACAGCTGAGCAACACAGCAGGAGCGAGAAAATTAGATCATTCAGACCCATTAAATTTACATTATCCAACATTTGTGCCATTTAAGAACATCTAACCTCTTCTTCCTGAAGCCGACTGCCTGTTTAAGGTCACCTGTCTCTTCAGACCTAATTCTACATCCAAACTGCTCACAGAGCTGCAGGATCATGAGCTGGTTTGAAAGTCCATTAGAACAACACATGTTGAGTCCTCTCGACTCCTGATTGCAGAATGCTTGTCCTTCAATGACAACCAGTGAAACCAGTGAAGCTGCACCACTCCCAGGCTTCACGTCTCCTCCAACAGGACCTCCCATTGTCCATATGAAACTTTTTTGCCAACTTCTACTTAAATGAGATGATCAGATGATCACTGACATTATAATTTGTTTTCAAAGTGCAACTTTCACTCCTCCCACTTTGCTTGCTCCGTGGAGTTTTTCAAAGATTTTATAACTCAGCTGCAGATAAGTGGGCTCCGCTAACAAAAAGTTGACAGGAACTACACTTTTTATTTTAGGTGGAAAATGTCTTCAACAAATTCAAAGACATCAAGGCTCAATTCCTGTTTAATACGTAGAGAAGCAATATTTTCTACTCCCCCCATGTACCACCACTACAGATCATTAACGCGCTGCCACGGCTAGGCTAAAAAGAGGCTATCAATTAAACGTTTGTGCACCAAAATGTTGAAGTTTCTGTTGTCACAGTTAGTCAATCAGAATGCACTAAATGTGTGTATTTATGGTGAAGTTTAATAGCTGATTTACTGTGAAACTTGCAACTGTTAAAAAGCTTGAAGTTGATTTTCATCAGCATCAGCCACAGATGCCGGCCAAACCTGTCATACAGTACCGCAGCATCCCAAGCTCACACTAAACCCGCAATTTTGCATTTGCCTCATCGGCAGTCAAGCCACAACAGTTGACTTATTGTGCATAATTGTGTTGTAAGACAAGCACTGAACTGTACCAGGATAGTAAACACCACCTCTACTATATGAACACTGAAGTAATGTAACAGCCAGTGAGTCAAAACTAATGTTGGAATTCATTGTTGTATATGTACATGCGTGATAGACCATGGGTTTCACTCCAGGGCAATCTGACTGTATATAGGGATGGTTTGAATAGGTTTTTTGAGGCTAACGTTAAATAACATTGCTTATATGACTGACATTTTACTATTAGAAATGTGCAGTTTGAAATGTTCAGCTTCTGCCAAACAACAAAGAGAGGTCCGATTTCCTGGTTGGTATCTCAGGTTAAGGGTTACCCACTTTGACTTATGCGAACAAACATCATTCCCATGGTCAAAACTCGATGTGTATGGTCATCAGGCCCTCAAGTGGCATTAGATTAAAAACAGACATGATTCTCAACTGGACATCACTGCATGGACTCAGGAACACTTCCAGAAATCACTACATATGAACAAAATGAACAAGCTGTATCATGCAAAAAAAAAAAAAACATCGTCATCAGTCAAGAATGGGACAACATTCTTCTCCTAAATCCATCAAAGCAAAATGAGCTAATATGTTCCATGAAATGGTAAAATGTCTCATTCTCAACATCTAATATGTTCTTTATGTTCTATTGAGAATAAAATATGGGTTCATGAGATCTGCAAACCATTGCATTATGTTTTTAAATTTTTATGCTTTATCCAGCATCTCAACTATAACCTAGGCTGCATCACAGACATTGAAAACTCACCCAGCTTCACTTTCACTTGTTCATATACACACATTCCTACATTTTGGTCCTGAAATCCATTCCAAAAATATTTATAACATTTATAGCTTTTACATTTGCAATGTTGCCATTCCTGTTCTCAACACTTAAAAGACATTCTGGTAAGGAGATTTTTTTTTCTTGCAAACACATTTAAATGTGTACATCTGTGTCATAATTTAATGTTTTTTGTTTCAACATTCTCCACATATTCTCTATTGGGGACAAGTCAGGAATGCATGGCAAGTTAGTAAAATTCCTCGTACCCTCTTCCTCTGCAACCATTGTCTTTGTAATGTATGCAGGGTCTGATTTTGTGTTGAAAAACGTCTCAAATATAATATATGTTGATCTGTACTTTGATCTGCATCAATAACAATCACAAAAGTGTAAATTCATGCCAAGTGTCCTGATTTAACCCCTTTCCATCAAACCTGTTGGTGTTAACAGTCTGGATGGTTCAACTTTAGTCCTGAGATCATAAAGTTTGTCCAGAACAGAAGTCTATGCTGCCTCTGAATCAGGTTAACAACAGGCCCAACACTTGCTGTCTAGGACAATTCACCATTGCTGTAGTCAACAGCTTCTTGAATTTAAACAGGAGTATATTTGCACGTTTCATAATTTCTTAGCATAAATAGAAGCACAGAAAAGAGAATCCCTCCTTCTTTGCTCTTTGTTGAAATGGGGGCATTGTAGATTTTATTTAATCTGGTACACTTCTTTACCCGCTATCCACTTCATTGTAGAGTTGTTCCAGTACCAATACCAGCACCAGAAATAGTTCCAGTACTGGAGTCAGTACCGGGAAAAGGAAAACGGTATCAGAATGTTTTTATTATAACTATTGTGTCTGCTCTCTGTCATCATAGGGCAGTTAAACAAAAGAAAAAGCTAAAAGCCAAATCAAATCAGATTTTTTTCCCACAGCAACTCACTGCCAACATAGATAAACACAAAAAAATATAACACTCAAAAGTAGGTTATCTCATCCACTGTTTGCTTCCATATGAAGAAGTTCTCCAAATAAACCTGTCTGTGTCTGTGCGAGGAAGTGGACTGGAGGACAACAGCACTTCAAAAAGCTACATCTGAACTCTGCTCACAGTTTTGACAGATAAAGCTAATATAGCTGTTGCATACTCTGTCCCCTGGGACCCAAACATGGACCTACTTCATAATCTGCATTTTAAATGACAGAGAAGAATGGCAATCAAAGTTAGAAGAAAACAGAACAAGACCTTTGGAGGTGACTTTTACAAATAACAGGAAAGAAAAAGATAATACAAATCAAAATGCAAAGTCTGATGCATGAAAATAGGAGTTCGGTGTAAACCTATATGTGATGTAGGGCAAATGAGCTTCTGTGGAAATGTATCTAAGATTTTAGAATAGAATATCACTTGTTTATGGACTCTGTGGACCAACCACCAACATCATGTATCCATCCATTATCTCTACCCGCTATTTCCTGTGCAGGGTCACAGGGGTCTGCTGGAGCCTATCCCAGCTCTCTCCAGGCGAAAGGCAGGGGTACACCCTGGACAGGTCGCCAGTCCATCGCAGCCTTGACAGTACAATAACATTAAAAGGATCACCAGGCACTACAACAACATGTTTCGTCTAAGAATAATTAACGAGTAAAAGTTGCATTGTATGCTACAAGATGGAAGAAGAGAATAAAACTGCTAATAATAGACGAGTAAAAGAAAGAAATCAATTTAACATGAGACTCTTGCTGACAAAATTTGCCTAATTTGAGATCACTTCCAAAAAAAAAAAAAAATTTGTTGCACAAGATGGCTGTATTGTCAGTGGCACTTGAGGAAACAAAATGGTGGTGGTCTTGTTGAATTCAGATGAAACAGACAAAGCTGCAACCACAGCTCAAGTGTGCTCATGTGAGACCCTGCCAGTTGCCTGCTCTTTCATCCTCCATTAGCTAATTAGCATTTAAAGCTGTTGAATGTGCTGCTTTGCCTCACTACCTCCCCCCACCTAATTGTTTCCATTCCACGTTAATCAAAAGGGCACGGAACATTGTGGTTGTGTGACAAAGAGGTTTTCTAAAGTCCTCCATATTCATCAGGAAGGATCTAATGTAGTCAGAATGGGTCTGTTTACAAATGCAATTTAATTTGAGCTTGTTGTGAAACATGGGTGTCGAATTAAGAAATTGTTAAGGTAATTTGTGTAAAAATACTGTGGGTGACAGAAACTGTCATGTGACAACACGTTGACAAACCATTTGTTAGTGTGCCAGTTTGTTAGTGTGGCAGGTCAGGCTTACAGCCCTGGGGCACTCTGGGTAAAGCGACTAATGTGTTCAACACAGGGAGAGATTTGAGTCATCTGCATTAAAATGCCTCAGCGTGAATTGTGTATCGCAAGTTGAATGCTTTCAATTTACTTTCTGTTTGAAGCCGGACAATTGTGAGACAAACCTTTCCTACACCCTCGTAAACACCACTGACATTTGGCTCATGTTCAACACAGAAATGCAAGTCTACTGCGTGGCTGGCTTCCAGGCTGCTTTCAGAGAGTAGATACTATACACCTTAACCCTGCCAGCACACCAACTAATGCTAAATGCAGTCATCAGTCATGTGTTTTAACAGAAGTGCATTTTCACATTTGTTTTAGTTTGACGCTTTGGAAAATGTCCTCATTAGCTTCCTGGCCAAGAGTTTGATGAGAACAATAAAAGTACCATTGAATGTGTATGGTATATCTGAAGTTACTAACTGCAGGTAATTCTGGCTCACTGTTGGTTGTAGCTTGACTAAGGATTCTACAGATCAGATGAGTCCAGATATTTGACTCGTTTAATATCCAGCTGTCATTGGTGATGGGTCCCGAGTCGTCAGTAAGCGTCTTTGAATTGTTCACACTTAAAACAAGTGCTGAATTCCAGCCTCCTGCCAATTCACCAATTGACTAGAAAATGTCAAATCAGCTGGAAAATCACCTACTTTAAAAGAGCCCACAATTTCTGTATATATAAAATATTTACATTCACACATCAAATAAATAAAATACAAATTGTGTGCACAAGTGTTCTGAATGTGCAGTATATGCTAATGGACAATATAATAGCTGCTTTAAGTAGGCATCACATGGACATTTCTAGCTATTTTTGTCACATCATACCTCCAGCAGTTTGTAATTACTTTAGAATGACATAAAAACATCACAAGTAAAGTTACTTCATTGAACGAGGCGATGTTGCCTTGAGTGTTCTGATTGGTTGAACACTCGGAGGATCTTAAGTGTCTTCTATTTGGTCAAATTTCAGTCAATAAAAAATTGTGTGAATGAAGCAGAAGTTGATTATTCCTTCCTTAGTGCGATATGGAAAACTGGTTTTTAAAACAAACATAGTTTCCATATGCATCTTAACACACATGGGCTACATTCTGTATATTCCCATTGGCTGGTCCAGTTAAAGGATGCATAGTTGTTATAACGAATGTGCACTGCCCCTTTGGTCAATGATACAATCTGATCAATTAAGGCAACTCTCATATTGGCATAGAATTCACTATACACATTATGTTTACTTTGTATATAAATACAACATCATCTAGTACATTTCTCTCTCTCTTTTTTGTTTTTTTAAGCTTGAATGATGTCCAAAGTAAAGAATTCATCATTGCGACACTTTAAATAAGTCCAGAAATGCTTAGAAGTATGTCATGTCTGCTTTAATGCTTGATAAATGGAGACCTACAAAGGACTAGAATTAACATTTTTGGTGCACTGTGGATCTGTGCAATGTGCATCTTGGAATATCATATGAATAGTTTATGCCACTGGCCACAAAGTGCACAGCGGTTTCTGTATGCAGAACCCATTAACCAGCCTTGCTTCAAATTTACTGTGTTGTAGTCAAGAGTAGTGTTGAGTTTTTCATCTGTTGCCAGGCAGGGAAATGCAAATATTTCCCATAACATGAGTTTATTTTCTTTAAAATGTTGACTACATGACATAAAATTCATTATTCATTTTCTGCTTAAACACACACACACACACACACACATAAATATTTTATCAGTTTCCTGTCAAAGAATCAGCTGAAAATCAACATTCTATTCATTTTTAAACAGTGTGGAGGTCTGACTTTATATGCCAAAGCAGGATGTATGGGTGACTAGCGTGCGAGGTGCTGCAAAAGGTTTCAAAACATTGAACAAAACCTAATGTGAATTAAACCGACAAAATAATTAACAGCTAGAGGAAGAAATTCACCAAACGCCACAGCCACTTCAAAGGCTGCCAATTCAATAAAATGCTCACTATTTAGTTTGCTGGGATCAAGCCAGAGGGGATTCTATATAACTGTAAAAAATATGAACTTCACAAGTTCATTGAGAAGAAAATAAAAAGGGGCAACTGGGTACCGGCTGCTGAGAGGATGCCTTTGGCGATTAAAAAAATAGTATCTTAGAAGCCCAGGAGAGGGAAAACTGACCTAACTGTGCTTTTTATAATGTTGTAATTCAGAATATGACATTTTACTTTGTCACGTTCCTCAGCACATCATCAGTGTTCTAGGTGTTGAACAGTTAATTCTTAATGTATTTAGCTGATCTGGTGAAAACGACATTCATCTTAATAAAAACAAATAACCCAAAGCTAGAATTTCACTGCAAGAAAATAAACCTTTCAGTACAACCTTGTTAAGTAAAAGCCAAACAAACCAACGCTGTTCTTTCTCTCTCTCTCTGGCTCTTTTCTGCTACTGTCGGCAATTAAGGGCAGCAGAGACAAGTAATCTCCTTCTGGGCGACAGGGCCAGACCAGAACAGGCATGTGGAGTGGGCTGTGCAGTTAGGAGGGGGGTTGGGGAACAGTGAGGCTGGCCCCAGCCTCAGTCCTATAACCAGGCCCTGCTTGGCTGCACTCAATCTCAGCCCAATAAAAAGTCTTTCATTGGCAGGGTGCAACTGAGCCAGACGGGCTGGGAGCATGTGGCTTTTAAAAATGAAGAGGGAGGGATTAAGAGGGAGGGTGGAACACAAAGAAGTGAGTCGGAGATGGGGAGAACTGCAGACTAAAAATGAGGAATACGATTCAGCAAGAAAGATGGATAATAAGAGTCTCAGGGTGTGAGAGAAACACAGACTGAGATTCTGACAGATATGGAACTACACAAAACCAACTGTGTCATCCCACAAAGGAGACATTTGAAATACTGCCCAGCTAGCTCTGTCAAGGCTGGCTGCACCCTGGGAATGGAGAAACAGATGGGTTGTCTGTGAGCTATAGGCTACATGTGGGAGGTGAAAGGGTGTTGTTGGGAAATGTATGCAACAACTATCGTTTGCCAATCGTTCTTTAATTTATCATGTTCCCCAAACAAAACAGCCCCGTTTCTGGCATTCATTAGCCCTCAAACAAACACTAGTGCCCTGAGGAAACTTGTACTGTAACCGATTTAGTGCATTATTTGTTTTTCCACATGCACAGAGGAACAGACAGCAGAGACATGCAAAGACATCAAATTGCACAAATACAGCTACATTTAGAGTCAGGTTTAAAATGCTTGTCTCTGATTACTGTTGTTGATACAATTTATCTTGTGGTTTAATATTATATCCATCCACCTAAACCTATAAAGTGTAATGGTACATTTGTCAGTGGTCACTTACGAGTGCCTTATCCTTCAGTTTAGACTTTATATTTTCTTGTGTGGTGTCAATCAGCTGCAACAGACTGTGGTGCGACTTTTACAGCATTGCTCTAGTTTTGTCATTACCCTTAAACCTTCCCCTCAAGCGTAACCAACGAGCTGCTTATCAGAGCCTATAAATCTTGCCATCTTACCAGGGGAGGACCCCCCCCCCTTAATTTCAAGCTTCTTCCTGAGGATGACTGTGGTAAGAACTAATAGGCAACACACAAGGCTGTGTAGTTGACAGTGTTTGACTGAAGTCTATTTTCTGCAGAACCTGGGCAGTAATCAGCAGAGAAAGGTGAGCTCGATGATCTGTAGTGATTGTCTAAGTTGGACTCATCTTTTCTGACAAAGTTGCTATTGAGAACAGAAAGACCCCCACACAACATTATTCGGTTGTTTTTCTGCAGTGGTTATCCAATCAGCTGGTACTAATTTGTTAGCTTAGTTTATCAATATCAATGTGGCATAAGATCAGGTCAAGTTCAGGTGAATATTAAGAGCATGAGACAGTTTGCAGCACTTAATGAATGTAAAGTGGATGCTCAAACCAGATGAGAAGGTCTGCATCTGGTTTGAACATTTAACCTTCCCTCATTTGGATAAAAAATAACCAAACAAAGAAAATAAAGAAAAGGGGAAAAAAATGGCTAGAACAATGGCACCAAGAGACAGCTGTTATCTATATTATTTTTTGGCCGCACTAGTCAACAAAGAATGAAGCCTTTATTTTCAACAGGCTGCCACTTAAGATTTTAAAGAAGTGTAAATAGCTATTTAACTCAACACATAATGTGTAAAATGCCATTTTTACACAAGATGAGGTTTTAACGTACTATCTGTGAGATGCTTTCGTCAAAATACCACAAAGACAAAGTACCACAGCTCCCTTTTAAGTCATGAATTTACAATTCTTTCCAGAGCAACTGCTTTTATGGGCTGGAGTGAGCCATTTGTCTCCACCATAGACAGCAAAATTACTGGACCAACAATGCATGACATCACACCATTTCCTGTAGAGTGATTTTGAAGCATTATTCTCCCTGTACTGTGCAGCACCATGGTGGAAAAAGGTTGAACATGCCCACCAGTTACAGTTAGCTATATTAGTTTAGCTGGCTTAGTTTACGTTAATCCAGGATAATAAATCGTATTATCTTAAATTCATTGGGACCAAATACGTCAAAACACCATTGTTTCAGTTGTTGATAACCAAAACCACCAGAGTTACCAGAGTTAAAATGAGGCCTAGCAGAAGTCAGTAGGGACGTGCCGGTCAATCAGCTGTCGCCATCGTAAGCCTGCCTGCTTGGTGGGCAAGCTTACTGCCGCCAGCCCACAAATTGCAGGATAATCGACTGCAAGTCCAATCACACTTCCACTTAGAAGGGTCCTGAAATGATCTGCCGTGGCATCCAGTTCCCTCAACAAAGCTGCACTGGAAGACACCTGCAGCGAATGTTTTAAATATTGTTTTAGTGGCAATATCAGAAATGACTTGTGTGGAACTGACGATCGGTTACCGGCTGCTTAGCTAAACTTTGTGCTTGGACCTTTCCAGACAAACTCACAACCAGAAAGGTGGTCCGTACAATAAACACAACACACAAGAACAACAAAACATATTCTCTTTAAAATGTGTATATGCTCCGTTAGTTTTGGGTGGCTCCTGGTAAAGCAGTATTTTCATAATTATTAAGATAATTGTAACTACAAATGACAATTCGCTCTCAATAGCAAAAAAGGGTTCAAATTAAAGTTAGAGTTATTAGAGTTAAAGTTGTGAAGGCTGGTGAATAAATAGCAGAAATGAAAAGCTCAGTGAGTGACATATTTTCAAGCCGTAGCAACTCCATAGAAGTTGTCAGGGCCGATTGTGTGTGGGTATATGTTTTTTGTTTTTTTTCCTTTGGGTGTCTAACTTGGTAATGACTTCTGACAGCCATGTACAGTAAATGCTCTCAAACACTGAATGCTGCATATTTCATTATTTATTGAAATTATTCCCAAATTGTAAATGAAATTCCACAAGGTTTCCTATTTACTCCCATCTGCCATTTGTTGTCAATGCAAATTCATTCAATTTGTTTTGCAATAAAAAAAACAAAACAAACTCCAACAATTCAGAGGAAATAATCTTCTCATGTCTCATTTACTGTTTAACATCTCTGTGTAAAGTGTTCAATTTCATTAAGAGCAACTTAAGATGATGAAAGCATCACAAAGCACTGCTGATCAGAATAAATCAGTGAGTAAAAACAGTATTCTATTAAAATGGCAGAGG
Source organism: Arrhamphus sclerolepis (assembly GCA_037176975.1). Lineage (NCBI taxonomy): Eukaryota > Metazoa > Chordata > Actinopteri > Beloniformes > Hemiramphidae > Arrhamphus > Arrhamphus sclerolepis. The sequence continues at coordinate 2,996,377 of JBAMYA010000018.1, forward strand.
GGTAAGACATCAGTAAATATGGTATACATTGTTTGACAGTGTTGTACTGATGTTTATGTTACACTGTTCACATTTGTAGAACATTTAGTAATAACTATACTTATCATTACTTTGTAGTTTACCAGAGACAAATGCATACCGTTTAGGCACAGCTTGACAGCATCATTGGTGGCTGCATCAATACACATATAAATCCAGGATAATTGTTTATGAGTTCTACAGCTTGGGTTGATCAGAATATTTGTTAACTGGTTTATTCATGTTAACAAAGAGACCGATTTGAAAGGCTTCAAGGGTTCAAGTAAACAACTAAATGCAAACAAGATCGCTAGTGGAGTATGGCAAACAGCCAAACTACATCATGCATGTAAATGTAGCCTGTGGCTTGTGGCCTAATTGATCTCAGTTGTATTTTAGACTGTCACTCTGAACTGTATACACTTCCATTAGAGAAAGAAAAAAGCAGCCACAAAACAGGAATCTTCTTCCATTACCATAAATTGATCTCTTTATTTTATTTTTACCCATGTAGAGTGAATGATGGAATAACCTACTTGAATTTCTGTCTAAATTTTAACAGGTTGCAAAGAATCATTATTAATAAAAAACTGTTGTATGTTAATGATGAAGCACCTGAAGTATAGAACTGAGTGACTGAAAATGAAATTACTTAATCTTAACAAGATCTAATGAACAATAGACTCAAAGTTTATCAACTGTTTTAATTTTTTTTAAAATCTTTTCTTAGCCATATGACAGTAAATTTAAATCTGCTTATTTTTCTGTACATGATGTTTAGACAATGTACTACTTAGAATTCTTTGACTTTTGCTAACTGAATTATCAATTTATTAATTAATCTGATAAGCTAAGAAGCTATGAAAATATAGGTGTTTTCCTATATGCATATGTATTCCTTGCAATTTTTAAGAGGGTGCTGAAGACTGCCGAACACCAATTTGCGCAAGCTAAAAACCATAAATGTGAAGTTCCTCTTGTAACCGTACCAGCACATGCTCCATTAATTCTCTGATAATCTGGAAGCAAAATATGCAAAGACGTGTACACATGTGCTCTGAGCTCACGTGGGCACCACTGGATCACACAATACCTCACACCAGTAATAACCTTTCAATCTAGAATAGACTGCTGCTGTAACTCACTTTGCACCTTTCAGTGGAAGTCGGACGCTGAACTGCATGGTGATGATTAAAAATTTAACATGCTCCTTCACCTACAGAATCAACTGGTGTCAAGTTGAAGAGTGAACATTAATTATCTAGGAGTGTCCAACACCGGCTCCTGAATTTTTTACATTATTAATATCCTCAACACAAGAAGAGACATGGCTCATTATTAGAAGCTCAGCACTGAGGCCACAGTTTTCCAATTACTGCCACAAAGTCTGTCTGCTCAACTTCAAAAACAAGTTTCCTTAGCATTTGAAATGCTGTCCATTTCAGAGCAACTGAAAGGTCATCACACATTCATGCTGATAAAAAGTTACAACATAAGCAAGGCTGTACTTGAAAAACAAATTCCTCCATTTTAATCAAATCTTTGAAGTCTTGCGTGAAAATCTGGGCAAAATTTACTCCATTTAATTTTTTTTCCAGTGTTACATTTGTACTGTGGTTTTTGCATCAAAAACCAATTTGCATGTCAGCAATTTAAAATTCATTATCGTCTTCACCCAGAGTGACCTCAACCAGTCACCAGCCAACCATCCAATTATTGAAATTCCCTGTAAGCAAAGAAAAGGAAGTAATAAAATGTATTTTCAATAATTTGCTGCACATGCAATACAGTTCAGGGCTGCAAAACAACATCAGTGAGGGCAAGCCACGCTTGAGCCTTTTGAGCCTGCACTCATGCTGACAGGTGTAGTGAAGTCATGTGTTTTTGTAGGGGGATTCACACAGACTTCCTCACTCAGGCCAGTTCCACTTTCCCAGCCATGTTTATGACTTCACCTCCTGCGGTGGCCCTTTGGCAAGAAGAAAACAAGACGGCCTCGCAACAGTCAAATCTTTTTAGACTCAACAAGCTAAGTGCTGGAACTTTCCAAGGAAAAGGCTTCGCTCTTGTAGTCACAGTCAAGCTTCTGTTTGACGAGTGCAGGGCTCTTACCAAATTGAAAAACTACACGGACTTCTAATGTGCTGCAGTAAATGGTGTTTAGGAAAACTGACCATATTTAAAGAATAAAACAAAAAGTATGCAGTGTTACACAGCATTGCATTCAATGAAACACTGTTCATATG
>JBAMYA010000018.1:2998845-3019523 GCA_037176975.1 Arrhamphus sclerolepis
TTCATATGTTTCATATATACATACATATATATATATATATATATATATATATATATATATATATATATCTATAAGTTAACAAAAAAGAAGACGTCTTTCCTGTCAGATGTCATCCCTTACTAAGTAGTTTCTTTTACAACACACACATGCACACACCAAGAACCCCTGGAGACAATTACTATGTCTGCTTTCAAACTTCAAAGAAAAAATTTCAGAGAATCTAAGGCTTTAAAACTTCTTATTTTCCACCAGAATCTCTTTTATCGGTGTCACAAATCCAGTTGTCCTTAACACAGGTGCCGTCAGCAAAGAGGCTTGTATTTTAACCGAGGTAACAAACCACATGACTGCAGGCGCTTGACTTCAGAATGTGGAAATTGAGAAAGACGGGGAAATTTATGAAGATTTCTGTCTCGTAAGGTGAATATTTGCTTTGATATTCTGACGCTGAGGGAGGCCCTTCCATCTGTATTCACTCAGGCTCTGTGGGAAATAACTGTCCCTCCTTGTGAAGATTGGCAACAAGCACAGTTTGAGAGTGGGGCAAGTGGGGAAACAGTCCCTTGACTTTTATCAAAGGAAAGTTTTAGGTTTCTCCAAGTCCATGGGCTAGTACTACAGCTTACAACAGACAAGCTGATCTGACTGATATGTTGCAAAGAATAGCAAACTGAACAGTCGAATTAGGTGTTGAATAAAAACATTTTTAAGCCCTTTTCAACTTAAAACTTTTCCTCCAGGTTAACTCAAATATTTTGCAGGTTAGACAACTTTGAGATTGGATTAATGCCTGAATTTTTTTGCAAGCGTTAATATTATCCTCATGTAATGCTTGAAATGATGGCACTTTTAAGGCACGAACTTCTCAATAATGTTTGAGCCAATGAACTCAGGTTTTTGAGTTTTTTGAAAAGACAAATGGTGCACTGTTTAACACTCTACAATAACAAGAATGTATTTAATTGCACCATCATCAAACACCAGCTCGACATATAAAGAAACCAAGTGTGGAATGACGAACAATAACTTTGTGGCTGTATTATTATGATGATATATGTTTTTCAACTTGTCTTCAGTGTCATTATAAAGAATTATTATCTTAGATATGACTGCAGGCTCAAAGACGATAAATCAATATTGTAGTGATCATCAGTTTTCAAGGTGCAGAGCACTCCTGGTTTTTACATACTGGCCCAAGCAAGGCAGAAAAATCCTGAAAATTCATACCTTGCATACACGAAACCAGCATTATGAAAGCAAAGGTGCAACTGCATGAAATGCATGATGCACACTGTGCAAGAGCAAATGAAAATAACGGAGGACAATTCCCAATTGAATGTTGTTGGGGTTGCACGATATGTTCAGTTCAATTGAATTCAATTCAATTTATGTATATGGCACCTATTTACGACAAGTCATCTCTAGGCAAGGCAAGTTCAATTGTATAGCACATTTCATTCACAAAGGCAACTCAAAGTACTTTACAAAGGCATTAAGATAAAATAAACATCAATTAATTAAAACAAATAAGCTGAAATCAATGAATTAATTCAAAACATAATTAAAATTAATTAAAACTACTACCACGAGTAGTAGTGATAATTATTAAAACAAATAAAAATAATTAAAATGTGTAATTAGAAAAAGGATTAAAAACAAAGAATAGTAAAAAAAAAACAAAAAAAAACTAAACAGTGCAGCAAAATCTGACTAAACAAAGGAACAGGGAAACAGTAGTTTTCAGTTGAACTTTGAATGTGTCTCGAGTTGGAGCACATTTGATATCAAGATGAAGTTTATTCCATCTGTGTACAGCATAGTAGCTCAATGCATTTTCACCCTGTTTGGTCCTAACTCAAGGTTCTACTAGCCGGCTGCTACCTAAAGATCTCAGACCTCTACTTGGTTTATATTTTACAAGAAGATCAGTCATGCATTCTGGCCCCATATTATTAAGTGATTTGCAAACTAACAAAAACGTTTTAAAGTATATTCTGGAGGTAACTGGTAGCCAGTGTAAGGATCTCAGAACAGGAGTAATGGCACTTTAGAGCTTGACCCCTGAGCACATGGCGATGCCATCAGTGGCCAAAAAAGAAAAAAAAAACAAAAACTCCCTCTTGGGCGGAAACCTTGAGCAGAACCCAGCTCTTAGGGGGACCCTCCTGCCACAGGCCAGCCAGGTAAAGAGGAAATGAGGAGAATAAGGACAGTGGGAATGAAGGACAGAGGAGATGTACAACATACAACATGTAACACAAGAATATGTACATATGTAATATGTAAAGGTATGTAATAAATATAAAATGTAAATTTAAATATAAAGATTATATATGTGCTTGTTAAGTACCAGCTAATTTCATCTTCCACCCAAAGAGTTCTTTAATCACTTTCTTTAATCTCTAATCTTCCCTTTCTAGGGAAAATTATTGAGAAAGTTGCATTGATTCAACTAAACAGCTTCTTAAATGCAGACCACTTGGTCTTTTGGACAGATTTCAGTCTGGCTTTAGAAAAAATCATAGCACTGAGACAGCACTGATCAAGGTCTTAAATGGTATTTATCTGAACACTGAAGCAGGTAAAACATCTGTTCTGGTGCTGCTTGCTCTTCAGCCTCTGATACTGTGGACCACAACATCCTTCTGGATAGACTAGAAAAGTGGGTGGGGTTATCAGGTCCTGTTCTCAGTTGGTTCAGATCTTATCTTGAAGGCAGGAGCTTTGTTGTCTCCATTGGTGAGAATAAACCTGAGCTTTTTCCATTGATCTGTGGAGTCCCTCAAGGGTCAATTCTCAGACCACTGTTGTTCAACCTCTACATCAGGGGTGCCCAACTCTAGGCCTCAAGGGCCACTGTCCTGCATGTCTTGCATGTTTCCGTGCCACAACACACCTGATATGAATAAACGTGTCATTAACAGACTTGTGCAGACCTGGATGACAAGCTGATAGTGATCCATTCATTTGAATCAGGTGTGCTGTGGCAGGGAAACATGCAAGACATGCAGGACAGCAGCCCTCTGGAGTTGGGCACCCCTGCTCTAAGATGCTTCTCCTAGATCAGATCATACACAACACCAATTTTGCTTATTACAGCTATGCAGATGACACTCAGATCTACTTTGCTTGGAGCAAGTTAATAGCTGGATGCAATCAAGCTTCCTTCAATTAAATCAGAATAAGACAGAAATAATTCTATTTGGTAAGAAAATAGACAGAATGAAAGTTGTCACCCAGCTTCAATCCAGAGGGCTAAAGACAAAATCTCAGGTTGAGAATCTTGGAGTTTTAATTGACTCAGACCTGAACTTCAGTAGCCACATCAAGGCTGGAACTAAGTCAGCTTGTTCCACATCAAATCCCCAGAGTCAGAGATCTCATGTCCAGAGCTGATTTACAGAAACTCATTCATGCCTTCATCTCTTGCAGACTTGACTACTGTAATAATTATTTATCTGGTCTTCCCAAAAAGACAATTAGACAGCTGCATCTCATCCAGAACGCTGCTGCCTAACAAGAACCAGAAAAACTGACCACATTGCTCCTGTTCTGAGATCCTTCCACTGGCTACCAGTTACCTACAGAATAGACTTTAAAGTGTTAGTTTACAAATCACTTAATAATATGGGGCCAGAATACATTACTGATCTTCTTGTAAAATATAAACCAAGTAGATCTCTGAGATGATTTAGTTAGCAAATGCATTTAGCTACTATGTCGTACATAGATGGAATGAACCTCCTCTATAATCAAATGTACCCAAACTCTGGACACATTTAGAGTTAAACTGAAAACTCTACTGTTTCCCATGGATTTCTTTAGTCTAATTTTACTGCGCTGTTTTTCCTATTCGTTGTTTTTAATCCTTTTTCTGTGCGAATTCCACATTTAAATTGTTGTTTTTAATTTTTAAATTTATTTAATCTCAATGCCTTTGCAAAGCACTTTGAGTTACCTTTGTGCATGAAATGTGATACAAACAAACTTGCCTTGCTTTTATCTTTTCATCTCCCAAATTCAACATTGTTATGTTGACAAAGAGTTAACAAAAATATGAGTAAACAAGTAAATGTGTTTCCTTCCACTGTTTTTCGCATCCCATTGATAGTGTTGTGCATGTAAAAAGTAATCATTACGTCACTAGAAATTTCCATGACATCTCAGTTGGATACAGAAATGGGGGGGTGGGGTGCCTTCCATACACAGATAGTGCCTCATTTTTTTAGTAAAAAGTTTTTCCAGAAAATGGCAGTTACATACACGCACAGAGACTGGGAAAAGATGGAAATGTTCTGCAACGAAAAGCCAGTATGTAAGTACCAATCGCGTGGTCATAATCTGCAGGCAGCACAAATTTGCGAGAGCTTGAGCTATCAAAAGTGGATATATACAACTGTGTGGCAAAGCTTTTGTTTCCAAAACGTCTGTAAAGGAATGTATTTTTAGTTGTAACTCTGGCTCAGTAGATGCAGCCTGTTTATTCAAGTGAGCAACAAGTAGTTGTTTTTTTTCCGTTTTGTTTTATTTCTTCCCATCGATTACACCAAATGTAGACTGAAAAACCAATGTGTTGACGGTGAGTCAAAGATTGCACAATCTATTAAACAACAGCAGGAAATGAGAAGCATTTATGGAAAAGAAGCTTATTCCCTAATTTTGCCATTTTGTTGTGAATCAGACTGGCTGGAACCTGCATGGAAGGATTTGATGTGTTGAGGTCATTTACAAGAAACATTGCAAAAGTGGTTCTGATAATGTGTTGACATGTTGAAAACCCTAACCCTGCACATTAGTTATGTCCACTGGCAAGCTTCCAGGCATTCGAACTATCAAAAAAAAACTTTTTGGGATTTTTGGTTTGTCCGTTTAGAAAATAAATACAGACTTTTTCTGTTACTGGAGGCAGAGCCACTCTATAGATACAAAAAGATTAAAATTCAATTTCTGAAAGTGAGCACAATATTGCTCCTTTAAAACAAATGTCAATTTAGTCTGTGCCAAAACTGGGCTTACTTCTTATTTTAAACTATGTTAAAACATTTTTACATCAATAACCAACATTTTCAGACAATGTTTAGTTGAAGGTTCTTCTGGGACAAAAATACAAGCTGTTGTCTGCATGTATAAAGTGTTTTTTTTCCAATGCATTCATTCTGCATAACGACTGTTTTAGCAATATATATTTTAGTAAGAAACTGTCAAAGATTAAACCAGAATAAATGACTTCCTGATGCATAATCCAACTCACTGTCAAAGACTAAATAGCTTCTTACACGGTCTATTTCAGCAGACACATACATGAACAGGTTGGATGAAAGGTCAGAGGAGAGAATGACTCAGTCGCTCTTGGGAAATTCCAACCTTATTACAGTGACATCTGGACAGAAAATGACTGACGAAATAGCACTCAGAGAGAGCTCTTAATTTAAATGGAAAAAAGATGTGTTCTTCCACGGTTATAACATGCATGTGTTTTCAAGCACAAAGTAAAAGCATGTTGAATTTTATTTGAGAAATTTAAGAGGGAAGAAAATGGTGTTGCATGTAAATCAATACTCTGCTTCACACACTGAGCCTGCAAAAGCAATTTATGTCATATTTGTCCAGTGAAGCGTAGCAGAGGGACCAGTGCACTAAAGCTCTGAGTAACTTCACTGACTATGGCCCAGAAACAAGAATGAAATAGTTAGAACTGAAATCAAAGAGACTAAGATGACATATTTTCTTACTGCACCTGACCAGTTTTAACAATGGTAATGCTATTAATGAATTTAGATCTTGTGTAATGTAGTAGAAATGTAGCAGACATGTAAAACCCTCTTGTCCTTCATAGATCTTCATTCATGGGACTGTAATTTGGATAAAAACATTGTACAAGACAAAACCAAACACATAGGTGTGTCTGAACTTCCAGCAATGTTACAAATATCTGTGAGAATCTGCTGCAACCATCCTCGAATGACACTACAGACAGGCAGAGAGGTAGTGTTGGTTTTGTGGCTGATCCGTGTATGAAATTGAAACTTGTGTCTGTTCAATGTCATGTGACAGATTTAAGTGCGGAGCGTTTCACTGTCACATTCAAGATTACTATGAGATACTGTTGTAACTCACTCAGACTAATTCATGACACAGTTCATACATTCACAATGGCATTTGCTGGCTTTGTCTGGGTTGAACATGAAAGCATCTTATATTTGACATAACTTCTGCTCGATCACACAGAGTTACCTATATATGGCAGACTGATACCTCCCAGTCTCCTACAGCATATTTCCACTGGAGCTTCACTGACAATCACTGTACATCTCCTGCCAGTTATAGACCCAGCAGCTCTTGAATCCCAATGTTCAAAATGAAGACCAACTGACTGAGACAAAAAAGCTTGGATCCATGTTTTGTATGACTTATTGACAAATACTAAGCCCATGTAACAGTCACCTCCATAGACTAAAGACTAAAGATTAGTGGTAGCTTAACAGGGATGAGCCTTCACAGCAAAAGGGCTATTTAAAATCACTAGGAAGTATTTAAAAGTTGGCTGCAGATAAAGATTAATAACACTAGAGAAATAAATGGCCCCTCTCCCACTGGCAGGAAGTTGCTGAGCAGACATGTCACCCAGCCGAGTACAATTGAGTTTGTAATATCTGACCCGCAGTGGCAGAGAGTCTCTCGCTCTCTGTCTCTCTGGTTTCTCCTCTCAAGAAGAGATAGTTTTGATAATACTGCTGCTGGGCTGGGGTTTGGCTGGATAAACATCCCTCTCCAGTGAACACACATGAGCACATGTGACATAAAGAAATTCAATAGACATGCCTGGGCAATGCTGGAAAAACCCTCAAAATCAGCTGCACGTGACAAGAGTTAAATGGCTGTTCTCACATTTGGACTGGAACAGGCATTCAGCATGATTAAACTGAGCACTATCCCAATTCCTGAAAACATCATAGCATGAAAACATGGCTGCCTGCTGACTCTGTGCAAAGTGCTTTTTGACTAAACCACAAAACCATCATTTACTTCCTCATTCCCCAGCAGAAAACTGGCAGACACTGGATTCACGAGGACCCATTTTGGGGCATCATCAACAAACGCCAGATGTGGAGATGGGAAATAAATGTCAAACATACTGTCTCAACCCTTTATTGAAGCTTTTTGAAGGGAAAAGCGTGGATGTGTTTGACCAGGGTAGATCACATAGATCACAAAACATCCACAGAGGTGTTTGGTGAAAACATTGTTTAACACAGTGGGAGTTTTATTTCACTGAGAGCACAAACTGAGAACCAGAAGACTGTTTCATAAACTAAAAACACAAATGCTGCTCCAGTTCCAGCTGGGACCTTAAAATGATCTGCCTGAATTACAAACCCAACAAATTGCAACAGCTCAAAGTCAAGAAAGATTCCAGTCCATAAGTGGCATTCATGCTGGAACACTGGGGACATGCCCACATACCCCACACACACTATCTAAAGAGGGAAAAAAATATATATATAATATTTATTTTGGCAATAAGAAAAGGATGTGTTGCAAAGATAATACAAATAGGCATTGTGGTTAAACTATGTGAAATTTTATGTAGGCTATTGGGTATTGTGGAAAGCTGTTTTCAGAGAAAAACAGAGGAGAGAAAACAGACGATCCAAAAATATATGCTGTAGGCAGTGTGGTGTAACAGTTCATGTAAAAGCGTCCAGATAAGCTCAGACTGCAACAAAACAGCCTTTGTGCATTGTGTTTCCTGCCACAGAAGAAATAAAGCTTCCATTTATGAATGTAACTACAATGTGTCACTGAGTAGAAGCTGTAGTTACCAGGCAGAAGTCATGTCAAATTTGTTGAATTTTTAAGTCAAAGACTGCTTTACTTTAGCAGCAGCCATCTTGTTTGTTTTTAATAATGCAAGGCAAAACTCTGCTTCAGTGGTGCAACAAGAATTCTGCCAGAGAAATGAAATCTAAGTTGTCAGATTCTTCTACTTTCATGGATAACTTTAGTTAAACGGGATACTATTTTTGGCTGGACTGACTAACATGTAGTGGAAAAGAAGAAAAGAAGGACCGTGGGGGGAAACTACTGGATATGGAGCTTTATTATGTTGTCAACTGTGCAGCAGTATAGACAAGACTTTGTAACCATTACGTTTTTGAATAGTTATAATAATGATTCTAAAATGTGAGCAGTTTTTTGCCAGTATTTTGTTGTCTTAAAGCATATTTTATCGTGCTTTGTTGGCATCTGGTAACAGGGCAACACTGATGCACCAAACCCTTTGCCAACCACCATAAAACAAAAATGAGAGCTCAGACAATTTGGTTCACAAATAAGGACAAAGACAAGATCCATAAAAACATTCTGTGTGGAAATCCTTAAAGAAAAGTGAAGTACTGGAGACACTCTGCTAGGTAAGGCTAGCCAATCATAGGCCTTGCATAAACTGCTAAATGGCTAGCCTGGTAACCAGCAAGATGTTAGACTTTTATTGTGTCACTAAAGAAAATCACGGCAGAATAAACAAGCTTAGAGGAGGGAAAGAAGTGATATCTAAGTAAATTATTTTAGGACTGGAATACTTGGATATTCATGCCTTATGTGGACATCTAGATTTCAATGTGGGTATTGTTTCTTTTGCAAACAGCTGGTTGCAACATTCAATCCCTTCAATCAGTCAGTCATGAATTTCACCTGCGGTGATGCTTCAATTCATTTCAGCTTCTAAACAAAATCACATTTCAGGTAGCTCAGTTGGGACAAGTTCAGAAATTATAATCTCCTCGCACATCGCATTTAGTCCTAAAAGGGAAGATTATTTTCTGTGGTGCAAGTTCTATGTAGCGCAATCTTTGGTTGCAGACAGTAACTTGGTCCTCTCTGTCTCTGGTGTGTGAGCTACACTCTACGTTGCAAGTACAAAAGTCACTCATTAATGCACATGGTCATGTGCGTTTGGGTCACAGTGGTTCAGTGCAACATAAAAAACAGAAATAAATTGGGTTTCCAGCCAGCCCTAGTGACTTATATTCACGACTGAAATTCTCCTCACAGACAATGCGATGCCTTTGATTCCACTAACTATAAATTAGTTTTAATTTCTTAAAGCCTTATTTAGTGCAAAATGTATTATCTAAGATGGATCATAATTTATTCCATACATTTTGGCTCACTATTCAGTGAAATTCATTGTACTGTTATCCAAAACTATGGTGTACAAATTACAGCAGTCTAATAAATAAGTTGGATAAAAAGTACATTTTCCTTCTATGAATCAGGCAATATATGTAGTAAATACTTTTGCTATATTTCTATATGCAAAATTTACCAAGGTAAAAAAGAAGAAAAAACGGAAATAAAATGACTTTGTAAGATTTAAAGTTCAGGGAAATACATTGCAACAAATTAATGTCAGTAATATAACATGAAATACTTGGTGACAAAACCTTCAATCTTGAACATACTGTAACTAAATATGCTTCAAAATTAAGAAAATAAAATTCATCTTAAAGACAGAAAGCCAATTATGACTTTCCGTCATCTGAAACCGTAATGCACTTTTTTACTCTTTGATTAATTGTAACATTCGTCTGCTTTACAAAACAATATCTAGCTATATCATGGCTTCATATATTATCACTCCATTCCTGTTACAGTCAATATTAATCAACACTGCAATAGTAAGAGTACACCCTGCAGGCTTTCCTGTTTATATTCTCAAGGACTGCACTTGAGTAATGACTACATAATGACTATGACCTCAGGAACATTTTCCAGTCCAGAAAAGAAACAGAAGACGGTGCTGCAGCTCAGAAATATGTCGATGAGGTCTGCTGCAGGAGAGCAATAACATGTTACATGTTATTTTAAGAAAGAAAAGAAGAATGGGATCCTGTTTAGCATTCCTGTTTAACAGTATACTTCATGCAGATTGGAATTCATTCACCTCATTCTGATTCTGACATCTTTCTTTTTTCTCATTAAGTGAGCCATCTTTCACACCATCAAAGAAAGCTGACTGAAGTATGTTTTGCGTTATGTTTCTCATTGTTCCCAGTCTCTGTGATCAGCATGCAGAAAGATCAAGTCTTCAAGAAACTATATTGGAGAACCACGGATAATAAAGGGGACTTAACTATAGCAGAGACTGTGTGACATTTAATAAAGTGGTCTGTGGACAGCAGTAGTAGGCCATTTCAAGTCTGGCAGATGGTTCTATGTATATTTCATGCTGTGGAAAACCTGTGACTGAGGTTTGGTTGGTTGTCGTCCAGTGCCTGGGGGCCCTGAGCTGAATGCATTCTACACACCACTGCAGAATCACATGATGTCTGACCTCTCTGCCATGGCAAACTGCCCAGCAAGGAAGAGGGAGGAAGGGGAGGAATGTCAGCGCGTTGGTGTGTGACTGAGGTTGTGCAGAAAGAGGCAGAGAGAACGAAAGACACTTGATTGACAATGAACGCGCACGTCTGTTCAGCGAACACAAACTGAATTCTCTGCGACAATGTGCCATTTTATGGCACTGACCTGTAAAACATAGCACTGGAGAGAAAGTGGAGTACAGGCGAGGATGGAACGGTGGGGGGTGGGAGGGAAAATAGGAAAGCAGCCACTGCTAAGGATTCACCGAGTGTTACAGCGAATAAAAGCAGGAAGAAAAAAATAGCACTGCCTGACTTCCCTTACTTTGGAATGCATCCAATATATCCTGTGCGAGAGAGTGTGTGTGCGTGCATGTGTGTGTGGCATGCTGGCAGGAAGGCTTTCAGCATATAAATATCACATTACCGCACAAGGAAACTCAGGCATCAGTTGGAGCTTCCAGCCAGCCTAACAAGCACGGGAGCTCCACTGTGGAGGTCAGATGGAGAGCTTACACAGGAACCAGCACTTATTTTAACAGATAAGTGGTTATGGACCTGGAGCTTTGTGATCTGGTATAAGCCTGGCATCAGTTATCTCACATGCGCTAGTGCATATCTATAGAGATGCAATCTATATGTATAGCGCAAGAATGGGATTAAAGGCACGATTGCAAAATAAGCTTAAAGCTCTAATCAGGAACAAATGAAGGTCTTGTTTGATGAACTGAATGTCAGACAAACAGAGGAGAGACAGAGGCAGATATGTAACACTTATTATTTAAATGGAAATATGACTCTTTGATCAGCAGCCCGTTTCAAAAGAAATGATTAAATCCACTCTAAATGGTGTTTCAGATCCAGATTGATCTGCAAAATTGTCAGCTATCGAAGAAATATGAATGTGTCTGATCTTCCAAAAAGGCATCTGCAACAGAACAAGCATCTCCAATATACCACAGCCAGTCATACAAAGCTACCTTCAATGACAAGAAAAAACAAAACAAAAAAACGTGTCTGCAACAGATGGTCTGGCCCAAACAAGCCCCCTGATCTCATCAACAACGAGTCAATCTGGGATTACATGACAAGACAGAAGACAATGAGGCACAAGACAGTGCTGTCTCATGCAACACAGTCTTGTAATGATTTGAACAACCTACATGTCAAAGGGTGGTAACATGAAGAACTGATTTGATTCTGTTGTTTTTTGTTTGCTGCACTCTGAGTCACCCTTTGAGAGGATTATTTCAAAACCAACCAGGATTGTTTTTGTACTTATGTGATTAGCGCTACTTATTGCAGTTAAGTAAAATGCGAATGACATAAAATATCTCTTCCACCCTTTCACTGGGTTCAGTTCAAGGTCCACTACTTCTCTCTATATATCTAATAGTCTGCAATTCATTACGTATTCAAGAGGAGAGACTGAAATGTATGCAGAGAATACACTTCTGTACAACGCACATTATGCAGATGAAAAATTCATAAATATGCTTGCAGTCTGTGAAAGCTATAAGATGGAAGCAAAAACCAATTATAAATATGAAACTCAAACATTTTAAATACAAAGAGGCCAGAAAAGACCAATGAAATACTGGACATCATTGGGGAGCTCCTACATCTGAAACATTTTGTACATGTATATTTAAGTTGGTAATTTATGTTTTTACAGGAGATTGTCTGATTTGTCAGACCATGACAAGTCCAGGTGCCAAAAGCCCTTTTTAGACACGAGAGATGTCACATAAATGGTTCCATCAATCAGCTAAAGGGAGTACCAGCCAAAAGCTCATACACACAAACACACACATTCAGAATAAATGGGTAAGCCTTTCCGAACTTTACTGTATCCTTAACAGTTATGAAAAAGGTCACAGTGCATGTGCAGTACTTTCCATTCCCACCTTACGGGGAGTATATAAAATGGGCTTTAGCACCAAAGTCATTATGGAGTCAGTTTTCTCAGTATTCAGAGTGCTTGTGAGGCTGACATGATTTTCTTGCTTTTTTTTTTTTTTAACTGGTAAAACGACATGTCGTTATGAGGAAGTGTAACTCTATTAGGACTTTGTTTTTAATGGCATCATAACTTCTCATCTCACATGGTGACGATGGAGATGGTATCACAAGTATCCTCTAGTTAAGTCAAAGTTCTTCTTTCTTTTTTTTTAGCTGATCATAACTGTGTGGATTACAGTAGTGCAATTAAACCCTCAAAAAACCCTACAAAATAAACACTGCTAATGACCAATACCATGTCTGAAGTGTGGCTGAATGAATCCATGAAGAACACGTGATAAAAGTGGCCAATGTCTCGATGACTGAGCAACGCTGCTTCAGATTGATGATGCTATTAATGCCACATACCTCAAGTTTGAAAAAGCCTAGAGGTTTCCATCATATACTTTTACAGATAAGTCTCATGGTGCTTGTTCAGACACAAGCAGATTACAGTTGACTTCAGATTTATAGAAAGCAGCACAGGTCTGGAGTCAGCAAAATTTTGAAAAACACAATTAAAAAGTGCAACCCCATTTCTTCACACCTGCATCCACAGCTATACCTCCAATGCAAATGAACGTGCAATGTGTGTTAATGAGAGAAAAAGACTGGACAAGACAGACAAGCTAAAGGTTCAATGACTTTGCTTGGGTCACACACAATGGACCTCGTTCATGACACATCAGCATGGCAAAATTTACGCGTTTCAGTATTCATGGAAATGTTAGAAGTTCTGAATTTTTCATAGGTATGAACGAAATTTTCTCCTGCCTCTGGCCATGTGTAGGGCCTGTGTAAATGAGAAGCGCTCATAAATATTGCGTGTTATTCTCAGATTTTACAACTTTAATATTTTATATGGATTATTTTCAAAATACGCAAATACCTTTGAGGGAAAAAAAAAGGTTTCAAACATGAGAATATTTTTAAAATGTAACATATTTCTCTTGATCTAAATTAATTTCAACAAAACCTTTGTGTAACCAGGGCATGTCCTGCTGACCCACTGAAGCCCAAAGCCTTCATCCAGCTGCACCCAAACTGATTATAAGTCTCCAGAGACTTGTAGGTCTTCAGTTCCTCCAAAGTGAAGGCAATTTTGGCATGAACCATGAAACTGACAATGTCGGGTATTGACACATAGGGCAAGTTCTTCGGATTGTGTGCCCAATCCTGTTTGGCCAACAGATTGCTGCCGTTTTCTCTGCATAACGAGATTTAAACTGCACACTGAGCATTTCCACACACCTCTGATTTTTTTCTTTTTGTCCTCTGAGGGGGTTTGGGTGTCATTATCTGAAGTTTTCTGTCCATTTCTGAAAAACTAACGCGAGTAACTTGTGAACACAGGACTGCCTTAGCACAAATGAGTAACCGGCAACCTTTAATGGTCCCTTCCTATGATGACTGTTTAACAATAACTCAGCATTTCAGATGCAGATGTTGTAAATTGAAGCAGCTGAATTGAAGTTTTGCATTATTTTAATATCCTCGTCTTGCTGTGAAATACAAAATTTTGTTTTTGTTTTCACTCTGTGAAATAACACCATCTTGTTTTAGCATGAATGTTCTAATGAACCCATCAGATAGAGGTCAGAACCCACTAATTTAGCACAAGGTGGTCTACCTGAAGGTGTCCACAATGCTAAAGTGAGCATGAACTGCTAGCCCACATCATATGAACAGCTGTAACCCTTGAAAACATTTTGGCTCTGAATTCCAGCAGGACGTTCATGTGTTCAGCATTTTTTGACAACATGGTGCACTATTTTTTTTTAAATAATAGAAGTCAGTGTACAAGGTATCACACACAAATAATCACCATAATTCATTAGAGCACTCATTCAGGAACATGAAAAAGTTTGGAAATAAACAGGACAGGAAACTGGAATGACAATAAAAATCACGTAAATGCTTCTGAGCATGTTGGGGAAGAAATCTGCAGATGATGATGCAGTCATCTACTATAAAATGGTTAAACGTTCCACAGAGGTGTCCACCGAAGCAAATTGCAACTGATTAATAATTTGAAATCACTTAAGGGGGAAAAAAATAAAATAAATCATGACATCGGTGATTATCAGCTTAAGTAGCTGTGGGCAAGACAGTTTCATGAGACGGCTGTCAGGAAGTTCTGCTGCAGGAGGAGCTGCCCACCCACGGGATGTGCACTGTAGGAGTATCTCAACCTCTCAGCCTCCTTACGAATAACAGTACTACAGCGCTGCAAGCAGTTTTTATATAAAATATTCTTAAATGCCCTGTTCAGCACAAATAAGTCATTACTAGCATTAATTAAGTGGTATTTAATGGTTTATTTGAATGGTCACATTTTCTCCCCTCTACTGTGTTGCTGCAACTGTTTCAAACAGGTTTTGTGTCTGAAAGCGGTTATGAAGACAAAATGTGAAAACTGAGGCTACACCAGTCAAGAACAGCTGCTGTCAATCGCCCAGTGCAAGCCATTTCTAAAATATGTGTCTGACACTCCTGAGTGCTGTGAAACCTGTCACATGTCAGGCCTCAACAGACCTGAGGTTAATAAAACAGGCTTATCTGTGACGCATTACATACCACACACTCCTTTACAGTTAAATACTTGTGTGAGTAATGCAACTTACACATTGCATCACTATGTCAACGTTTTATCACTAAGAAATTCTTCAGGCTCTTTAATTAGATAATGCATTCAAATATCACACACAAAGGTTAAACTCTCCTGAACTGTATTCACTAAGACATTTAGCACTGCAGCTGCTGATGTGGTCTTTGAAGCAGGGTAAGAAATCAGACCCTTATTGAGGCTCTGGATTGATCCAATCAATTTTTTCACTGCAGAAGTAGGTTGATGGAGCAATTCAAGCTCTGTATGGGGTGTGATGTGCCTTTGCATGTGCTGTGAAGCCGCTAGAAGACCAACAACGTGTCTGTGCATGTGCACATAAACATTGAATGAATAATATATATGACTGCAGACTTTCTTTTGTTTGTCTGAGTGAAAGTAAATATTGCCTTTTAACCTTGTTGAGGTTCCAGCAAGCACTTTTACTCATTCACATTTCTTATATATATTGTATGTAATGCTTTATTCTCTACAATCACACAGTTTAGAATACCATGGACAATGTAGGGGTTCAATGTCTTGCCACTGCGCTCTTTTAGACAAGAGGAAATTGGTATCAAACCACAGATCTTTCAACAGCGGCATGTTCACAGTCTGCTCTACTTCAGCTGGTGCTCTCTGCTCACCCTTTATAATCATCTCAATCAGCCTCTCCCAGCAAAAAACATTTCCATTTTCGGTCTCTAATATACCTAGCTTCTATCCCAGCTCCCCACCCTTTGCGGCAGTCAGATCATGCATGCATCTCTACCCATTGCTGAGTGAGCACTGGGGGGTAGGAATGGAGGCAGAGCACACATCATAATGGCTGGCCAATTATCAGCGGTAAGGGGGGCTGGGGAGCTGAGTGAGAGATTATGTGGAGAATGGATCAATACACCAGTCGGTTTCTAATGAGGGAAAGACTTGGTCCAAGTCAAGCAGATGAAAATCCTGCTCCGCCTTAGGTGGTCGTTCTGTACTGTCTGTCAGCACGATACCAGATAAGTGCTGCTGATCTGTGCAACAGCGCCCCAACCGAGGAATGACTGCAGCTATGACACCAGCTCAATTATATTTAACTTGTTTTCACAAATCCTTAGCGCTTCTCCCATGCTGTCGTGATCTACCCACATTCCACTTTCTCTGAATATTTCATACATCACTTGGGACAGATTTAGAAGAGTCTAAAGAATAATGCTTGTCTGTCCTTCACCACCCTCTTTTAACCACCCACAGCTGCCAGCACAGGACAGTAAATCCAACACCTCACCCACTCGTCCTGCCCAGCAGTGCAGCTATGTGCTACTATGCACTAACACTACATTCTCTCCTCTGACATGAAAGTAAGCTACATTAGGAGCCTAAACGACTAATAGTCTCTATTATTTCTAAAACCACGTGAGATATAAACACCAGCCAACTGTTCAACACCACCATCGCACTTTGGGTTCTGTTATTCCTCTCTGGTTGCCTCACTATTTTCTACATCTGTCTTGCTTTCTTTTTCTAAGGGGCCTTGTGTGGGGTGGGGGTGTTATTTATGGCTGCTCTGTGCAAATGGATGCACACACACATGCGCGCGCACACACACACACCCTTTCACAGGATGAAAGGGCAGTCACACTGCCTGCAAACATGATTTTACAGCCCTGGGTGGAATGAGTGGTGGAGGAGAGAATGAGGACAGAGTACAAAGGGGAAAGCCCTTAAATTTACAGGTCCCAGCAGTCAGAATACAACCATGTACTAGTGCACATTTTTTAAACCTTTTCAGACTGAAGACAATTAGCTGTATGAGGGAAGACATGTGTGAGAGAGTTGGTGTGTGCAAGTACAATATCCAATAAGTACAGCTTTTTCTGAGTCTGTTTTTTTCTTTTAATTGCAGTAGAACACTGTGCAATTTCCATGTGTCATCTGTTTTAAGTATGACATCACAGTTTGCACAAAACTGATAGCAAACATCTACACAAGAGCTGCAGCTTTGCAGAGTTGGAAGATAATATGCAACACGGAAACTTAACAAAATTCCCCTATTTATAGCTTTTAACACCAGACTGTCACATGTGCATGTTTTTGTGTGTTTGGTAAAATATAAAGTAAAATATGTATATAGTTACATAACTGACATCTTATTAAATAAGGATGTGTGCTTGCTTGATTTGATCTTGTCGAGCTAATAAAATAAGAAAAAAAAACATGCTAATAGTTGACTTTCAATTTTAAAACGTGACAACATAACAAATAACAACCTTAACAAATAACCAGAGAATTTCAGTCCAAAATAAAAAGAGCCGAAAATGAAAACAAATCAGACTTCTTCACCTTATATGGCTTAATCCGACATCATTTTTATTTATTTATTTATTTTAAAATCAACACTAAAAACAAAGCAGTGTGAACTCTCATTGTGTTGTTTTTTCATGGTGAAAGAAACAATAGTTTATTCCATGGAGGAAAATCTGGAAGACTTGAATGTACTAACACAAATATGCAACCAGGTCGACTACCAAAACATGAAACAGAGCAGTTTGGATTACGACACACACATGGCGGGAGGTGCTGTGCTGTCCAGTAAAAATAATAGTAAATAACTTCACTCCTAAAACCGAACATCAAAATACTGAGGCTCAGAATGTAATATAATAAAAATGTAATGTCTGACAGTACAATAATTAGCACAGGATCTAATGATTTTTCTCAATTTGAACAAAATGTCAAGAAAAAGTTATCACAATTTTCCAAAACCTAAACTGACTTTTTTTTTTTTTTATAGAAAAGATACTAGCTCAGTGCAAATGATAGTACAATATACACTAAATAAATAGGCTGTAACCAAACAGCTTCAGATATAACCAAAGGCAAACCAGTCAAGATGAAGGTGGTGATGTCTTTAAGTTTAAATGGGTTAAACTAACTAAACCCTAAGAATGGCAGAAAACCTCTGCATCCACCTAGTGATTTAATGTAGACTGGCATGTATTTTCCAGTTCTTACCAAGGAGAAGTATAATTAATTACACCAAATGTGCATGAAAGCTCAACTAAAGAGTTTCTAGGTCCTAGAAGGCATCAGTGGCCATATGTATCATGGAGCAGAAACCAGATTGTTCTTTACAGACTCATGTTGGACTCTGGATTTGGTTAAGTATCATTTCAAGTCTAATCCTTCTTTTCCTAATATCAAAATAAGCTTAATGAATATCAATGACCAGTAAAACTATCTCGGTAGGAAGTTAATGGTGTAAAGAGAGCTTGCATTTGTGCTTGTGTGTTTTGTTTTTTTCCTGTGGTGAATACTGCCTCTACTGGGACATACTGCCTTCAAACATGGAGTAGAGAACGTTAAGGTGTTGTCTGCCCTCTGCTGGTAAAACGTGATATTGCTATCCTATATATTTTCACACAGAACATGATCAACTCTGATGAACAGAGAACAATACAGCGCAGATATACGAGATGTTCGCCTTCTTGAAAGAGACCAATCACTCTAGATATCTCTTACATTTACATTGTTTTGCATCTACTGGTTTTATAACATTATGAGACACATGGCAGAATTTTCTCTAAAAATATCATTTAGATATTCTTATGTTTACTGTAAACTGACATGTTATGTGAGCACAATTTCAACAACTCATGATGTTGTGTCATGATCTAATCAGTTTAGATAAAATAGTCACAAATAGCATAACTTACTGACCTGTTCTCTAAACTGCTCCTGAGATAGACAGTCAGTCATGTTGACACAACCCAACAGGCAGCCAGTAGGATAGTCTTTAGGGAATCTGGGCTCTGCAGAGATAAGAGAAAACAACCACTGGGTAATGTACAAAAATGCTGCAAGCATACACTATGGTGTATAGTCAACAATAACAATGCAGTGTACATACCAGCAACTAAACAAAGCACAATGAGCAAGGAAATTCTGCCATCAGTGGTAATCCCATTACCAGCATGAGGAGGAGCCAGGCTCTTGTAGCTGTGTATGGTTCTTCCACACACTACTGAGGTTTCTGCTTTTTAAATAAGTACATTTAAATTGCCAAATTGTCAATAATTCTATTTTCTCCAGATTTAAATCATCCAATCCACTAAACACCACAAACAAGAGTCAACTGCAATAAAAAGAAGCTGTTTGCAATTTTAAAACCAGGCCTGTCTTACAAAACGGTAAGAAAAAAAATGACTTGGCTAGAATTCTGAAAATAATCAATTCTAAATATAAAAATACTACCAGCCTACGTATGTTACATACATATTTAAATCAAGAAGACTATTTTTCTTGTGCAGAAAAAAAAATGGTTGACTACATCATTTTTCTGTTGAGAAAAAAATAATTCTTACTTTCTCATAAATCAGTTTTTGTAGGGTGGTACTGGCATGGGCGCAACCCACATACTCAGCTCTGCTGCTCTTAACACAAATATGCAACTATTAAAAGGAGAAAAGGCTTTCCAACAGTAGATTTATTGTCAAGAACAATCGTTACAACAAAGAAATTCTCTACCAAGCACGAATTTCTCAACTTTTTTGTGCACACTGTTACCGATCACTCACATTGTGGGTATTTTATATTCTCTCTCTCTTTTATCATTCATTTTGTGCTTGTAGATCATCTTTTTCTCATGAGCACCCTGAAGAACAATGGTGGAAGAGGTACTCAGGTCTTTCACTTTAAGCACAAGTACTAAAAAAGCAACATAAAAATAGATCACAGGGTTTAAAAGGTCTGACTGAAAAAGTAATGACAGCAAAATATAATAAAAGTGCTAAAGAAAAAGTTCAGTGGTTCAATATTCGTATGTCGTGAATAATAATCAATGACCTCTCATTCATAATTAAGCATCCTGGAAGATGCTGGACTGAAATGAATAATAATTCATCCTGTTAAGGAAATCAGTATAAACTGGAGAAAAATAGGTAGAAAAAAGTTAAATGACAAACTGCTGAAAAGTATGAAGTGTAGTAAAGAAGGTGGTATGTCTGAAACCTCCAGAGATTACCATCAGTTCAGTTGGCTGTTGTGTCTGCAGTTTGGAAACAAGTGACATGATCATACTGTATATTGTGTCAGCAAGGTAACAGAGGCAAACCTTCTTGAAGACCTGTGTGGAAACTCTCGTCCAACCGTTCAATATCCAGGGTGCATAGACCCTCCTTCACAGGTACATGTCCAGGATTACATCTGCTGTTAACAAACACTGAAACTTCACCACCTTTTGCAGTTTTTGTCTCCCACTTTGATCTGAAAGCTACATAGAGGCACTAGAGCCCAGAATATTCTCCAGCAGTCATGGCTTGGCCACTAAAGTAATGCTCAATTCCCAACAGTCTGGCTTTGTCTTCATCGGCACTCCAAGCTTCTCCATGACAACTGAAAGAGAAGATTATAAACTTTTGCCTCCGTTTTCCATCATTTTACTCCTTCATCCTTTTCACTTGTCTGGATTTACAGTCTTACTCTGGGCTTTACTTGGACTCACTTAGCTGCCATTCAAAGACAACGCTCCTGCTGACGTTGTTGAAGAGATGTTATACTGACTTCTTTATGTATGAACCGAGGAACCTTCCCTGAAATAAGCATTTGCATCCACTAATGCAGGTTAAGACTCTGTCATGCAAGACAAACTCATATATGAAGATGATCTAGAAATGTTTCTGTATTCTTAACTCAAAGCCTATTTAAAATGGACTAAGGCAAAG
>JBAMYA010000018.1:3026905-3043322 GCA_037176975.1 Arrhamphus sclerolepis
ACTGGAGCAACAAAGAAGCAGCTGCAGCAGTCGGCTCCTCTCACTGCTGCAGAACAGAAAGATTCAGGAAATCCTTCATCCCCGTAGCAATAGGTCTGTTTAATTCTATTTAATTAACTAGATGATCTTTTTTTTGTTTGTTTGTTTGTTTTACACTTTGATGATGACGAGCACTTGACAATTTGAATTTCCCTTCAGGGACCAATAAAGTTATATCTACCTACCTACCTACCCAGCCAGCCATCCATCCATCCATCCATCCATCCATCCAGCCAGCCAGCCAGCCAGCCAGCCAGCCAGCCATCCATCTGACTGCTTCTGTGATGTCAGGTGTTTGGTCCATGTTTGCATGGTTTTGAGTGAATTGTAAAACTTTGAAATTTTTTTTTAAATTTATTTATTGGACACGGAGTTATAGGATAGAAATGTTTATTCCAAATCTTTCTTAATTTAATGGTTTTTCATGATTTTTGTTGAACTTGAGTTTTTATTAAACACTGAAAAATGCTCTTTAGCCTCTTACACTGCAGTGAGCAACAATGTTGTGCTGGATTAGTTTATTATTATTATATTTGTATTATTTATTTATTTATAATTTTTATTATTCGATTTTACACTGATCAGCCATAAAATCATGACCAATCACTTAATACTTGGCGACTCTGTCATGAAATAATTCATGTAAAACAGAAAGGCATGGAATAAAGTGTAATAAAGTCTTATTTTTATTTTTTACTCATCTTTATCTGTCTAGGCTGAGCGCCCCCTCTTCCGGAGAAATCGGGGCATTATTGTGGTCAACAGGCGCGCAGGGATAAATTAGATCTGCGTAGACGCGCATATAGATGCATAAAAGAGCTTGCTTCAACATTTGTGAGTAAAGCGATTAAAGAGATCATTTACGATCAAATACTGGCGACTGATATCCCGCAAATGCACAAAACAGTGCACCAGACGCTGAAGACGAAACAGACCAAAAAATAACAAAAAAATAGCCTATATGTGTCTTCGGAACCTTTCATTTCACATTTCATAGTGTGGAGTCTTACTTTTCATTGCATTTGAATATACTTGGAGCTGTTTTTAAATTATTATTGTTATTATTATGAAATAGTATGAAATAGTGCTATGTATTCTACTTTTACGCACGGTGATATCAGAGAGCTAATGATCTGACGCGTACTGAAGGAAAAAAAATGAATTAATGAATTTTGAACAATACATTAATATATTTACCGTCCTGAAGTAAATTAGCGCTCTAATTTGTATGACTGGACAGTCTGCTTCGCTCTTCTCTCTTTCGACCAATCGTGGCTCAGCAGAGGAGCGACACACCTGTATAAAAGCAGATTTCAGGTCAGCAGTCACCCAGAGAGGTGCGATGAACGTGATAAATGACTGAAAACGAGAGGAAGCTCAGAGTCTCTCTCGTGGGCTGTAGCTACTTAAAAAGCCCTTATTGTATGATCTGTAAACATGGATGAAATATTCAGCCTGAGCGGAGCGCAGAACCAGAGTTTTCCTGGCGACAACAACTTCACCTTTGAGGACATCGACGTGAGCGCAGATGGCTCTCCCATCCTCAGGATATTTATATCCGTGGTGTACTCTGTAGTTTGCGCGGTGGGTTTGGTGGGGAACCTGCTCGTGTTTTTCCTCATGAGGCTGCGACAAGGTCGAAAGAGGTCCAGCATTAATTTCTTCATCATCAACTTGGCGGTGACAGACTTCCAGTTCGTCCTCACGCTGCCCTTCTGGGCCGTGGACACCGCGCTGGACTTCAGCTGGCCGTTTGGAGACACCATGTGCAAAATTGTCCTGTCTGTCACCGTGATGAACATGTATGCTAGTGTCTTCTTCCTCACCGCCATGAGCGTGACCCGTTACCTGTCTGTCGCTTCAGCCCTGAAGAAGAAAGCTCACAGAAGGTCGCGGTGTGTGAAGTGGGTGTGCGCGGTCCTGTGGGTCGCGGCGACAGTGGCCACGGCTCCCACGGCGATCTTCTCCACCGTGACCGTGGTCGCCGGGGAAAACCTCTGCCTCCTCAAGTTTCCAGAGGGACACGACTGGTTAGCCCTGTACCATATCCAGAAAATACTGGTAGCGTTTGTCATTCCAATGCTCATAGTGTCGGTTAACTATCTGATGCTCCTGCGCTTCGTTAGACGGAAGAGCATGGACAGCAGCAACCCCAAACGGAGATCCAGAGTCACCAAATTCGTCAGCATTGTGGTTTTGACATTTTTCTGCTGCTGGATGCCAAACCAAGCCATCACGTTCTGGGGCGTTTTGGTCAAATTTAACGCAGCCAACTGGGACACATCATACTACACGGTGCACACCTACGTGTTCCCTGTCACCGTGTGTTTAGCGCACACAAACAGCTGCCTGAACCCTGTTCTGTACTGCCTGGTGAGGCCGGAGATTAGGAAGATGCTGAGCAGTTTGTTTTGGAGGGCTTCCATTCCGCCCTCAAGCAAAGTGTGCGCCACGCGCTCCGTTACGCAGGGAGAAATCCAGGGAGTCGCACCTATCCAGATCATGGACAACACAGAGTACACACTTTCCATCATAGACAGGAAAGGCTTATCAGCCTCTAAAACGATGCCGTACTCCCGATGAATTCAGTCAAGTGAAGAACTTTTTTTTTGTGTGTGTGTGTGTGCTCTAGGTGTTTCTTTTTGTCTGCCATCGCTCGCGCGTAATGTTTGCGACAACGCTCCGGTTTGGACATCTTAAGGCTGCAGTTCAGACCGGTTTATGGTATGAAATGTACTATGTATATAATAAACGTTGTGGAGTTGGTCATATTCCGGCCACAGATAACTTATTGATCACACGGGCCGGATCGCTCCCCCGGGTTTCTTTCTATTTTTCTTTTTCTTTTCTTTTTAAAAAATCCAGGCTTTAGAATATTTTGGTCTTGATTTAGGAGCTAATAGACGGAAATAGAAGGTTCCCACGTCTGTAACTGGAACTAAAAGGAAACACGAGAGACGGACTCCCTGGATGCGATCGCATAACATGATAAATTATAATATTGGTTAAAGTTTAAGTGGTTCTCTATAATGTCAACTTTGTAAAGCCTGTCTGTAAATAAAATGTTTTTTTTTTCATCTGAGACAGTACTGCTAGATTTTTTTCTTCCATGAAAGTACGTTTATTTGATATTTTTGATTAATTGGATGTTCCATTTTTATGGCATTTCTATCTTGAAAGATCATTTACATTTTCTGCATATTTATATTGCGTGCATAGAGACAATATCATATTCTCTCTCGCGCTACCGGAGTTTACACCAGAGATTTCTTTCATCTCCGTTCGAGAAAAGCGTGCCGAAACAAATTCAAGTGACAGATTCTAAATTTATACCGCATGTGGCTGTGGATGCAACCGAAGCAGCTTCAAAACTCTTTTTCATCGTGTGTGTAACAGTCCAGCACCTTGGCTTTCATTACATCTGCATTTGGCTGCGGTGCAGAGCCTACGCGGATCATTCAGGAAACCTGACGCAAGACATCCTGGAGCTGAGGGAGTCACCTGGCTGCAGCTGTCCTGGATTACTGCCATGTTTGAGTGTTTGTCCTTCTGTCCTTCACTCATCATCCTTGTGCACAGAAACCTTTTTTTTCCCGTTTGTTTTGTTTGTTTATTTCTTCACATACCAGTGCCATAATCACATTGAGGTTTGATTTCTTAAAGCAACACCTGTTTGGATCTGCCAAGTCAAATAAAAGTCATACAAATCAAAATAATAATAATAATAATGAGAAGAGGAATAAGAATAAGAATAAAAACAACAAATAAACAGCCTCCTCAGTCTCCCTCTCACTTCCAGCCTGCACTCAGACAATAAAAAAACAAACAAAAAAACTGGAGAAAAAAAAAACACACACTAAAGAACAAGGATGACAGCCCAAACAAAACAAACAAACAACAACACAAAACAAACATGTACCATTGTTTCAGTTTTTAATCTGTACTTGTGTGAGGTGTGTGGCATCATAACCTTCACTTCTGCCTTGTCTCAGAGCTGAGCTGATTTAAATAAATATCACATGATACACATGCCAAATGGCTTTGACTTTGTCTTGCTCATCCTTTAATATGATGCTGCATACTTTTTCAAAATGACAATCAAAATCATTCAGAGTTCCAGTATACTGCTGTATCGTCTGCTTTACCAGATTTACTTTTGATTACAGCTGTATAAACATCACCACTTGATAGCTCTGGCAGCATATTCCTTTGACTCATACAACAGGATTATATAACACCCTCATGCCTAAACTAAAAATATACAGCATTTTAAGATATGTCTGTTTTGTATTGATTACTTAAAAAGAGGGCAATACCTCTTTCATATTTAATTTCTAAGGATATGCAGATTGTGTTTTCATTTATGTATTAATTTTTCTGTGATTTTAAAACTTCCTTTGAAGGTATCATTGATGTATCCGCTCTTAATGACATCATGTGAACCTTTCAGAAATGAAGTCAAACTCTTTTTTATTTAAAAAATAGAATAAATAAGTAAATATTCCTTTAAGCAAAAGGGTGACAAACAGTATGTGGGATGAGTCCCTGTCATGCTGAAATGGAAACTGTGCAACTATGGATGCATTTAGATTTGAATAACTGATCACAAAGCGTGAAAGACATACATGTCAGCCATAACAGTCCCCCTCCCCCAACTAATAGTCATTTAAACAGCTTTGATTTGTGAGATTGTATTGGGACCTCTGGGTGTGTTCTGTGACATCTGGTAAAAGCGGATGCGGGATTGTTTTGTTTCTGGCAGATAAAGAAATTGGTTCTCTGGGAAGTGGGCATTTTTCTTTCGACTGGGATCTGCCTGGAAGCTGTTGGATCACAGCTTTGGGGTCTTTGGGGCAATGCTCAAACTTTTCTTTTTCTGGGCATGATGGGGCACCTTTTCCTAGCAGAGACTGCCCTTGGGTACTGTCGTCACCACTGAGGGGTGTTATTGGTCAGAAGAAATGACTGGTATGTCTCAGAGTAACATCAATTTACAGAATCAACATGACACAAAAATATGAATATTCACTTCACCTGGTAGTGGTTTTTAGTTGGACTGCTGTACCTGAGTGATGTGGACACACACACGCACACACACTACACAACCTTTTACATGATATGAAACTGCAGTGTGTAGTGTTCTGATTGTGCTCACTGTAGATAAATGGGAGGAAACTCTATTTTAGGTTTACTTTACACAGATAATAAAATCTGATTTTAGTTAATTTAACTGCAGTTTAATTGCATTTATTTATTTATTTTTTTTCGATGAAGTTACTTGTTTGGAAAGACATACCTTATCTATGTCACCTTCTAATCCTCATTTACTTTGGTTAACAATCATATCAATGTTATGAGTAATCATCAAAATAAAGAGAACAAATAAATAAATACATAAATAAATCTTAGACTATTTTACAATTTTTTTTTGCATTAGCATTTATGTGTTTACACCCTATTTTCAATACTGGTACTGCATTTGATTTTGGCTTCTTTATTTATTTTTCTACCTTTTTGCCTTTTTAATTGCAACAAATAGTCTCCGCCTTGAATCAATATTTTTTGAAAATAGTTCATTTACATGCCTTAACATGCATCCATCCTCACAAAATAATTTTACCACATGGGAGTCTTCCTTAGTTTGTGAGCTTTCCTTTCTTTCAACTTAGAAAACAATTTAATGATTATATATGAAGTGATTCATATTTGCCTGCAGGAGCTCATGTGTTAGGCTGCAGGCTACAGATTATGCAGTCTGGCTCATGCTGATGCGCAGTGTGGATTCTGGAATCAACTGTCTTCATACCAAAAAGTGTCTGCATTGATGTAACTCCAGAGTGCAATAAATTCCAGGACATATTCTATTCTATATTCTGTTCACACCTTTTGTTGATAGAATTTCTTGATACAGCCAAAGTGCTTAAGATCCCACCTTTGCCTTTTGCAGATTATGTGGCCATGTTGGTGTCATCAAGCAGTTTACCAAGGAGTGTGAAATGGCAGCGATGATCAGCACCTTCAAATCTGAGGCCATTTTTCCAAGTGAGAAAAGTAATATTCTCTCCTGTCATGAAATACAGGTCGTGACTAGAAGAATGAGTCTGTTGATACAAGTGGCTGAAATTAGTTTCCTTCTTTGGAAATGAGAGTCCTGGAACTCTCTGACTATGCTGCTGCCCCTGCAACCCAAACCTGGATAAGTGGATGTAAATGGATGAATGCAAGCTGTGTTGCAAACTGGTAGTTTAATTCTAAATCCATGTCTCTCTGGGGCGAGCTCACGTCACGCCTCTTTTGATGCAAGTCACTAGACTTATGAACTATTACACATGGGGCACACACTAGATCACGGTAGGGTTGGAGGTGCTGGCTCAGGGGTAGGGGGTTGCACAGCACACCTTGCCCTCTGCGGGTTGGCGATGGGGGTGTGAGGGCTCTGGTGCAGCCCATCCCCATCCCTTGTACCGTGTCCTCGGTGCTGTTGGTGTGCTCTGGATGTGCTGGCTGGTGCCTTTTCTGGATTCTGGGTTGGTCCTTTTTTATATTGCCTCTAGAGTTTGGGGGGCTCATCGCTTTGATGGGCTTTGTTGCTGGTGGGAGGGTCTGGCTGGGCTGCATGGGTCCAACCATAAATATATTTGCAGACAGCAGTTAAAAAAAAAGAAAAGAAGAAAAAGTTTAATTCTTAATTAGAACCTGAATTAAGATCAAAATATACAGTATATTGTTCCCATTAGTCAAACCACTTTACATGTACAGCACTGATTCACAACAAATTCATCTCAAGGCACTTTACACAGAAAGTATTCTGAATTTAAAATTTACAAAGTGAAATATAATCCAGTTAATCCAAATGGCAGTCCAGTTCACTGATTCATTAAAGTTATTCTGACTAAGAAAATCCAACAGACTGCATCTAATCTTCACTTTGGTGAAAGTCAGTGGTTTTGGTTGTTTATCATTTTTGGTGATTGTCCATGTTTTTTTTCATTATCTTGTAAAGTTTGTGCTGGTCATTATTGTGTCTATTTAGTGTTTAGTTTCACTGTCTCTATCATTCTGCTTCCATTGTTTATAACCTGTGCCCAGTTATAAATTGGTTTTTAGTGCATGTATGCATTCTTGTCTCTCCCTTTTGCTCTATTAGTCTGTTGGTCCTTTTTGTGCTACCAGTCCTCATGGTCAGCTTTAATTAACAGCTCTTATTTGTTCACTGCTTGTTGATGTATTCTGCATCTGATTCCCCCCCCCCAGTATGATCTAACGCCACTCCCACCCCTTTTCTTTTGTAAATTTTCATTCCATTAAGAGTGAAATGGATGATAACATAAGAGCGGGGGTTAAAATGTGATTACCCATTCTTACTGATAACTTTATTACTTAATTTGAAAAGACAAAGGTGTCTGGAACATTACTTTATTTTGTCATTATTATATTCATCCATCTATTTTGAAGTCAGAAGTTAACCTCTCTGAACAGCTGAGTGAAGCTGGGAAATTCAGTCAATGATCCCTTATGATAGTAATCATCCCTTTTGGGGTATTTAATGAAGAAAGTTGGCATTTTTTGACAGGGGACAAGACATGCCCCCCAACCCTCTACCCCTCCCACCCTCCTTACACACACAGACACGCACACGCACGCACGCACACACACACACACACACACACACACACACACGTGCTATCATTACTGTATGAATCCTCACTGAACTTTTGAATCATTAATATGGTTAATTGGTTTATTGACTACAACGAGAACCAAAAAACTTACAAACAAACAAAAAAACAGCTCAACTATATTGTTATAATTGAAAAAAAAAATCATGGAGTACTTCGTTGGATTTTCGTATGAAGAGTTAAGAAAGTTCGATGTCTTTTAAAGAAGTGCCTTAGTTTTGAAGTAAGATGAAAAAATGGGATGATTAAGAAGATGTGTTAAAAAAAATGTTGGTATGAATTTATAATTGAAAAATCATCACCGTGGTCATCAAATTTAAAAAAAACAGAAAAACAAACAAAACAAAACAAAACAAAAACAAAAATCAAAGCAATATGCGGCAAGGCTATAAAACGTAATTCAAGGCTGCACTAAAATACCAGAAGGAAAAAAAAAACACTATAAGCAAATCAATAAGCAATTTAGTTTTTGGGCTGTTCTTCCTGCATTGTACAGTACCAGATGTGTGCTTAGGGATGAAGAAGACCACAAGTTCCAAGAAAGAGGAGGATCAGACTGATGGAAGTCTGAACAGAGGAAAGCTCAACTGAGCTGAACATATTCTTCAACAGGTTCAGTTCTGAGACAAGCTCAGCATCCTCCTTTTTTACCCCCAGTAAAACAGACCTCCCGTCCTCCCTTGATTCACTTTTCCTGTCACATTTCAACTTCTTCATATTCCACCTCAGTCATGGCTCTTGCTTTTGCTTTATTGTTGTCTCCAGCCACATCAGGAGATGCTGCATCTCCCTCCTGCCTGTCAACCTGTAGCAGTCAGGTGAAGAGACAGCTGGAGAGACTGAACAGGAACAAGGTTGCAGGTCCAGATAGTCTCACAACCAGAGTCCTGAAAACCTGTACAAACCAGCTATGTGGGACTTACAGCACGTCTAAACGAGGTGGTCAGCAGCACAGGAGCACCACTGGTGGACCGCTTTGTTGGATGGTGTGGGGACATTCATGTCATCTTGAATGTGAACAAAAGAGATGATTGTGGATTTTAGGCGGTGGTGGGGGAGTATAAATACCTCAGTGTTCACCTGGACAACAGATCGTACTGGGGGTGCAATGCTAGCAGTACTGTTTTACAATAAGAGACAGGGCAGAATTTATTTCTTTTACACTTTTAGGCCCTTCAGTGTTTGTGGTAAGATTTTGCAGATCTTGTATAAGTCTGTTTTGGAAAATACAATTCTATCAGTAGTCATCTGTTAGGGGGAGCAGCATCAGAGCCAATGACTTAAAGAAACTGAACCAACTGATAAAGAAGGTTGGCTCCGTTCTGGAGACCATTCTATAGGCTCTGGATATGATTATACAAAGGAAGATACTTTAAAAATTTAAATCCTCATCCTCAGGGACAGAGTGTTAGAGGCTTCTTTAGATCTGCTGTAACACAGACCTCTGCAGGAGATCCTTCCTGAACACACCTATAACCACCTACAATAAATGTTTGAAGAGACTTAAATAATGACAACTACTGCAACATTTAATTTCCCTTTGTGGATTAATACATAATTTTTGAATTTGAATTGTGAACTGCTGTATTTTCCCTTTCTGCAAATAAATTATTAAATTCTGAGTGCAACTCTCATTATTCCCCAGGCTTTCTTTCTCCAGCTGCAGCTCATCAGAAATTCAGCAAAAAGACACCTATTAACATATTCATTGGTTTATTTGTTTGCATATTACAACTTTTTACACATGAACAACACAATACCAGGAGAAATATTCATTTACTGGAGTCATGTTTATGGCATCTGTTTATCATTTAGTTACAGCCTCCAAATATATTTTTTTTCTATATCTAAAAGTTGCAGGCAATATTTAATGCACACCCTTTGCTCTGATGCAGTGCATGTTAAAAGGGATGCGGCAGTCTGATATTGTACAAGATAGAATAACTCAAAGCTGACTTTTAAGTTAAAAAAGGAATGCCCTAATCCATGTGGAAAATAATATGGAAAACCAGAAAATAGAAAGGGTATTAAAAAGGCACTTGACTATTTACATATTCAAGTTAATTTTGTACAATGTAAAAAGTGCATCAAATGTTTAAAAACTATCACCTGTATTCCAAGATATAAGATTCTAAAGGAATACACTCTGAAAATTAAGAAGTCTTTGAAGGATAAACATCTTTTTTTCTTGTATCTGGGTTGTTTTAGTTCAGTTTTTGTTCTTCATAAATTATGCTAACTGAACATGTAGCAGATAAAGCCTTTAAACATCAAATTCAATATACAGTATAATATCTACAGATTTGTCTTAGTTGCTGGGTGGCGAGTCACCCCTGAGGTTTTTCCTTTTACTTCAAACTTTTCCATCAGTCAAATAAATACAAAAGAGAAGAGATAAGAGTAATTGGCTATTATATGCCACAAAGGCAAAAGTTGCCTGGAATCATTTGAACAGATCGATTAAAACTCGCTCCATTCCTCTTTACAAACAGCCAGAAAAAGCACCAGAACTCCAAGATCCATGGAGTGATGACATCGTGGGCAGCGGAATACGTAGACAAAAACAAAAAAAAGGCCCCTACATCGTAACAGTGCAGAAATGATAAATGAGTGTGACAGTGCTGACTCTGGGGGTCAGGGGTGGTGGCGTGGGTGAGGTCCAGTGCACTGAATCAGCCTTGCTTCAGTGGTCATGTGGAGCCATCTATGCACTGCCACTGTGGTGTTGGGGAGCAAGGGGGAGGTGGGTTGGTCCCTGAGTGCCACGTCCCCTGTGGAAATGATGTCTGCTGGGAGCCCTCAGCCTGCGTTACCGCTCTTCGGCCACCTTCCCGTTGACCTCCTGCTCGTCTTTGTCTCTCCGCTTCTGCCGCTGGAAGAAGCCAAGCTGGGCGAAAAGCATTCAACACATTAAAACAAAACAATAAAAAAACAGGAAAATAAAAACATAATTAAATTATTTGAAAATCTCATAAACCCACATTTTTTTCCCAACAGAAGGTCCCCTTGATAAACCTTTTTTTTTCTACTTCACAAAATTACTTAAACAAAAAACTGGGTTTTGGTTTAGTAGATTTGATTTTAGTAATAATTGTCCACTCCAATGTAAGCCTCTAACAGTAGCATGTGCTGCTAAAAGTTCAATTTTTACTTCCAAGCCAGAGGATGTTTACAGTAAACTGCCAGAAACAATTTAAGAAATTATGTCAATATGATTATATTGCTACAATTTTTTTTTCTTTTTGCATTATAATGTTGTTGGAAATGAATCAGCACAGAGCTCAATAAATACACTTTCTGTAATTGTAAACATAAATTTTGGCACACTGAACCAAAATGAATCATTTTCATCTCCGTAAGCCTTTTTAGGGGAATATTTTTTTCATATCACAGTTCAAACAGAGAAATGTGGAAAAAGGCCCAAAACCTCTCATTAACTGAAATTTTCTACACCAAAAAGTATTTCTTTACCCCTCCTATACACTAATGAAAGGGTGACTATCATGCCTTCAATCAGTTGGACATATTGTATTAGCCAGTAGCTCCTGTGCTGACCATAAGACTGACTTAACTTCTATTTTAAAAATAGGATTTACATATGAACACATTTATAAACATGAAAGTGTCACTCAAGAATGTTCAGCATAGCACAAAGTAAAAATAATAGTTCTGCTCGACCTCAGCTGGAAAAACACACATGCGCAGGAGGTCTTGATGTAAATGACATCTTATTACTAATCTTGCATAGACAACTTACCTTCCACAGAGCCAGACTGAGCAGAGCTAACAATAAAAGTCCTCCTAGTGTGCTACCAATGATAATCCAAATGGGGATTCTATTATCTCCCTCCTTCCTGATCTCCAGTATTATCTGTTAGAAAAGATGAGATCAGAATGGTCATTTCTATTTCAAATGCAAAGTGAACCAAGTATCAGAAAATGTCAAGATCTGTAACCACATTTATTTGACCATGTACAGGAAAACAAACAGACATACTCATTTTTTAATTTGCCAATGTGCACAAATGATAAAGATGATCTGTGACATGCCTAGGAAGTATTAAGGAACGCTGATAAGGCTGCTGTATCATGAGTAAAGATATTTGATGCTACAAATAACAAAAAGGTATGAGGTCTAAATACTTATAAAGACTTCCAATTTTGTATTATTTCAGATTTAATAAGAATGTGACATCCCCAGGGCTTTTCCATGGGCTGCTGTATGGCTGCCCCTGTGTGTGTGTGTGTAGTTTGTGTTGGAGGTTCCCAGATGGTTTGAGCTGATCTGATGGAGGAAGTGGAGCCAGCTGGCCAGTGACTTGATGACAGTGTCTACAAGATCCACCTGTCCCTACTGGGAGGAGTTGCTGCTTCTTCCCAGTCACAGTTGTTGAGTTTAATTTGCTTATGATTCTATTTCAATTAATCTAACAGTCTGTTTTTCTATAGTGTCATCCATTAGGCACGGCAAGTTTATTTGTAGAGCACAATTCATACACAAGGTAATTCAAAGTGCTTTATATCTAGATAAAATCACAAGAGGCAAATACATTTTCTTTTGTAAGGGGAAAATTGTCAGAGAGAGGTTTTGATAAATAAAAACCCTGCGCTAAAAACATTTAAGTAATTGTTCTTTAATTTTCAATTATGTCCACAAAGCAGTCACTGTTCAAAACAACATTTACATATAAAAGAGAAATCACCATGTCTCAGCTTATATAAGTATAATGATGCATTAGGATTGTTACTAAGGGCCAATAGATGGCAGCAAAGATTAGTCTCTGAGTCCCAGACTTTAACATGTTGTGCCGCAGGTCCTTTCGGTCCCTAAGCACCACACAGCATGTGTGCTTGAATACCAATCTTTACAGCATGATTATGCTCCTCTGCACTGGCATGTGCTGCAGCAACTATTGCTATTGCATAAAAAGTGTTCACTCTTGCAAAATATGTTCTTGCTTAGTTATACTTTACTTGTAACTTTGTGTGTATTTTACTATTTTCTGTCCACTAAAAATAAGTTTCAAAGGCTTGTTTTCTGAATAGAGGAGAAGAGTCACACATGGTGAGGGTGAAAACAAGAGGGACGATCCAAGTATGATGCTTTCAGTAGATTTTGAATTGGGTCAAACCCAGGGCACAGGCGGTATACAGCAGAAGTTGTTGATGAGTGTTGTTGACTCACATGTCTGACAGGCCTCTCTTCACGTAAAAACATGGGGCTGGTAGTGGGGAGTGCCACTGAAGCACTAGTTACTAGTTCCAGGACTTTAAACTTCAGCTGGAGAGGAAATCAAAACATGCAGTCAGTTTTTAGAAACATGTCTTGCAACTGAAACCACCATGTTTAAAGCTGCATAATAGTAAGGTGAAACTTAATGCCTCTATATTTTGAGATTACACTCACTGAATGTAATGTATCTATCCTGAGTGCTCCTGTGATTCTAACTGCAATTCCTCTGTTGGAAGCCACATTAACTGTGCACTGGATTGGCAGAGTTAGAGTGTTGGATTGGTTCTGTGAATAAGAACAAAAGGGAGCCAGTTATAAGGCAAGTACGGAAAAAAATAAAAAGAAACTGCTGTTTGTTGATGGATTTTTATTTGTTTGTGTCTCACCAAGCGGGAGAAGCGGGAGAGATCCTCAGGAGACGCCCTGCTGTGTGCCACATGCTGAGGTGGTAAACAGTCTGTACCATCTCTCTGAGGTATGACACAACAGTAAATGCACCTTTTAGCATGTTACAATCTTGGGTCTACAGAGAAGGACTGAAAGGACTTTAGCCTTTAGGTTTATTTATATGCAATTAAAAAAAACTACAGAAAAACGATACAAATCTCATCCATCATTTAGCCAACTAATGCTGGACAGACACTGTGTGAGTTTTGGCCCTTTTTGAGCTGATTTTTCACTCGTGTGAGAATTTTTTTGGATCGGGTCGCGCTCCGGCTTAATCGTGCGTCTCTTCGTGAAGTATACGTGGGGTAGCAAGCAGCGATTAACCTCTCACCTCCCGATCGGCAATCGTATGGTGGAATGAAAATCAAACCTGTTTGAAATTCTGGTCGCCTCTCGTGAGTGAATCGTGCTGTTGTCGTGTACGGACGTACAACATGAGCGGTCAGGTCGCATCAGAGCATCGGGCCGTACAGTGTGAGAAAATAAATCGTGAGCTGTGAACTTTTAACCCCTGCCGTTTAGTCGTCCAGTTTGAGCTGGAGCTGAGTACGACGATTGAAAATATTGTATAGTGTCTGCATGAGCACCACAAACGGTTGAAGACTTACGATAATTCTAAGAATGCATGTCATCTTTTGTTGCTGTTGACAGCATCTGTTTTTAAAGAGTAATAATATTTGAAGTCAGAAATTGATGTATATCATGAAAATAGTTATTGTGACATAACGCCATATCAATATTTTATCACACCCCTAATAGAATTCCTTCCTACCTTTGATCTTCTACCAAACCCTGATAATTTACTTGAATATGCAGATGGAAAATTATATTTAAAATAATATTCACATTTGTCTTCTGTGTTCTATTTCTTAAAGTAGGTTAAAGCAGCCAAACACTGTGATATATTTTCCTTATTCTTCTGATCAATGTTCTCTTACATGCCTTCAACATTCATCCTTCATCTGAGATTTTCAGTCACATTTTGTAATTTAATGCACAGAATATAGCCTCCTATAGCATGTTTTACACCTCCCCTAGGTTTGCACTTTTAAACAGTTAGGGCCTAACCTAACACAGAAGAAAAGAGAGGCATTTGAGTTAAACTGCATGTTTAAATCTTCCCTTTTAAAACAGAAAAAATGTCAAAGACCTCATTATTGACATTTCAAATCCATTGACCCTAACTTTGAGAATTTTTACCTGGTCAATATGGAAATCGGATATCTGCAGGAGCTGGTTCCCATTTTTTGTCATTTCTGGAATCTCAATGTTCAGCTGCAGATCTCTTACTGGAAAGTACCCAAGGTTCTGGATCTGGGAAACAACAAAGGGCAAACTGTGTAAATTATTTCCAGGCAGTGTTTTCCAGTACAGTAAATTAAAGACATGGAGATGACAACATCGTCCCTCACCTGGAATGTGAAGTTGAAAGGAGGGCCCATAATGCCTGGCTCCTCAAGTGCTAGGTCTGATTTGATCTCATACCGAGTCGGATTTGAATCCCTTCAAGGGAAAATTATGAAAATAAACAAAACATAGCTGATAATGAGACTTCAAACAAATAAGATAAAGGCCACATTTCATCTTCATTAAGCTTCCAAAATCTCAACAAGAGCTTCAGCAACATTAACCATCTGGAGAGAAGTTGAGCATTTGACAAACCTAGTGAACAGAAGGTCGCCCTCATATCTCAGTGAGTAGTAGATATCGTTGACATTGTCAGCTGTGTTTGTTTCCTCACCGTCACTGTTGAGAGAGCAAAAATATTCAGATCATTAACAAGATTACAGCAGGACACATCAACAGAAACTTTGTTTTTGCTTATTTAAATGCAGTTATGGCATTAAATTGATATTCACACCTTTTGGCCCCCAAGATGACCCTGATGTGCTCCAGAAAGATGGTACGACTAAACTCAAACTCCAGACGAAATGACACCTATGCAGAGGAGAAAGGAAATATTGGAGGCATAAATCAATCACTCATATAGTACATTTGGTCCATTTCTTTTCAGGTTTTCAAGGTTTTTATTAGAAAAATATCATATACACATTTCTTCTCTAGCTGTAAAGGTCTTACATTACAGATTAAGGATTTAAGTCTGCAATAACCTGCTGCAATTCCCAGGATTTGACCCCAGGCAGCTGGTTACACAGTTGGTGCTGCTTAAAGAGAGCCAGGGAATTTCCCCTTATGGAGGACAATGCCAACTACACACGCACACACACACACACACACACACACACAGATACACTGACAGACACACGTACACACGCACACACACCAGAAAGAGTCAGATTCAGGACAAAGTACAGAAACTGAGGAGTGACGGGTGCATAAATAAATGGAATATGATGGAAGAATCCAAAACAAAAACAAAAGGAGAGCCCAAGTCCAACGAGGAGGAGAGGTTTGATTAGCAGCAGAAGGCACATAAAGAATAGCAGAGCAGAGCTGAACTGAGCATTGTTTACAGTCCTCCATGCTGTAATGAAATCCTGATGGATCCTGTCTGACCACAGAGGAATGCATAACAAGGTTACTGAAGCTGCCCTCCTCCGTAAAAATGGACTCATCCTTGATAAAGCACAGATGCAGCACAAAAATGGTGAGCTCTTTGTATGTGAAATCTAGGTATTTAAAGTGCTAAGACCTTAGAAAAGATAACTTGATTGTTTCACACACATAAGGATGCAGACAAACACACACACTTGAAGACATGAAAAGAATGTCTGTGGTGCCAGCATAGCCGCACTCAGAAATTCATTCTCTTGTTAATTATCTATCCACAAAACCACGTTTGTCACCAATCGCTGTTGCCAGATCTCGTGGAAGAAACAGGCAAATTGATTTATGCAAGCAAAAATAAGCATGAAAAAAATAGGGTGGCATGAGACAGACAGGGCACTTGATTAGTGAACACATATTTATAGTTGACCACTTCACAGCAAATATTTAGATTTGTGATAAATAAGATTAATGATGACTAAAGCAGCTTTCAGAGTATGTGATTTTCAGA
>JBAMYA010000018.1:3056016-3066498 GCA_037176975.1 Arrhamphus sclerolepis
TTTTTTCAAGACTGTATGTATATCTACAAAGACGATGCAGTATGTGCTTAGATATTTGATATTTTGGCAGCAGAAAGTTGAACACAGCTGTCAACTTTGACCAGCACTTTGATCCACAACTGATCATCATCCTTAGATTAGACATCGAAGCCTAAATTCTGCAGTTCTACCTCAACCAGGATGCGACTGTGAATGTCAGGCAAAATTGCTGTATTTTGCATCTTTAAAAGTTGAAGTGAATTCACTTAAAGTAGGTGTTTATTATTGCCGGTCTACACGACTTAAGTCAGGTGGATGCTGAGGTTGCAGTCTAGATAATAGTCAGAGGTCTCAAGGTAGTGGAAAAGCAATTTTCATTTATGATTGTCATCTCATTTGGAGTTGTTGAATTTGAAGTGCCTCAGCATAACATCATAAAAAATAGCACTCTCTAACATGTTATAAGTCAACATGATGTCATGACAATGTCCGTATCAGCTGAATCAGTAATACGAAATGTTATGACTTCTCTATGTGAGAAAATTATAATACAGCTTTAAGGCAAGCTTCCCCTTCTTTGTTAAATGGAACCCTTACAACTCTGCAAGTAATAAATGGAATAATAAGGTGAGTAATAACGGTTTAATGGTAAATTACACATAATGAAAAATGTTCAACATTTTGGCAGTGGAATGAAAAGCAGAAATGAACAGAAGCAATAAAACAACGAAAAAAATTGACATTTTTGTTCTGATTTTTGACCTTATTTTTTCTTACAAGCAGCACAATGGCTATTCTGTTCAGTAAACAAATGCAATAGGGCAGAGCTCTGCTAATCTTGAGGTAAGCTTATCTGATGTTACAGTGACAGCTGGCGAGACGGCATATGTTCGTTTGCAGATGAAGCAGCGGGCAAGAGGGAGAACTACCGCTGGCACCACCTGGCACACAGACCGTCTCAGAAAATGACACGCAAGGTCACAAACATGTCTTCATCTCCTCAGACAAAGGGAGAGGGTGCAGTGGGCATGAGGCTTTTTACATCGCTGCTTTGTCTATGCGATTACTCCTATTTCTCCAACAGTGCATGACTTCTGATTTCTTAAGTGCAAGATACTTGTAGATATAACTTTGTGATCCATAATGTATTTCTGTTTTCTTAAGAAGCTTGTTGTAGCCCTGTGGAGCTGAAGGTTAATATGTACTGCTCGAAAAACAGTAGGCAGACAGAGGTACATTTTTTAATTTGTTCAAAAGAAAAGATTTAATCATAGGTCAGTGGAAACTCAAATACTAATTTAACATTTAGAATCAGACTGCAATAATGACAGTCCAGCACTCAGGCGCTTTTTCAGGGAAGTCATGCATTTGTAATGGATGCCTTATGCAGTTTTGCATTGTCTTTCTGAAAAATGAAAAGTTTTCCCTGAAAAAAATATGT
The DNA here is from genome assembly GCA_037176975.1 of Arrhamphus sclerolepis. Lineage (NCBI taxonomy): Eukaryota > Metazoa > Chordata > Actinopteri > Beloniformes > Hemiramphidae > Arrhamphus > Arrhamphus sclerolepis. The sequence continues at coordinate 3,057,437 of JBAMYA010000018.1, forward strand.
GGCTGGGAGAATAATTGCTCTACAATCTCTATACGCCTTTCAGTTCAGATGTTGCCTTTTCACATCTTTAAGCTGTCCGTTCCAGTGATACTACAGTACCTCTCTACCATCAAAGATGCTGGCTTTTCAACTACTGGTAATAACAAGTTGATGGTGCCTCTGCTTGTTATTCTGGAGGATGTAGTGTCCAAAAAGTTTCAAAAAATTTTTTCAAATTTAAATCCTTCTGACTATGGGACAGTTTTCCGCTTTAGCTCAGTCCATTTTAAATGCTTATTGACCTAAGCAAGTTGGTGGTGCTTCTAATAATGTTCACATATTCATTCTTGTTTGCATAAGCCTTATGAGATTCAACCTGCATTTTTGCAGATGGGACATAATTCTTATAAAATGATCTCTGGGAGTGTTCCTGAGCCCATGCGGGGTTTCCATCACAGAGTCATGACTGTTTTTAACGCAGTGCTGCTTTAGGATTCAGTGATCGCAGGCAGCCAGTGCAATAAAACTTTTCCTATATTTACAGAGATTTCTCCAGATTCTCTGAATCTTTTTCTACAATTTTTCTCAGACATCCCAACTTTTCTGGAACTTGGGTTAAAAAAAAAAAAAAAAGTCCTACTGCATGATAAAGCATCTGGCTCAACTTGCAGGAAATTATTTTGAGCTGTGTAGGAAAAGTAAACTTGCAGATTCTAAACCAACACCTGCAACAATCTGCACATTAACTTGAGAGAAACCACAGCAGCAGTATAATAAGTTAATTCAGCCAAGGAAGTATGACTCAGAATGGTCATCTTTAGGACAGGCCATATGGGAGATGATTCCACTCGTGAACACCTTTTCTGCTAAGAATTATGGTCAACACTCAGCAACACGGATGTGCAACAGGATCATCAGTGATGCCTTTAAAGAAGAAACTGATAATGACAGCAATGCAGAGGAGACAGTATTAGACTTCCTCCTGTTTTCTATTGCAGACAGTATTCTATATTATAGCCAAAGGAGCTGTCTAAAATTTGTTAAGTATTCATACACTAAAAGGGCTGCTGCTGAACAGACTGTGGAATACTGTCATCACTGAGCAGCTGCAGGGATTCACATTAATAAAGAGGGGGTATTCAAGATCAATAAAAGTTGGAAGCAATCAGAGTGCTGTGCCTCTGGCATATTGGAAATGTTGGTTACTGTCCAGCAAGTGTGTGCGTCACTGAGCGTGCTGGTGTGTGCCTCAGCCTCAGGAAATGAGCTGCATAAAGGCTGAACACTGGCTCGTGTCGTTTTCCTGTCAGATAAACAGCTGCTGGTGGATAGTTCACACTGATTAGTTTATACATTTCCATAACTTTTTTAAAACTTGTTTTCATTAATTCAATGCCCCTATGTAAATTTGATTTCCTCAGAGTACTTGTTAAACTTTCTGAACTCTGTGCTTCCCTGCAGACATTATTCATCTGCAGGTAATTAGTTCCACCTTAATAAGGAGCCCCTTAGATCCCATGCTATTGCTTCTTCTTTTTCGGCCACATTTAAAACCTGACAGTCAATATAATGTTTGAAGAAAAAGTTAATGTGTCATCAGAATTTGAAGTAGCCTGAATGGATATTTTTTACATTACCACTAAAGGATGGTATTCATACCAGACTGTTTGTGTACAGAATATTAGCAAAAATGAGTGCCCGTGTGTGGTGGGAATTGGTTGTAATCCAGAAAAATTTTATTGACTTCAGGAGATTTATAATCTCATTCTGGTACCTTATTGTAGATATGTTCCAGAAGTGGAAGTGGGATGCTGTGTTTTACAAATAATTGATGTTTGAGGTAGTCTTGAAGCATTATTCTGTTGACTTCCTGGCTTTTTTTCTTATTTTGTTTTATGCATATAGACATTTAGGTGACTGTGACAGCCAACAAATATTTACAAATGCACTTCCTTTGTATTTAGTTATGTTGTATTTTATTTTACTTATTCATGTCTCATGCTCTCTTTGATGGTTAATACTTAAAAGTTGAATTAGATCGTGCAGCTAGAGTCAGCCTTCAGGGTTCATTGAGCACAGTGCATTCATGCACACATGCTGGATTTACGGAGGTATAGCCCAGTGCAGCTAAACAAATCTCAGAGGAAATAACAAAAGAGGTCAGTGGACTTAAGTGACATCAAACAGTCGTGACATCATGTTGACATTAAATTGTTTCTGTCATGAGCTACTAGAAGCCAGTGCCCCTCTGTGGACTCACCAGGTTATTGCAGTAACAAAGATGTGCATCAGTGTCCCTGCACAATCACCAGAAATGCTCTGTGTTTCTGAATATATGTGTACATATATATATACATATGTATATATATATTTTTTTCCACAATAATAGTTGTCACCAGTAACTGCTTTTAGTCATGAATGGAGTTCAGTTGTCACTCTTATTACTCCTTCTTTTTCTGTTCTTTTATACTTTTCTTTTGTTTCATGTTTATGTTTTATGAGCTGTTTCTCCTTTGCTCAGTTGTATAAAAAAACTGAGTTGTGAGTTGTGGCTCACAGCAGAAAATATTTAATTTCCTTCCCCAACATATTATAAAAAACAGAGAACATAAATGTACACTCTTCTACTTTTGTAACTCTTTTTTTCAGTCCGGCCGTCTCGACTCTCATTACCCTAAAGTGTGCGGTCACCAAGGCAACGTATTGGATATCAAGTGGAATCCCTTCTTTGAAAACATCATAGCATCTTGCTCTGAGGACACCTCGGTTAGTGACCCACAACCTGTATTTACAACAAGGATTTGTGACTCATGAATGATAATATCTGTAAGAGATAGCAGTTGTCAGATGGAAAGGTTGGCGTCATTTTGTCCCGGAGGAGAATGTGTCACCAATTAATTATGGTCAGAGGGTCACTGGATGACCACTTGTGATTTGATTTCTGTTGGCACCAGCTCTTGTCCTTTTTGTTGTTATGAGGCAGTGTCTGTCAAATGGCAAAGCCATTGAGCAAGGATATTTCTACACACTACAAGAATGTTTGACACATTCAAATCCTAATCACAGTTGTTCTTTACTCTGTTGGGTTTGTACAAGGTCCTCTGTTGGCCTTTTTTTTCCTGCAGCCTACATGAACATGCTATGCTACGCTGCCAAGACCTGCAAACCCATTTCAGCTCTGTACTCTATATGGTCTTTCACTAGTTGAAAGATAATCTGATCTGGTCCAACACAGAGCCTCCAGCCATCTATGTAATCTGGCCTAATCCTAATGTAATGAGCAACATTGATAGCTTGTGCTATTTTTGGTCAGAAAGATATCCATTTGTGTCAAACTGATTTTGGTTTGAAGTTCATGCAAAAAGCTTTCGGAAACATTTCAGTGGCCCCTGAAAAAATGTCAGCTTTCACAGTAGAGAAATATAAATAAGAAATTGAGAAATAGTTGTGGGTATTCTTTGGTTTTTATTTACAGTCTGTCTAACTGTAAATGTGGTAGGTTCGAGTATGGGAGATCCCAGAGGGGGGTCTGAGACGCAACATGACAGAGGCCGTACTGGAGCTTTATGGTCACAGCAGACGGGTGGGTCTCATCGAGTGGCATCCCACCAGCAGCGGCATACTCTTCAGTGCAGGCTATGACTATAAGGTACCGCATCATTCAAGCTTAAATCACACTGTGCAGCCTGGAAGCTCCAACCCAATTAACTGATAACATGCATTGCATTTTTTTGCTGGTACATGAAATTTTTTGCAGACAAACATAGTTACACCTGTTATTAAATCACTGCTAAAAAAAAACAAAGGAAATAAGATCCAAAACAATCCTTTCTGATGTGTCAGATTTTAATCTGGAACCTGGAGATTGGAGAGCCAGTAAAGATGATCGACTGCCACACTGACGTCATCCTCAGCATGTCCTTCAACACAGATGGCAGCCTGCTGGCCACCAGCTGCAAAGACAAGAAACTGAGAGTGATTGAACCCCGCTCTGGAAGAGTCCTTCAGGTTAGGAATATTTTTATGGTGGTGGTTTTCAAATGGGGTTATGCATACCCCTGGGGGTACGTGAAGGGACCCCAGGGGGTACGTGAGATTTTAAAATATACATGTATTTAAAAACTAGCACCCATGCAAAAATCCTTTATAAATAACTATTTACAATTTCTTTTTGAGAACACATCTTTACTATGATCCCAAAAGAGGACACTTTATATTGATAATTATTTTCATGTGCACAAATCTTTATTCAGAATTCATTTAATTATTTCTTTCTAGTTATATCTTTTTATTTCCAATAGTTCAAGAGAGACCACTTCAAATGAGCAGTGTTTTGCACATTCATGTAGTTTTAAATGGTTAATCTTATGGTTTTAAACGGTTACATGGTCACTGTTTTCACTAAATATCATCACTAAAACTACATTTTAGTGATGATAAATATTTACCATACATTTAGTTATGGATTATTAACATTTAAAATGTGTGAAATGTTTTTTTTTTTTTTTCAGAAGTTTGAATTTTGTACATATTTATCAGTTCCAAAGATTAATAAATTAGTCACTGATGGCACAGTGCTTTGTTTTAGGTCTTTTTTTTTTACAACCAAAAATGCTTTGCGCTGGTTAGGGGGTACTTGGCAGAAAAAAAAATTCACAGGAGGTACATCACTGAAAAAAGGTTGCGAACCACTGGCATAAGTAATAGGGACAATTAACAGGACTTTATGTTTCTTTCTTTTCAATATCCAATAAATACTGCTAAATACTATATTTATTTACGATATCAAAAAAGGATACCCCATTTCTATTTTTGACTGTTTTTCATTAATGTAAAGCAATTGTGTCAAACTAATTAGTCTCTCTAGAAGTGAAGCCTCACTCTAACACTGTGTGCTGCTCCACCAGCAAGCCAGTTGCAAGAACCACCGCGTAAACCGAGTGGTTTTCGTGGGCAACATGAAGCGACTGCTCACCACAGGGGTATCTCGCTGGAACACCCGGCAGATTGCTCTCTGGGATCAGGTCAGGCAACATGTTTAAATGGCTCACACACATAAAGCTACAGTGGGTGGAGCAAGCCGCTGTTTAATTCCTTATATGTGTTGCCCTTCCCAGGAGGATTTGTCCATGCCAATCGTGGAGGAGGATATAGATGGCCTATCAGGACTGTTATTTCCTTTCTATGATGCTGACACACATATGCTCTACCTGGCGGGCAAGGTCAGAACCACTGCATCACACAAAGAACTGGACTTTATGCCTGTTTGTAGCTATATTTTAATCCATATAAAGAATAAATGTATGTTTTCACAAAAAGAATGTCTAAAAGAAAAGATGCAAATATTCTTTTCTGTTCTGCAGAAAGTTAAAATTTTCTTCTAATTTCTTCAATTTCTATATGAAACGTAAGAACAAAAAAGGGAAGAAAAATTAGAAATTCCTAATCAATTCCTTCAAGTTAACAATACAGTAATTGCACTGCAGCTATTCAGTTAGGAAGCATACACGTCTTCTCAGACATAAGTAATAAAGTCTGAGAGGCAAAATCAAACATATATGTTTCATCCCATCAATGAACGAGATGTAGAAAACCCAAAGTCAAGAATCCACAGAGACAAAAAGAGAAATTTCCTGCACCAGCGGGATATTTGAAAAAGAACCCAGGGTTTTGAAAAATAAATGGAACACATACTGCACAACAGGGAGGCACAATAAACGGATTAACAATGACAAGACACAGGCAAAGACAATTAAATCAGAGTAGATCAGCAAAGGAAGTGACACACTGGAGGGAAAGAACTTTGAAAATAGACAAAAGAGATCAAGTTAAACATAGAAATGCAGTAAACCAAGGCTAAAACTAAAACCAGGAGAGCTGAACAAGACTTAAATTAAAAACTAGATTCAAAAACCATGACGGTCAAACAGGAAATGCCTCATGTAATGCATTTTTAACCCGTCACAGTGATTTTGATTACAGAATGTCATTCAGATTATACAAATCCTGTAGTGTTACCAATTTCTTCATGTTATTAGCACTTAAAGAGCAAATTTTGCAGTTAGCTAAAAAAAAAAACTAGCTTTAAGTTTACATGTGATCTATATTTTTTTGTTTTTGTTTTAATAAGTGCAACAGTTAATTTCTAAGAGGTGACTTTGAACCTGCTTGTACTAATGCATGTGTATTCTCTTGTTAATTTTGAATTAACTCTGTTGATTTTCAACTGTTGACAAATAAAAAATTCTAAATCAAAGAAGCACAGTTTTTTCTGAAGGCGGGTGAAGATTGTCTCACGATATATTAGTTTCATTCTGATGCTTTCTCAGGGGGATGGCAACATTCGTTACTTTGAAATTACCACAGAAAAGCCATACATCCAATACCTAATGGAGTTCCGCTCCCCAGCCCCACAGAAAGGACTTGGTAAGTTAATCTTTCTTGCCAAAAAGACAAATCAGTCTTGTATCTCTATGAAAATGCAGCTGAGCCTCAGTGTTGCTCTACAGTGGAGTTGAATAAGGATCAACTTCATTAAAAGCCTATATATGTATGTATATGTGTGCATTGTGTGTAAAAATGAGTTCTGCTAACTTGTCCTGCAGTGTCATACAGTGGCAGTGTGTATTTCTATGTGTATCCTGTTGACATTCACATTTCATAGATTCAAGAAATTAATTTTATGTTTTCATGTTTCATGTATCGCCGCTACATCTTTCTGTTTTCATCTGCAGGTGTGATGCCAAAGCATGGGCTGGATGTGGCAGCCTGCGAGGTGTTCCGGTTCTACAAACTTGTCACCCTGAAGGGTTTGATTGAGCCTGTTTCCATGATTGTGCCAAGAAGAGTAAGTAGTGCTGTTTCTACAACAAAACATATGGAATAAACACTACTGAAAGATATTAATCCAGCTGTTTTACTTTATTGATGGAAAAGAAAACAATTACATTAATAAAAATGTATTGTTAATAAGTAAATAAATGGCACAAATAGCATTGTTTTATAAGTACCATTTCTAATTTGAAATCAGTCTGCAGTTAAAGGAGAGTGCTTATAGACCTTCCATAGTGGATGTTATGTCAGGGGTTGTATTCTGTTATCTCATATCTGCAATAAATTACATTCACCGTAGCCTTTAAAGGCAGGGTAAGCGATTCTACACTGTACTGCCCAAAAGAAATCCAATATAAAAATATATAAAATCCAAATAATCGAAATCAAGTGTTCCAATCATTTCCATGGCCACGGGTGTATAAAATCAAGCACCTAAGCATGCAGACTGTGAAATTTGTGAAAGGATGGGTTGGTCTTAGGAGTTCAGTGAATTCCAGCCTGGTACTGTGATAGGATGCCACTTGTGCAACAAGTACAGTCATGAAATTTCCTGAAACTGATGGAGCGTAGTCAGTGGATGCTCAGGTGCATGCTGCGCAGAGGTCACAAACTTTCTTCAGAGTCAGTTGCTACAGACCTTCAAGCTTCATGTGGCCCTAAGATTAGCTCAAGAACAGCGCATAGAGAGCTTCATGGATGTACAAATCCTGTAGTGGAGTATACCCATTCATGGAATGGGTTTCCATGGCCAAGCAGCCGCATCCAAGCCATGCATCACCAAGTGTCAAATGCAGTCATGTAAAGGACGCCACCACTGGACTCTAGAGCAGTAGGCACATGTTCTCTGGAGTAACAAATCGCGCTTCTCTATCAGGCAATCTGATGGACAAGTCTGGTTTGGCAGTTGCCGGTAGAATCACACTTGTCTGACTATACCATGTGTAAAGTTTAGTGGAGGGAGGATTATGGTGTGGGGTTGTTTTTCAGGAGCTGGACTTGGCCCCTTATTTCCAATGAAAGGAACTCTGAATCCTGCAGCATACCAAGAGATTGTGGACAACTGCCAACTTTGTGGGAACAGTTTGGAGATGGCCTCTTCCTCTTCCAACATGACTGTGCACCAGTGCAGAAAGCAAGATCCATAAAGACTTGAATTAGAGAGTTTGGTGTGGATGAACTTGACCGGCCTGCACAGAGTCCTGACCTCAACCCGATAGATCCTTTGGGATTAATTCCAAAGGAGTGGAGATTGAGAGCTAGGCCTTCTTGTCCAACATCAGTGTGTGACCTCACAAATGCACTTCAGGAAGAATGGTCAAAAATTCCCATAAACATACTCCTAAAGCTTGTGGACAGTCTTCACAGAAGAATTGAAGCTGTTATAGCTGTAAAGGGTGGACCCACGTCATATTGGATTAAGAATGGGCTGTCACTTATATTCACATGCGAGTCAAGGCAGGTGAGCAAATACTTTTGGCAATATATTGTATGTCGTTTCTAGCGCAGAACACTTTTGAAACATTTTGCTTAAGTGCACAATGGCTAGCTGACCATTTCATACCTTCATACACACCCCTGGCCTTGAAAACTGAAAACAAACAGAATGGGTGCAGTCTGACTCCAGGAGAATAAGGACAGTTTATGGGACATGTTTCACAAGGAGCGCTGGAGGAGAGCTAACTCTTAGTGATTTTGTCCATTTTTTGTGTCAAAAACATGACATCATCCAGAAATCACTTTCCCAGCCTTAAGGTGACTTTTATTAACATTTACTGGATACAGTTTGATATAAAATATAAGAACTGAGAGCAATAAAACAAGAATAACTAATGTGAATGAGAAAGGACTGTAAAACAAGAACTCCAAAAAGTGAAAATAACAATAATAATAATAATGATAATAATAAATTAACAAGTAAAATGTTGATTTTAGGCCTGGGGATATATTTGCAATTTAAAACACATAAACAAACACGTCATGGTTGATATGCATACCCTGCATTCATTCATGCACATCATCAAAAAAATATACAAAGTGTATAAGAAATGCAATATTCACTTGAACATTTGCACAGCTTTGCAGCTTGTTCAAAATGCCGCGGCTCTGCTTTTAACAGGAACTTGTTGAACTCCTTTGGACAAGATGGCCGCCGCCACTGCGCCCGTTGGCGGTGACGTCGAAAAGACAAATGGACAGATCTCGAATCTCAAAGATGAGATCCGCAAACTCTCAGACGAACTTCGATCTAA
>JBAMYA010000018.1:3068012-3081674 GCA_037176975.1 Arrhamphus sclerolepis
CCTAAAGCTGCTTTTCTCACTTACGAACATGGCAAATAAATTGACTTGACAACACTGATACATAGCTCCCACACAGCAGTGTTTTCCCAGGGAGAATGGCTAGTTAACTTGCTTCAAGTTTTTTTTTCTCTGTATTTAAAAAATGGAAAAGCAGCAAAGGAGATGTGTAATCACAGATGATGGATTTGTGTAACTACTTAAGTCTAGTCTTAAAAGAAGTGTGCTGGCTAATTTTTAGGGCTAACTTGGAGGATGGGAGGGGAGTGATGTATATTTGCCTCTATTTATTTGCCACATTTTACCTTTTTTAGCAAACAACTTGTATATTTGTTCATCCCTTTGTTTTTTGTATTATGTGGCTGAGCAAATAATGATTGTGATGCTTGGTTGATTATGCTGAATGTTTCTGGTTGAAATAGTGCAACAGCACTTTCAATTGTATTCATTATTCCAACAACATAACTTCAGATAAGTTGTGACGTTATTTTATTGCCTATTCCTAACAATACAAACTGTAATAGTAACCATCCTTTTACCTTTAAACTAAGTACATAACTATGACTAGGATGTGTTTGCCTTTAAATGTCTAATTTTGTCACCTGCCTCTGCTCCACTTGTATCACCGAACGTTTGGCTTAATTGTAGTTTAAATTCCTCTGCCTCAACATTGAACATTTGTCCCTAGTAATACACTTGAAGTCATAGTCACAACAGTCAGGTTTATGAATTCAAACCAAATGGTATTCAATGTTTTATCATTGACCCTGCTGTTTGTAGGATAAAGAACAGAAAGAATAGAATAGAATTTGTAAGAAAAAGTAAGTTCAGGACCAATTGTCACAAGTCTTCCATCATCACATCATTGCTGGGATATAAATATTGCAGCTTCAATAAGCCAGGCGGCATATGAAATCTTGAAATGTAGACAGAAATAGCAGAGCCTCCCATTTATCTCAAAACTGGGAGCGTTGTCACTCTTAAAACTGACTGCATTCAACTTACAAAATGACAAAAACATGGAGTGTGGCATGAACCTTTACAAATATCAGACTAACTGTGCCTGTTAGCAACTGTGTTTAGCATATATAAACTGCACAGCAATATGGATGGGAAAAAAAATCAAACTACTACTTCTACTACTGTGTATGTCTGTCTTAATGCAAACAAAGAACTGTTGGCTTGTTCCATTTGAACTCAAAATTTCTGAATTCCTAGTCAGAGGTTTCAACTTGGACATCCCCTGATGTTGGAGATCAAACAAAGAAATAGACAAACCTCACCTGCCCTGACTTTAGACTTCAACATAGCTGCTACTGGTATCAACAGAGTAAGCACCTGCATAATTTTCCTAATCATAACAGTTCTGTATTATTTTATTCACAAGTCAGACATACACATAACAGCTTGTTTTTCAGAAGTGGATGTACTGATACACTGTATGTACCAAACACCATGTACAATGTGATCATGAGGTTATATTGCTAACTGGATAACAGCAGCAATGGCAAGTCTGACGTTTACAAAAGTTAATTTTCCAACGTTGGAACTGGAACAGTTCTGACTTCCAGCTTCTGAGGTAAGTGTAACATACCTTTTTATAAACAGTAAGATTAGCTTAATGTTTACTTTGTTCATGCAAGTAGCAGCCATTGTTGGATTATGACTCGGGGTTGATGAGGTTTCTCTAACTTGGAAAGTCAGAATTCCTGAGTGTTTCTGTTGAAACTTGGAAATTCCAAATGAATATCACATACATGGTACATATGTATGTAAAGGGGAGAAACAAAATCCTACAGATAAAAGTAGATAGTTGGAAAAGATCCTCTGAGAGACGGGAAGTTGCAGCTGGTTGGCATCTCGTGAATCGCAGATGGGACACTGCGGCTGGGCAATGAGAACTAAAAATCAAAAAGTAAACTGCTTCTTTCTTCAAAAGACATTCAAGGAGACACCTGGCACTGACACACCCTATCAGCTTGACCTGGAATTCTGGACTTACTTGACCCTTTGATTTCACCATGTTGATATGAACCACAAAATTCAAAGTTTATATAAAAGGATTTATTGAAGTGAACGGGAGGGAAAAGGAAACAAAATTTGGCGGATGACAGTGGATTTAACAGAGTGAAAAATCATTGAGGTAGGCCAATTTGAAAAAAAGAAAAGTCCTTATAATTGAGTGTTTTACAGAGTTTACACTTTTAAACAAATTTTCAATGCACATAAGCTGTGGTTGTAACCTCCATTTAAAGCAAGTAATTATTTGCACTACCAATTCAAACGTTGCCACATCTATGTACGAGAAAAAAAAACAAACAAAAAGAAACAAAAACACAACAAACAAACCAAAAAAAAAAAAAAAAGACTTCTTATGCTTAACATTTTGTCTTTATGGAAAGATTCTGCATACAAATTTCAAATCCAAGAAATTTCACACTGCGTATCTCTGATAAAGCAGCACACATGTTTAATATTTTATTACAATTCATAGTTTTACCTCAGTTATCTGCTCAATGTCTGCCGTCATCAAAGAGAATACAAAAAAATAGATTTGGTCATTATTTACAAAAACACGTAATATCCGAACTATCAAAGCTGAGGATTTGAGGAGGAGGAAGAGGAGGAGGAAGAGCGGCTTTGACAAGGGCAGACATCATTTAAAAATATTCCCTGCGAGGGTCACACTGTGCACGTTGAGACAGAAATTTCACGCCAGGACAGCAGAGAGTATTGGCATACTGGTAATACTACAAACACATAACTTACATTTAAACGGAAAAAAAAAGAAAAAGAAAAAAGAAACAGAAAAAAATTACAATGCAAAACATTTAGTTTAAGACGAGGAGAGGACAGCCATACGTGAATTCCAGTAGTTGACTTTAAAATGTATTAGACATGCACTCTTTTTTGTTTTGTTTTGTATTTTGCTTTTGAATATGGAGGTCAAAAAATACATAAGTCATCAGAAACTGCTTTTACACAAATGGTGAGAAAACAAACATTTCTCCAAAAGGTTTATCTTTATTATACTTTGATATTATAAAACCGGTGTCCACAAAGCTGTTAAAAGTGGACATGTAGACTGGAACACAGGAGCAGAAAAGGTACAGAAATTCTACTTCCATCAATCTGACTGGCCAATAACAAAAACCACCCTTCCTGCAATATGAAACTGGGGAAAAGATACATACGTTTGTAGGGAAGTGACTGGGAAATACAAGTTTAAAACAGTTCACAACTTAGCTTACTGAGGACTCTCAATCATCTTCATCTTCCTCCCCTTCTTCATCCAGTTCCCTTTTCCTCTTCTGACCTCGCTCTTCTTCTGCAAAACAAAGATCTATATTAAGTGACACAAATTCCAAGGTAAAGCAAATTGTTGTTTCTTGTTATACCACAAAATTCACATAATTAGTCTTATATGACTGGCACTACATGATCTCATCATTTTTATGACTATCTAGTAATGTGATAATGAAAATTAGAACTTTTTTTCTCCACTGTAAGTTAGTGTCAGAACATTACAGATTTGCTTTGTTCCAGCCCTTTGTGGCCTCAAAATTGGAGTTGTAATACAGCTGAATTCCAAATGAAGTTTTTATCTGTTTTTTTCCCCCTGTCATTTCAGTCATGAGACAACAAAGTCTAAAAAAAGTGGCTGAAATGCAGCAGAGTAATTCTCTATGTTTTGACTGTGACATGTTTGTGTATCACACAGTTAGTTTACCCTTCTTTAAAGTTTGCTTCCAGTTTCATTACACACAGTTTACTTGGTTATTGAAATTATCAGTCCTTTCATAAGATCCAAAAATGAAACAGTGACCTCAAAAATCAAGTCAGTTGTGTTACAACGAAAAATTCAATATGATTTCTATCTGAAATGTCTTTTCACAATTTAGTAGTCATTTTGTTTGGACCAAAAGAAAACATAGGATAGCACCCATGGATGTGTTCATTTATGCTCCTAAAAATTAGATGTTTCTGCTGGTTTGTGCTTTTTGGCACTACCAAGAAAAAGTGCATGTAGCCATATCACCATCAGTGGTATGACAGCCAGGAATCTTGTATAAAAGCAAATCAACAGACTAAGCTGCACAACACAGCGTATGACTTTTGAAAGTCCATTCATTCCAATGGGGACCTCCATGATGCTGCCGACTAGTTCTGGTGTTTGCAAGCAGGGTAATGTTTTTCCACAAATGCGCTTGAAATAAATGTAACTTGTGCAGTGGAAAAACACATTAAGAGCTGTATTTGCATACTCTGAACATTAGGGGAATTTTGCGTATTTTATACTAACATGCTGCACACAGCCACCAGTGATTGAGAGTGTTGTCTGGTTGTGGCCATGTGTCAGGATTTTATTTCACTTTAATGGTGCAATAAAATCCTGACAAATGTATTTTCACTTCAGCCACTTACAAAAAAAAAAGAAAGAACAAGAGGGAATAGGCTATTCCTATAGCAGGATGGAAAGTAGGATTTTCAGCTAACAAAAAAAATTATGTTTAGTGCATTGTAAATACACTACCAGTCAAATGTTTGGACACATCTTCTCATTCAATGGTTCTTCTTTATTTTTTAATTTTTTTATTCCTTTCTACATTGTAGATACATGTTGAAGACTTCAAAACTATGAGGCAAAATAAATGGACTTATGTAGCAAACAAAAAATTGCAAAAGAAGTCTAAATATGTTTTATATTTTAACATTCCTCAAAGTAGACACCATGGGAACGCCTTCAACACCATTTCAGGTGACTAACTCATGAAGCTCATGGAGAGAACGAGAAAGTAGTGCAAAGCAGTAATCAAAGCAAAGAGTGGCTGTTTTGAAGAATCTAAAATAAAAAACATGTTTTGAGTTATTTAACACTTTTTTGTTTACTACATAATTCCATATTTGTTCATTCAGTTTTGATGCCTTCAGTGAAAATCTACAATGCAAATAAAGAAAACCATTAAATGTGAAGGTGTGTCCAAAAGTTTTTACTAGTAGTGTATATTTATATATTTGCTCACCTTCATCATCATCTTCATCTCTGTCATTCAAGTCTTCTTCCTCTTCCTCCTTCATTAAAAGACAAATCAGAATGCAGTGAGGATAATTCAGAGTAACATTCCTACTTAAGAACTGTAAAATTTGAATTTGACTTGTTCTTGCTCACCTCTCCACTGAGGTCGTCATCCTCCTCTTCCTCATTCTCCTCTTCATCTTCCTCTCCGTCTTCTTCCTCCTCATCTCCGGGTGGTGCATCTTCATCATAGTCCTCCTCATCTACATCTGGATGAAGGCAGATGATAGTTAATTATTAACCACATGCATGAATGGTTGAATTAATTAATCAATCTAAACCAAAGCACAAATGAGAAAGGCTACACAAAGGAGGGTAGAAGAGCAATACCGAACCTACCATCTTCATCTTCCTCTTCATCATCCAAGCCCTCGGCGTAAACCTCGCCATCAGAATCAGGAGCCTCTTTGTCGTCTTTGTCGTACCCATCCAGGTATGTGAGCTGCGGTAATAACTTGAACACGTTGTCTCTGTATTCGTTCAGGTTTGTCACTTCACAGTTAAACAGATCTAGGCTTTTCAGGGCCCCCAATTCTTTCTGTCAAAATAGCAATGAAGTTCAATGAATAACTCAGCCACCTTTTTTTGGTGTGCTTTCATTTTTTTTTCCTTAAATGGTTTTGGCTATCACTTACCAGTGGTTCTATTGTGCTGAGATCTTTTATTTTGTTGCCGCTGAGGTTGAGATGTGTGAGGTTGGGACACTTGTCTGCCAGAACCTCCAACCCTCCTGAGATCCTGTTATCGCTGAGTTCAAGCTGTTGATCAATTAAACAATAAAAAATGTTACAAAAGCTCACAGCCTAAAGTGACAGGCTTGTCCTCTGAAGAGAAACACCCACCTTTTTGAGTTTCTTTAGCTTCGGCAAGTGAGCAACTGTCGTGAGACCAACATTGATTGTGCTTAGGAATTCCAGCTCCTCAAATTCATCTGTCAGGCCTTCGAGCTTGCCTTCATTTGAGCGACAGTTGTCTAGCACAAGTTCTTTGACCTGTTGAAGAATACAGCACAATACATGAAATTTATAGACACATAAAGAGGATTTAAAAGTGTAACATTTTCTAGAGAATCAAGGTTATCTCAAAAATGAATGAAAGTCAGCTGAGTGAAATATTCTATTTCCATAACCCATTGTGGTTTTCCATGTTTTGATCGAATATACTGATAATTAATGCCCCTTTAATTACATCATACAGTTGAGTCCATGTTTCCTACAGTTGACAACAACAGAATTGGATTTGGACAGAATCTCCATGGGCACATTTCCATATAAGACAAATGGAAAAGAACAAACTGTAGAATCTGCATCAAAACCATGACAATCACAGGAAATATTTCCAATATTGTATTCATTTTTACGCTGAAATAACTTGATATTGACAAGACTGCATGATGAGCATCTTCTAAGGTTGGAATAAACTTTCAGTGTTCCCAGAGATGCTAGCAATGCCCCTAAAATTAAAACAAAAGGTTTTATCAAGTACTCTTGATGAAGCATATTTTTATTGTTATTCATTAAACAAAATGTCATGATCTTTACCGCAAATGAATTCTAAGTATCTTCTGGATGATGTTTCTGCAAAAATAAATATATTGTAGGAATGTAGATGTAATATTTACAGTTGAATCAATGTTTCAAATTCAAAAATGAAGGAATTTCAGTAATGAAATAGTTTCATTATGAAACATTGCTGTTCTTTGTGAAGTAGTACTGTAAATGTACTTTTATATAAGTCATAATAAGTGTTTATTCCTGAGAGAAACCTGTGATAAGATGATTTAACTTGACCCTAAACTTTAATTGGCAGACGAAATGGCTCCTGGTTTCCATTTTCATGTGAGATATGATTCTAATTGATTATATATACATGCATACATACAAGGTCGAAGGCACTAACGTGTTAATAACTTCTATATATTGTGTTCTTTTACAATAATGCCTATAAACTTTGACAAAATTGTATGTTGATTGTGTTACTGCGGTTCTCTTTGAACGTGACTCAGCCAATCAGCAGCGACGACGGGACCTGTAGAAACTCGTGTTCATCATCGACGCTCAAAAACATCTCACCGCTGTAGATATCGCGATGATTTGGCTTTTCTTCCATTACGTAAATATCAGATTTAAGATTCTTTTACTGTTGACGTAGACAAAAAACGGTTGTGGTGGGTGTTTATTTTGCATGTTTAATAAGTTGAACTTCATAAATAGAGGCGTACGTGAGTAGCTATGAGCGGCGCAGATGCACATTAGTCAAAACAAGTCGGAGCTACAAAGACCTACGAGTCGTGTACAGGGTCATTTGTTAGTAGGAGGGGCCGTTAAAGCCGATTAGATAGCTGCCAGGCAAACGTTTCATTGTTGCTCGTCCTAAACCGTCGCCGTTTGGACCGATGGCGAATGTAAACTTCAAATAAGATGAAGGTATGATGAATAGTTCGTCGTTTGTGTCGAATGAACGGGTTTTTTCGCTGTGTTTCGACTTGCCTTTGTTTCTCGGTAAAATGGCGGCTTGTCCTAGTTCTGGAAAACTAGAGCAACAACGCGGATCGACCATTTGTTTTCATTACGACCGAATTCCTCGGGCCGACGACGAAACACACGGCCCCGGCGAAACGACAGAGCCGAAACCCGGCGGTTCATGCACAAACCGGGCGTGTTTGTACTTTGATGTCAGCGTGTGTTTTCTAACGGTCGCTACCAGCAGCGCGTTATTTCGGCCATCTGTGCACCGCGGCTCCAGTCAGAGGCTGCAGGCTCTCCGTAGTAGGCTGCTCAGTGTTTGAATGCACTTCCCTCCGCAATCAACCGCTTGAACTGGGCAGTCGAGAGTAAATTCTGAACGTTTGTTTTTCCCTTTTCTAAGCGTGGATATCCAGAGTGATCTTTATGCATCACTGATAATTTCGTGACTTTGAGTATCCGCATCCTTAACCCGCCAAGTGCGCGGATTAAATGTTTTAGATTAACGCTTTTACCAGTCAGAGCCTACAAGATATCACATCGGAAAACGAATAAACAATAATATGGGGTGTTTGAAACAGAAACGGGGCGCGTACGTAGATGAAAAGTTGCAAATATGGCTTCTCTTACTGCTTGCCTTGTTTATACCGCTGGCATAAAAAAAGATGTGCTGCATTCTCAAAACTGCACAGATAAAGGTCAGATTCACACGAAAAGTTCAAGCAGCGGACCCGCAGCACCTGCCGGCTGTAAACACGATCGCAAAGCAACAATGTGTGCCGACGTCTCCATCATCTTTTAACTTGGAGGAAACTTTGTATACCCACGCCAAGACATCACACGAAATATTCTCCATTAGCAGAGAGTGAAACATCACAGCGAAACGTGAGAGCAACTTACATCTGACGGAGTGCGGTTCCGCAACTCTAGATGAATTCTTTTCTTCATGTCCATCCTTGATCGGCGCACCCGTGATACGATACGGACTTTTAATAATTACTGCAAATGCAAATACCACCTCCAGAGCAGACTGCTGTTGTTCATTCAAACTTGATCCGCTCGGTGGGCGGGAGCACGTTTGAGGATTGTCGTCACCGCCGACCAATGGGAAGAGCCAGATAAAGAGGGAACGGATTTACAGACGCACGGGCCAATGAGGTTGCCCTTATAAAACTGGGTGGGGTTTTGTTGTTGAAGTTTGGTTGTTTGTTAACTAAAGTTTACATGGAAAGAGTCATTCTGTAATATTCTGTCACTGTATAAATGTTCCAGAGCATAAATGAGACCATTAAACCTGCACCTATATTACACTTTGGTGTGACTTTATGATGTTCACTTTATTTATTCTTTTTAAACATGTAACAAAGCAATATGCACAGAAAGCCATAAAACAAAACATAAGAATCCTGGTTTGGCTTTGATCTGCGGATTTGTGTGTGTGTGTTTTAAAGCAAAAATATTGCCACTCCACAAAAAAAAAAAAAAAAAGAAATAAAATACAGTTGCTGTATAAAATATTTCTAGGCATATTTATTACCAATTTGATTTGCGTAGTTTTGTGCATGTTCATACCATACATTCATTTTTAGTTTTAATCACTTGTGTATGTTTATGTATATATTTAGAATTTTTATTTATATTTATTTTTCTTATACTGGTACTGACTTGCTTTAAAACTTGACCCTCATTTCATGGTAATTTAATTTAAAGTTATTGAAAATAAAATTTTTCAAAATACTGGGTATCTCAGTTTTCTGGGAGGGTCTTGGAGTGGAGTCACTGGTGCTCCACATCAGAAGGATTCAGTTGAGGTTGTCAGGGTATCTGTGGGACACCTTTTAATGGATGTGTTTTGGACATGTCACATCAGAAGGACATGGTGCAGAGTCAGGGCTCCTCAGGCAGACCCAGAAAATCCTGGTCCTTACTTTTCTAAGCATCTATGTCTGTTTTTTGTTTTATTTTTGTTTGTTTGTTTGTTTGTTTTGTTAAAGCCTGAGCTTTGATTAACCCAATTGTTTTGTTGGTTTGTTAAATAATGGAAGTAGATTGATGCCATGAAGCCTTAACCAAAAAGACATTTTTCTACTTTTTATGTCACGTATAAAAAGAGACATTTCACAAATTATGGAACTGGAATCAGGCCACTGATGGTTGTTTGCAAAAGCTGATCTGTTTTCTTTCCTGTCCTGACAGTTAAGTAGAAAAAAAACAATCTGATGCTGTGCTGAGTTTCTCCACAAGGGGAAGGCAGAGCCTTCAATCTATAAGTGGAGAATGAAAACTTTTTTTTTAATTTCTTTAGTACTGAGCTGAATGATAAGAGGAAATACAGACATTTGTGCCATAAACCTAAACTCTGCTGAAAAGAACAATTTAATGGGACAGAAAAAATGCAGTTTAAGTGTAGCTTTAGTCTACCAAATGTAAAACACATGTTTGTAATCAGTAGGAGGACTGTGTTTGTATCCATGTATGTGTTTGATAAGCAAAAATGAAAGTAAGTGCCAATAACGGCATTATCACAATTTTGCACCAACCCATATTTCTAATTCTCACCATCCAGTGCACCTTTCTTGTCTCTTCTTCACACAGTAACTCCCAGCTTCAGTAGTGCCAAATCATCGATTGGTTGTTAAACTGTTAACATAGGTGCACAAATAAAATGTAAGATGATTATCACAAAGTTACAAAGGAGAAATTGTTAACAGAGACTTAAAAAAATGGAACAATATAACAAAAAAATGAATGAAAAGTAGTAAGGTGTCAAAGCCACATAGAATAAAACTCACAACAAAACATGACCAAGAATAGAAAGCTGTTACATTTAAAGAAGTTTGGGAGCACAGCAAGACTGGTGGATAAAGCCGGGGATTACAGGCGTTGAGCAGATTAAAGTAGGTAGGCTACCACTAGAGGGCCACTCAGTCCTGCATTACTGCACATAGACTCAAACTGTTCTCTAGAAAACAGAATATGTTGATCCTTTGTGAACAAATGATCCACCTTTTCATCTGAAATAAAAAAATATATATATTTAAAGAAAACAGCCAAGATTCACTTGTCATTTTAGGAAGAACCTCAAGCTCAAAATAGTAGCAAATTTCATTTTAATTGGATCTTTTTGGTTTGTGGATTTATCCTTTCCCAACTTGACTAAATGTGGAGTGAGTGTAGCTTTGTTGTATTTGTTTTGAGATAAATTTAGGAGGGTGATTTTGTAAAAGTTGGACAGCATTTTTACCATGTTTGTAGACAAAGACATTAGGTGTGCAAACATGTTTGAAGATTGGCATGTCAAGAAGGCAACAAAATATCCAGCCGAAGCATAATTAACGTGTACACCTACCTGTTTACAAGTACAGAAAAATACTTTTAAAATTTAGAAATAATCATGTTTATCATGTTTTTGTTTTTTGTTTAAAAAACATTGAATATATAAAGTCAGTGTAAAAATATTCAATCATTTCTGCGTATGTGTATTTCTTTGAACAAATAGTGAGTTATTAAATCCAACCATTGTAAAAAAAAAAAAAAAAAAAAAAGGAATCAATAGAAAATGAAACAACATGCCACTAAATGGTCGATCTTGGTTTGTTAATTTTCCAGCACTTGTGTTCTCTTATTGTTGTTCACAGCTGGAGGAAATGGTTGCTGTGAACGGCCCAGTCATTCTGAGGATGTTTTTGTGGTGGATGAGTGATGGGCTGAAACCTTTAAGGGGTGTGACTGCGCTCTTTTATATCTTGGGCGGGGCAAGAAGTTGATCTGTGTGGTGGAGGATATGGAGGGAGTGGAGTATGGCTTAGTTGTTTTTTTGTTTTTTTTTCCAGTTTGTGCAACAGGCTTAAAGTATTTACTTTAGTATTTCTTGTCTTTATCTAGCTTGGAACAAGGCCTATTGCCAAGTTGATTGTCTGGTATTTGTGATTTGGTAGATGGCTCTTGGAAGAATTGCTAAAAGGTGGTCTTCAACAGTTCTCATTTCATCTGGTTGAAGAACACAACGTTGCTGCAGATGTGGACCTCTGCTCCCTGGTACAGGGTCTTGAGGACCCTCCCCTCTCCTTCCCCCATTTCCAGAAGTTGTAGTCCTTCTTAATCCCAGAAGGTTACTCAGAGCCAGAAAAGGATCTGCTTCGGTGCCAGGTTACTTTTTGAACTGTGTAACAATTAATTATAAATAAAAATGATCAATAACTTGAAAAATATGTTATCATATTTTCTTTATGTAATTAGATGAATAATTAACATGATTTCTTGCTATTATAATTAAAATATGAATAATTAACTTATTCCAGACTTTTGTACATCCACAAGCTGGTCCACGTGAGAGATATAATTTCTTTTTATTTTTGTGGACTATAGAAAAAAATAGACACAGACTAATGAATTATTTATGAAGTAACTAATCTTTCTTTGTGTTCTCACAGGTAGCCAGCCTCTGAGGACTTAATGCCTCACCTTCAGCTGCAAAATATGTCATACAACTGTGCAAAAAAAAAAATTAAAACACACACAAGCAAACAAGCTGGCTTCAAAACAGCAAATCCCCATTGACTCCCATTATAAGTGCCAACTTTGCAGCAAAATTAAATATATTTACAGCCTGGTACAAAAAAGGATTTTTCATCTGTGGTGACATATTACATCTATGACAACTGTACTGGGAGTGAAAATTTTTTGTACCACATCAGATAAATTTATATTAAACAATAAATCTGACCAATCAGATGCCTAGATTGATTCGACGTGCTTGAATGAGAGCTAGCCATTGGCTCTGCCGTTGGCTTTGACAGCTTTGCCCCACCTTTTTGCAACATGGTGCCTGAAAAATGGGCTTCAAAGGCTCTGTACAAATCTATGGATCATGTGACCAGATAGTTTGTCTATTTATATGTGGATGTGGTGCTGAACATCTCTACACAGGCCAACAGATGAGAAAATTAGGTCCCAGTGTTTCTGGGAACAGTGGATTTTGCTTGGGAGCAGTAAATGACAAGTACCACCAAAGTCTAGTACTCGTCATTTCAGTTACAAGAAGATGTCTTCTACAGTTCTTGAACTTATTAATACTGGCTACAGGTTTTGAGTCAAACAGGAGACTTTGAGAAAAGAAAAGATTGTGGAATGTGTGTGTGTTTTTTTTTTTAGAATGATTTTTAAGATGTTCAGCAATAAAACTGATAACTGACCATCAAACAGACACAGGTCTTCATTCTTTTTTTTTGAGAACTTTTTAAAGACATCCATTTTCTTAATTATGTTGTTTTCCACACTTAAACAATAAGCCTACTTGCAAGCCTCCTCTTTAAATTAAAAACATGTGACTGTTAATTATTACCTCCATGTTGAAAGATTTCCTGTGGAGTCAGGAAGCACCTTCTTTACATTGTATTCAAATTAAAATTAAATTTGATACAGACATTCACAACAACAATTCAACGTGTCTTCAGTGTTCCTCTTGTTCCTCATAAATGTAAAAAAAAAATAAATAAATAAATGTTTAAATAAATCATCGAAAATGGCCATATGAAAAATTTAAACCTTAAACAAATTCCCTTGAAGCATCTGTCCAACTTTTTAAAATATTTTTTATAAACACATTACAGGGTAGGTCACAGGCCACATCCTTCATTATGCAAAGATTACAGAAAATTAACTAAATAATATATATAGGAACATAGTAGCTATCTATCAGTGGATCAGAATGAATCATTACTAAATGGCTTTTTAGTCCAGCAGAATCTTGTAATTTTAAGATAGTATTCACTACCTGACCATAGCTTTTCCTTTGTTGTTATCCTTATTAAATGGTTGGGTGGTGTCAAATAAAATGTTCTGCTTTTCCATTTCTAAAATGAATATTTCCTTGCTCATCGTTTGTCCACATGACAGATGATTTAAGTGGAAACAGAGATACTGTAAGTTTGGAGTCTGCATTAAATGTTTCTTACAGTAGGGCACATATTAGCCCAGTGATACTAACCCCTTTAATTTGAACTTAAGAAGAAACCAGGGTGGGGTGGGGGTATATTTGTATTCGAGTAAAATTCAAAATAGGCGTAAAAATACAGTTTTTTGTGTTACACTTCTAATTTACATTATAGTGTAAGTATTCTT
>JBAMYA010000018.1:3081774-3100237 GCA_037176975.1 Arrhamphus sclerolepis
ATTTGTGAGTAGCTTGTGAGAAAAGCTCCACAACATATTCACCAACACGAGAAGAATTGCTAAAAATAGTGCATGAAAATTACATACTAGAGGAAGTTGACTCGCAGAAGAAGAATCCAAGAAGAGCAGTGCCTTAAGAAATGTTTACATGTCTACAACAAGAAAACTGGAAAATTGTTATGATGCTGGAGCAAACTGTAGAGAGAAGGCAGTCTGGATGGTTGCAGGGGTTTTTAATTGTTTATTTTCTTTTTTTATGCATGGAAAAACAATAAGAATTTTTTAAAAATGTTAAAGAAACTGCTGTTTATCATTTAAATTATGATGTGTAGCCCTAAGATGACTGAAACCTTCCTTGTGAGCATACTAAGCACAAAAAGTAAGGAGATTTGTTTTTTGTAGATTATTTCTTTGTTTTAACAATGCCTCTTGGTAATGAATCTTAAACTGTTGCAAATCCTGATTATTTCCCCTTTTCATGGTGCCGCATTTGTAACAGCCGTGCATTTGTATAATGAGCAGCAGGGCTGTGCCCGTGAAAGATTTGCCAAATCTTTTTTGTGCTTGGTTTACTTTGTAAAAGCTGTGTATTTCCAGTGTGTATGCAGGGATGAAAGAAACGGCATGTGGATGTAATGTCACATGTGTGCTGCCTGTCGTCTTGTCTCGTGTTGCGTGTCAGAAACTTCGCAGCAGGTACCAGCTGTGCTCTGAGTTAATTTTCAAGTGTGCATCTCTCATACTCATTCATGTATACATGCATGGTCTACACTGACATATTTCCAGCAGCATGTCGTCTCTGACTCCTGGCTGGTTACTAAACAGGCAGAGAGCAGAGCAGTGGAGGTGAAATCTCGTCTATATTCCCTGCCTATCCTTTATTGATGGCAGAGTAATCACAGGGCCAGAGTACAAATCCACTTACTCTCTGCATTGCCTTAAGTAATGGATTTATGAGTGCATTAAAGAGCCGTAGTCATCCAGAGGCCCCTGCCAGACTGTCTCTCTTCATTCTCCACTCTGATTGACTTTCTTTGTGCCTCAGTCGGCCTCATCTGCCTCAGCTCTCTCAGCTCATGCCACGTGGGATCTCTCTCTTCCGTCTTCTCAATTGTCTGCTCACTGTTGGCTCATTTTCACTCTCTCCAGTCTTGGAATAGCTTTAAGAGCTTTTGTGCAAACATTCCATCTTTTCATTGACCTCTGTAGCCTGTCATTTTTTATCAGTAAGGAACCCTGATTAGATTTTTAATAAAAATTGTTTTGTTTTGTTTTTTTATTTCCCAATTTTGTCCTATAAACCAAGTAACCGGGCTGATTGAGAGCTAGAAAAAGTTTATTATTTTGGGACTTGAGATGATGTCAGAGCAGCAACGGAACAATTTTAACTAAACCAAAACTGTCAGAAGAGCTTCAGCATCGTGCAAACTGAAGTTTCTATCTTTGGGCTTTTGTACAGATGTGATGTGGAGATACGCTCAAAAACTTGCTGCAGTGCATTGGCTTCTTCTTTTACTATTTTTCTCCCGCTTCACGTTCCTTCCTTCTGTTCTCCTAATTAAGCTCCGTGTGCGGTGACACATCTGAACATTACCTCCCATGAGAATCTCTTCCAGTGTGTGTATGTGTGTGCATGCGTCCACATCTGTTCTGTCTGTGCCACATGCAAACACACTTCACACAGGTAATAATACAAGACTCATCATAAAAATGGAAGGCTTTTGACCAGAGACTTGTCGAGAAGTTGTCATACGAAAGACATTAAGAGACAGACACAGATAAAAGGGCTTTTAGATCCACTGAAATGTAGTCCATTGTAATTAAGTAATGGTCAGAAGCTCAAATGACTATTAAAGCACTTAAAAGAAATGCTCTTCAACCTTTTTTCACGTGCTGTTTTGGATTATTAGACAGATTCTGTCATCTTCATCTCTTGTACACAGAGTCCTCCGAAGGCGTGTCGCTCCAGCTGGGCAACTCCAGAGACTTCATCCTCAGCTTGGACATCAAGTTTGTCTCAAATGGCAGCTTGTCTGTGGTTCTCGAAACCACAGAGAAGGGCCCGCCCTTCACCATTCACTACGTGACCAGTACGCAGCTCATAGCCTTTAAAGACCGTGACATCACCTACGGTATCGGGTCACGGACGTCCTGGAGCACTCTGACCCGAGACCTGCTAACTGACCTCAGGAAGGGTGTCGGGCTGTCAAACACGAAGGCTGTCAAGGCCACAAAGGTTGGTCGAAATCAGACCCTAAGGGTTGAAAAAATGACTTTGATAAGACACCTTTGCTAAGTGGTAATGAAACTGAAATAATCAATCCAATGTGGATAGAAAGATGAGTTATACCAGGAAAAAAAATATGACTGCCGTCATGTTTCAGCTTCCAAATATGATGATATGCTAGTTTTCTTAATCTTATTTTGTTGTAGATAGCCCATTTTCAAGCAAAAGTTATTCAAAGAAGTCTTTGAGTTTATTTTTTTTAATGAAATCTGTGAATTATTTCATTTAAAAGACTAAATTGAAAATTATTTGCATGAACTGTTACATTGTTCCATCCATTTCCTATTTGCTACAGAAACTTGTTTGTTGATTTTAATCTGGAATTCATTTCACTTTGAACCAAGTGATCAGTAAGACAAATGTGCTGTATATAGACATTAGTAGTAGTGTTATTTAAATTAGCCAAGTCCTGTTTCTCCTAATTCTATCGTTAATACATTTTTCTGCTTTCGACTGTTTTTTTTGTTTTCTGTTTTTCACAGATCATGCCCAAGCGGGTGGTGAGGTTAGTCTTACATGGGCGTGGCTTCATTGACAATGTCACCATCTCTACAACTGCCCACATGGCGGCCTTCTTCGCTGCCAGCGACTGGCTGCTGCGGAACCAGGACGAGCGAGGTGGATGGCCCATCATGGTCACCCGTAAACTAGGTGAGGGCTTCCGGCCCCTGGAGCCCGGCTGGTACTCAGCCATGGCTCAGGGCCAGGCCATGTCCACCCTGGTGAGAGCCTATCTCCTCACCAAGAACCAGGCTTACCTCAACGCTGCCCTCAAGGCAGTGGGACCTTACAAGGTGCCTTCGGCGCAACACGGGGTCAAAGCCGTGTTCATGAACAAGTACGACTGGTATGAAGAATACCCCACCACACCCAGCTCATTTGTCCTCAACGGCTTCATCTACTCCCTGCTGGGGCTCTATGATTTGTCAGAGACGGCCGGAGAGAAGCTGGGCAGAGAGGCGGGGCAGCTGTTCAGCCGTGGCATGGATTCGCTGAAGGCCATGCTGCCCCTTTTTGACACAGGATCTGGGAGCATCTACGACCTGCGTCACTTCATGCTGGGTACTGCACCCAACCTAGCTCGCTGGGACTATCACACTACGCACATTAACCAGTTACAGCTGCTGGGATCCATAGACAACTCCCCCATCTTCAAGGATGTGGTCAAGCGCTGGAAAAACTACTTAAAAGGGAGTCGTGCCAAGCACAACTAGATAAGTAAACCATGGGTTTCTCATGGGTTTCTGAGATGAGAACGGGACCCACATATCCTAAATGTAGGAGCTAACCGTTGACTGGCTGAAAGGCAGGTGCTCACTTTGGGTAGAGTTTCATAATGTGAGGGATGAGTTCAGTCGGCTGCGGCACTCACTACAAAAACCTTCCTGTGTGCTATGTTGCAGTTTTTAGACTTTCTGTAACACTGATTGTAGCACTCTTGGTTTTTTGTTTTGTTTTGTTGTTTCCCTGGAGCTAGTGTTTTTAATTATGCACAGATCTAGTTTCAAAGTGTGGGTTTTGTATTCAGGAAGAATATGTAGGGTTTTTTTTATTTTTATTATTTTTGTTTTTCTACAATACATGTTGATGGAGAAACAAGGAACTGCGTAAAAACAGATTTCTGACATTCTTTAATCCACCACATTTCTCTTATGCATTTGTGTTCCATTTCATCTCAGATTTTCAGAGTTTATTAAAAGGAATAAACTGTGAATAGCAGAGTATTTTATAAACTATTGGAAGGAGAATGTTGCCAAAAAAACGGAGGAAAATATAATCAATATAATATACTTAAATATGTAGTTTTTGTGTTTCTCGGATGCTTTATGCTTCCAAACCAGTTCCGTTTGGAACCCCTCTTCAATCATGTTGATGGCAAAATAATTACATCCGTGGGTGTCTATTAAGATACTTAAAATCAGCTTAAAGTAATAATTAATTGGGGGAATTCACTGAAAAAACACTGAACACGGCCAGCAGCCGTCTTTAAACCCCCGTGTTAATCATTTGTCATGGATGTCACAAAAAATAAACACAAACACAGCTGAAAATAACTTCTGCATCACTTTGAATTGTGCTCACTTTGTATAAACATCCATATTACATGGGAGAGACTCCAGCCGAGATGACTGCAGCTGATCTCAAATCAGAGGAAAATGGTTTCTGAAGAAATTCAGTTGAACCAAGTCTGTTTTTCATGTATATGGCTCAGAAAAAACTCAAAGTAAAGGATATTTTCAATATTTCTTTTGGGTGTGTTGGCAGCATTTGAACCTAAGGTTGCAGGGAAAAAAAAGAGTCATTTTAGTTTGAATCATTTAAAATTATAAAATCAACTAAATCAGTCCCTGGCAAATCTTCATAAATGTTGGTAAAATCTCAGATCTTTTTTCCTCACTGTCCATGATCGGTTAAAGTTCCACCTTTATTTTCGTGCCCCTTCTTAGTGACCCTGTTTACTGTCAAACTCGCCCTAAAAGCTTTTCCTCTGCAGCTCCTACTGGACCCTGATGGTTACAGATGGGTGTGTAGGTGGTGTTAGTTGTCTGTATTGTGTGTTGGCGTAGATGAAAGTGGGCTGGAGAGCCACAGCTGCCTCTCACTGTCTCGCCACTTCATAGCATTTAGAGAGACAATGCCAACACTAAATCTGGAAGTAGATTCTTGGAACACAAAGACGCCGTCAGTCCCCGCAGGCTTCTGCCGCTCCACTCACCTGACGTGAGCTCATGAAGTCGGCATTTTTGATCTGAGCGCTGTCCTGTTTCCCCTCCGAGTGAAGGGAACATGCGCTCACGATTCATTCGGGTAATGGGGTGAAGAGGCCGCACCGGGAAAGTCACTTGTCATGGGTGAACCAGCACTCGAGACTGAGTGGAGCCCTCGGCTTCAATGGCAACCTCATCGATCTGCTTTGAAGATTATTTATGGGAGGCAGGACATTTGGGCTGATCTCTGTTTTTGAGGGCATTGACAAAACAGGTTTTATTAAACTGGTCTGATCTTTTAGACAAAATCATTTTTCTGATTCCATCAGCTTTCTAGTTGTTGTGAGAGCTGAATCAAAGACACATGTGATTTCACAACATAATACCGGTATGAACCCAGATAAGAGCTCACTCTTCAAGTTATATTCAGGCTCTTTTGGGTGTTTTGTCACATTAAAGCGTCACAAAAGAAATTGAGTTATTTTTAGCTCAGTGGGTCCCCCTGTAGGCTGGAAGTTAAGTTACTTTTACAATGTTGATTTACTCTTCATTTTCTATTCCATCATTACTCTTGAGTCTCTTAATTGTGTGTTCCGTGATGCCCACTGTAACTATGCTAGCTAATCTCATCTTTATTGATGTGATGTAAAGTGATGGGCCGTAGGGGCAATAAACGACTGAGGCAGGAGTCAAAGTTACCTTGGCTGGTTTCTGATGACAGTAAGGACGGGAGACTGTGAAAGCTTGATGGTGCTTCCTAAAAATAATCAAAAATATTACTTCAAATGAAATTGATAGATTTTTTTTTTTTTATCATGGGAAAAACTTCTTTGTGTTTCTCTAAGATAAACATTTCATTTTCAGTATTGAGTTATTCAGAGCTTTTCATGGCAAGCACCACTGTTAAACAGCTCATATCTGAAAGTTAAAGCAGAGTAGGAAGACTGCAGGATTAAAGAAAGAAAAAAAGATGTCCTCAGGGGGAAATCAAGAGAAGCTCTGATGTGAGCTGTATCAACGTAATGGCAGTTTTAATGGTGGTAAACATTGCAAGGGTGAGCTTAAGGTCAGAATTTCTATTATGGTCTGTATCATGTTAGAGGTAATATGAAACAAATAGACCAAAAGTCAAAGTCGAGGATGTTAAACGCTGCTACTTTTGTGTAACATCAGGAATAAAGATAAGTCACACTATCAGACTAATTTGGTATTAAATTTGATCTTTTCACTTAAAATCTTCATCTGTTTGTCAAGTGGAAGAACTGGTGTTAAATAAAGCCACTTTGTGTAGCTGTACCACCTTTGACCACTGGGGGGGGCAGCAGAGCATTTCACAAGACAGTTTGTGTTGAACCCTGGTGTAAGATGTAACAAAGTGAACCTCTAGTGGTGCATCAGTGACATTACAAGACAAGCCAGACCTCCCCTTCATTAGAGCAGTATTATTAGTGGCCCAGCAGATCTAGACGCCCCCATATGGTCAGAAGTAGTATTGCTTTAAGATTCAAATCCGAATATTGTGAGGTAAAAGCAGAATATATGTGTACGATGGTGGATATGAACTGTATTGTACAGAAATGCTGTAGCACGCAGGAACAGTTATTTTTATTCACAGATTAATAGTGTAATACTGAAACCATAACCTGCAGTTCTTTTTTTTCTTTTTTCTTCCACTGGAATATTAAGTTTTTTTAAATTTCCAGAAGACCAACAAGGATTTTATTGTTTTATTTATTTTCCAAGCTAATTGTTCTCGTGTTTCTTTCCTTTTGTACTGTACTTGTGTAGTTTACACTTTGCCAGTTTGACAGAACTAGTAACATGTTGATAAAAAGGGAACATTCAAAAATGGAACTTTTATGTGCGAATAACGAGCTCCATCTTGTTTATACCAAAGTCATTTGTTTGAAACTGTGTACTTTTTTTTATTTTAGGTTGTTTTTATTTTGTTATTCCATTCAGCATTTGGTGACATTAAGTCTCCAAGGAGAAGTCATGGAGTGACACTGCCTTTAGAGAAGCGCTAGTTTTCCAAGCGTAGGCTGAGTTAAGTCATAACGACAAGAAATCATGTAAAACTTGCTTATTGTGACGGGGGTGTGTGCAACTAGAGATTAGCATTTAGTCAGCTACTGTTTTAAAGGGAAATGAGCCAATAGCTGCAAATTCTCCTTGAAATTTTCTTTTTTTTCTCTCTCTCTCTCTCTCGTTAGTGTTCAAATCATCTACAGAGGATTATGTTTTCTTAGGTTAACAAAAGCACAACTTGTTGTTTAGTGTAACATTTTTATTTTCTTTTGATTCATGCTTTTTTTTTTTCCTTCTTTCAGGACAATGTGCAACGCCTTCATTCAGAAAGCTGCTATTGTTGTTCACTGTGTAATGCTTTTTAGTTTCTTTATTTTTCTCACTTCAGTAGTTTTTTTTTCTTTTTTTTTTTTTTTAAGAACGAAAGAACAAACAAAACAGGCCTCTGAGGTCAGTGTGATTTATGCAATAAGACGTTTACTGGGATTCGTGGCCCAGAGTAGTTGTACAGACTTTGCAATTGAAGCACAATGTGCAAATTCTACCATTTTTTTAGTCCAGGGAAGAGTGGTGTTTATATACAGAGTCAATCTTTGTGCTTTAAAATTTGCTTTTTAAAGGTGTAAAATAAATAAATAAAATCTCTTTTCCTAAACCTATTGTCTGATCTCTGCTTTGTGAGGATTCATCAATCTAAAATAAAAAAAAGTAGAGGCAGGAAAAAAAATCAGTACAGATGTGAGAATGGTTTATAATCCGTTGTCCTATTTCTGCAGCTGATTTACCTGATTAATCAAATCAGCTGCAGAAATAGAACAACGGATTATAAACCATTCTCACATCTGATTTGGGTATTCTCACATCTCGCAGCTGATTTGATTAAATCAGGTAAATCAGCTGCCTCAGAATGGATGATTCTCTGTGGCAACCCCTGAAGGGTACAGCTGAAAGGAAAAGGAGAAGAAGATGATACTGCTGCCTCACCAAAAACATATGTATATAAATAAATAGATATGCTGCTGCTGCTTTTTCTGAAAGACATCAACATGATTAAAGAATGCTTTTTCCTGTCTCATTTTTAAATTTTTGTCAGCCATTAAAATGCTGATACAGTTAAACATCATCTAATAGCTAATATGCACCTGCCACTGATTCGCTCTACATTTTACTATCCATCTCTATCAGTCCATTTAAAGCCAAACGAAAAATAATTTTCTGAAATGACCACTGTATTTATTTGATTTTTAAACAAAGTAGTTCAGCAGTCCAAACTGAACTTCACTGCCATTCTTGTCTCGCCTGGTTTTTCTATTGTAGCACTCGCATCAACCTACTCTCTCTGTCATCCTCAGTATTCAGACTTCAAACCTCTTATTCTCCACAGATTCTAACCAGTTCATAGTTACAAGCTTCACAGCTCCAGTTTCATTCCAGTTGCTATTGTTACGTATCAGCTGACACGTCAACTCCTGTCAGAGCCTCGACTGACACAGTTCACCTGATTTTAACTGACGCTTCTGATTCAATTTCTCAAATAAAAATTAAACTCTTTTCAACGTTTAAACATAATTCACCAAAGATTTTTGACAGATTTCTGTATTTTCAGTTCAGTGAATTTATTTCAGTTGTTATATTGTTTCTGTCGCATCTGCAATTCTTTTTATGAACAGTCATCATAATAATTGTTCATTTCCATTCTTTAAGTAAATGAATAAAAACTAGTCAAAAGTGTTATTTTGACATAGAGGAGTTGTCTAAGAGTCAAGTGATATAATTAACAGGCAGGAAACTAAAAGTTATGAAATATATGACAGATTTAAGGAGGGGTAATGACCTTTAGTAAAAGCGTAGAGCTACAGGAAGTAGCAACAAAGGGCCACAGACTTGAACCTGGACCAGCTGCACAGAGGACAAACAGCCTCCAGTTCAGTTCCCTGTTCAGCAACCTGGCACTTCTTGTCATAGGAGCTTAATTAATAAAACAAAAGTCCAAAAGTGAGGTGCTAACGTGTCAGGAAAACTCCGCCAGGAGAACAACAGGAAACCTTTCAGAGGTCCTGGCAGAAAGCAGAGAAAATCCATCCATTCATCTATTATCCATAACCGCTTCATCCTATTCAGGGTCACAGAGTTCTGCTGGAGCCTCTCCCAGCTGTCTCCGGGTGGAGGGGAGGGGTGCACCCTGGACAGGGGACCAGTCTAACGCAGGGCCACATTAGCTCCAGGCCAACAACCGTCAGTACTCACACTCACTGTTGTGGTTCCTGTTAAAATCAGCAATCAGCCCAACACACATGTTTCTCCTCCTGTGAGAGGAAACAGGAGGAAACCCATGTCAAAGTGTTAAAATCAAAGCGTGTAAAAACTGGGAAAAGCTGATGAGAAAAGTGTTAGCATGTGAGCTAATTAACGAGGAACAGCTGAGAAGGCAACTAATAAGTTAGAAAAAAAAAAAACATGAAACATCCACGATTAAAGTACAAATAAGAAGAAAGATGCGTGTTGGACAGCAGAGAAACAGTTTCTCTGTGCTACACACTGTGAAAATGCTGATGAGAACAACTGTGCTGATTAATAATTTATCCTAATTAGGCTATTTGGATCCAGCGCAGGTCGCAGACACCTGAGAAGGACTGTGTCTGCTGCCACCTGCTTGCATTTTTCATTACCTGCTGGCATTAGTACAATCCCGCCTTTATTTCTTCCTACCAGCGGAATGAATCACATTCCCCCTGCTTCATTAATGATATTACCTTCTGAGTCCAATCTCCCATTCCTGTAATTAACCCAACATAAACCTGATAAGCTCAGTCTCCTCTGCTGCCACTCAGATGTCTTTCAGAAGAACATGTCATTAAACAAAATCCTTGGTCCTCTAGTGGCAGGATAATATGTTTTTTTTTTTTTTGGGGGGGGGGGGTCTCTGGATACCCTCACAGTTTCATTCAAAATGAATCCTCAGTTCAAAATAGTCATGGGTTCAAGGAAAAAAAGATGGTTCAAGTCCACAAATTAACCATGGAGAAAAAGAGACAGGATGACTTCTATGTAAGATTTTGTTTATATATATATATATGTATATGTGTATCCAAATCATGTCCTAAAACCATATCAGCTTTGCTCCACATCTACCAAATTCAATTATTTCTTTGCTCTTGTCACAAAAGCGTTTTGAGTTATCTTAACAATAAATGAAAGCACCAACATAACTTACCGGACATGGAAAAAGTTGTGTTGGCACAGGTTCATGTGAGGGGCTGGAATCAGAACGAGGTAAAGGTCATTGGTAATCTCTGTAAATCTTCATATTTCTGCCGATTTACTTTCATTCAGACCATGAAACACACAAAGATCTTGTTCTTGGTAGCAAGACCATTTGAAATTGATACTTAGATGTCTCAGACATTGTGTCACTGAAAAAATATTAGGGACACGATGACTTTATCATTCTCCAAATGCAACAAAACGGGGAATATGGGTCCTTCACTTCTCAATCAAATAGCCCCATGAACTATAAACTACCCCCGCCCCCCCCTTTTTTGCACACATAAAACTAGGAAAACACTCAGAGAGCGCAGATTTCTGCCAAGCAGCACAGTTCCCCCACATATTGTGACTTACACCTAAAAGTATTACTCCTACATTTGTTTTATTATATTGGATTCTTTGACCATGTAAACAACACAAACAACACAAACAACACTTAGCAATCGGAATTGCATTGATATCATTATTAGTTCAATAGTTATTCGTGAAAATGGACATTTCTGTAATGGCAGTTTTCTTCTGGATTTAGCTCCATAACTATTATAGATACATCAAATTTACCCTGGAAATGGCTCTATCCTGCAGTGATAAAGAAGATTCCAGGATCCAGACAGTGATCTGGATCACCTCCAACACTTAATCATTTGCTCGCTGTCCCAATTTGGACATATCCTGAATTTTTTATGAAAATCCGTCCATAACCTTTTGAGTTATGTTGCAAACAAACAAACAACAACAAACAAACAGACAAACCACGCTGGCAAAAACATAACATTGTTGGCGGAGGTAATAAAAAAATAATAGTGCATACATAAGCCTCAATCTCAGATTTCTGCCACGTGATGACACCAAATCTGGTGGGTGGGGTGTCTACGGTATATACTGCTGAAGAGCGGTCCAGATTTTCTGAACTGCCCTGTTCTCTGTGAGAATCGGACACTAGAAGTAGCTCCACATTCTTTTAAATCTGCTGTAGCGAGTTTTGACAGGCAATTCCCTGCCAACTTGTCCAATAGTGCACTACCAGAGAATTATGAATGCTGTGAGCGGGATGCTTAATGAGCTAACCGTGAAATCGCACTGATCCTGAACAATGAGGGGCCACAAAAAACAACCACAGAGAGAATCCCTCAGTACACACAGCCTCGCTAATAGGTCTGGAATGGCCATGCCATTTCCTCCACCACACAGACAGCACCCAGAGAGATTTACGTTGAGGCAAAGTTGAGCTAAATAAAGCCAATTAAAGCCAACAATGTGTTGAACTAAATGAGGAAAGATGACACAAAGAAAAACAGTTTTTAACATGTTCTCTTTTTCTGGTTATGCTGTTACACGCCCTTCACTTTCAGCACACCCATCCTGATGTTGCACAAGGACTTATAGTTCACAAAATAACTGTTGAGAAACTACTAAAATGTTGGGAAGACGATATTCATACATTATTTCATTACTCCACATGAGGAGGATGTCGGTTTCACTCGTGAGATTTTACTCATGAAAGAAGAGGAGGAAATATGAGACAGGACTGATGAGTAAATTTGTTGAATTTTATTTAAAAGTGATTAATGGAATAGGGGAATTTAAAAAAATAAATCCATATTTAACATTTTGGAGAAACCTTTTCAAAATACAACCAGATACAGTAAAAACTATGAATCTCATGATTGACTGCGTTAATGACAGCTGTTTCTGCCTGTGCAGAAAACACATTCTTCAGTTCTTACCAGCTAAAATGACAGACGTTTTATATAATGTCTCCAAGCAGAAGAAGAGTCTCCATTATAAGATCAAAGAAGCTGGCTTTGTTCATTTCTGGTGCGATGCCTTTTCTTCTAGTCATTTCACTAACATGTCATCTAACCTGACATGCCAAGTCGCAGCCTGACGAACGTACGATGTTTTACAAGCAAATATCCACTGGCTGTTTGTGATGTAATTATCACCATTGCACGGTGTGTGCACAAGGCTCTCTGTAGACAACAGTGTACTGGGAATTTGCTGTAACCTTGCTGACCCGTTCACTGCTGTGATTTCTTGTGCACGAGCAACGTTATACCACTTTCTGCAGATGCGGCTCCACTGGAATGTCCTCTTTCACTCAGATGCTAGAATTTCAAACCGCGTGCTCAGTGGGGATCTAAAGTTGTCGTGTACGAGCCTGTAACTCGAGTATTAACAGCCAGTCGAGCGTTAGACAACAACGCTGATGTGACTGCCCTTAGTGTACAATGCTGGCACGGCATTTTAAAGCACACATCTATGCCACCTTAGCTTCATCATTATGAACAAGCAAAGGTGAGGTAAAGTGGTGGCTTTACTGGATGTTACCACTTTCCTTTAAAAAAGAATCAATTCCTTTGTACTTGATGATCAGTCTACTCCACAAATAATGAGAACTTGTCATAGTTCCTCTTTGGAGGTAGACATCTCAGCTGTTTTTCTGTCTCTTTGCGTCTTCCCCCAACTAAATCAACACTGCTATCTGTTGAGGAGATAAGTAATAGAATTGTTCGATAGATAAAAACCTGAACTGAAGTGATAAAAAATATCATCATGCATGTAAGCATAAATCTCTATAGGTCAGGGGAAAAAGCAGCCTCTGTCTCTGTGGGATGGATATATGGGTGTGATGTTTTGGACAAGTGGACCATTACTCTGACAGAGGACATATACTGTTAAGTGGACAGTTAAGTGAAATCCATATCTTCATTGAAATGCAGCCCACCTGATCTTACTGTGAGGCGTTCACTGAGGGTCAGGACAACCAACAATATGCTAAGTACCTGTCCTATTCATTAACGCATACTTCCAAGTCTCAGGTCATACCTTTGGCCAGATCTTTGCGTAGCTGCATGACAGCAGCGACATCACAGTCAATGGTGGCATACGCATGTGGTATGGTCGTCTTTGATTGGGTCAGTCTTTGAGCAATCACACGACGGACATTTGAGGCTGGCATCTCCGTGAAGGTTCCCTGAGGAAGAGGACACGAAGAAAGTTAGAGATCAAAGAAACAAAACAGCAATGTAACTGGATGTTTTCTTTGCCTGTTTGCAGCTGAAACATAATCATCCATATTTGCTTATTTAAATTCAGGTGGCAACTTTTACATACATATGTAGACAGATAGAGAAACAGCGATAGAAACACCCATGCACACACACACACACAGTATAGACTTATACTGTGGGGTTTATACTGGGTATAAAACTTGTCAGGCAAAGAATAACTTCAGGACTGACCGGGGCTCCTGGTTTCCCTGGTACAGACAGAGGTGGTATGTTGGGTCTGCTGCCTGGGGGTGGAGGCGGTGCTGAAGGAGCTGCTGGGGTGGGGACAGGACTCGGGGCAGCTGGCGTGACCATGGCTGGTGTTGCTTTGGGAGCAGGTGAACTCTTTAAAAGATTCAGTGCATCTCTGGTAAAGCGACAAAGAAACAAACAAAAAGTTAAAAATGAGGCAGGTGCTCATGGATGAAAGGAACATTTGCACACTTTAATATTATGGAAAAAGTGAGACTATTTGTTTAAAAATAAAACTTTGTAAATGGCAGCTTTCACCAACACATAATGCTAGAAATTGTTTAAAAAAAAATATTAGTGTGGAAAAAAAAAAAAAAAAATCGATATATACAAATGCAATAATCTATCTTAAGCAATTGTACCTGCATTTGTTATATTATCAGACGTTCAATAAGAAACATTTAAGTATCCACAAATCTGTCTCACGTTCTTCAGAAAAGCTTTACTTTTTTATTTTCAGGAGGCATTTTACTTTGGTCCATCTTTCTGGAAACACACTTGTACGACACTGAATTTCAGTCTCATTCCCAAGATGAACTACGCTAATTCATTTTCCTACTTCATATATTTTTTTTTACTTTCTGGAATGGGGGTCTATATTCTACAATCAGACAAAGTGTCATGTCTGATCTCAGATAGTCCCAAAAAAAAAAGAACAAAAAAAAAACAACAACAAACAACAACAGTCAAATTCACTATTTGCTCCCACTTAGAATATGAACTCTGCTCATTTTAATTAGTTAGATTTCTGTCAGGCTGTTAGAAAGGTTACTTTAGATTATCTGTACGTGGGTAGTTTCCATTAGAATCATACTGCTCTAACACCATCAAGTGAAGCAGGATCAGGTGTCACCTGCAGCAAAGGACAAGCTTATTCAAAACCTTGGTTTCATTTGACATCCTAACAATTACTGAGCCATGGGCATGCCTAACCAATAACAATGTACAATAAAAAAAACAACTTCCCTCTTTAAGATCATATCACATCCAACAGAAGACATTAATTCCAACCGTCAGATAAGCAGTAATTGTTTGATAAAAAAAACAATAAGCTACAATGAAAATAGGGCTCCATCACATGATGTGTATAATACAAATTTCAACCAATACACGAAAAGATTTGCTACAAACACAAAGAAGAAATTGAATAACATAGAGTTTTACTTCATGCACAGAATCAAATGAGTCATTGCCAAAGCCAAAGATGTTAGTTTATTAGCTGGTCCCTGAATCCATCCCAGACTACGAAGAGAGTGTGGATACAAGTTTCCCAGAACACCTCCAAATGCTTCATGAATGTTTGGATCTTGTCCGCCTTGGAATGTGTCCAGGCGTTGCATTAGCGTTGATCAGATCAGATTTCCTAGGATGTAGGCTCTGAAATGGGTCTATGATCTAGTAGTTGATAAGGTACACATCTACACTGAGCATAGACAGACAGAAAATAAATGGAAATGTAGTAGAAAATTGACTATTTGGTCAACAGAGCTGGAAAGTGCAGCTTTCAGGTGCTCCAGTTCAGTGTGCTGTTATTCATATAAAACCACATCCAACTATTATGTTTCTTCTGGACCAGCCACCTCTGACCTTACCATACAAAGAGGAAGAGTCTGGGCCCCACAGCTGTGTTGTCCTTGTTCTCTTGTGAGTCAAACCTACCCACACACCCTCCCCTCTCATCTTTACCATATTAGCTCTTCCCTTTCTTAGTTTCTTAGTGGTAGGATTATTTGTTTATGAAGGTACTGAGGCAACTTGGAAATCCCCCAACTAACGAGACTACACTAAGTCTTTAATTACAGACCAATTTCACCATCAAATAGTGGAAATATCCTACGTATAAACAAAGGAAAATGTTCTCTTTTGAAACTAATTTCAAGTGAACACTTGATCATAGCATCACAGATATCTTTTGTGTAGCTGGCTGACAGCCAAATAAACTTTGTTAAGAGTTGGAGGAGGCAACAGCTATCTATATCTATCTATCTATCTATCTATCTATCTATCTATCTATCTATCTATCAACAAGACAGCATTCACATGCATGCACCAATTTTGATACAGACACAAACAAAAAAAAAGTTCTTACAGTCACAAATACTATGCATTTATAAACTGGACTGCAATATCAATTTATCAAAATTTAATATGCATCTAACTATGCTTTGTTAAAAAAAAAAGAAAAAAAAAGTTCAATTATGTAACGTCTTGATGAGCTCATCCCTGGTTTGCGTGACCTCTGCTATTCATGCCCAATAGAAAGGGGCCCAACTAGAGGAGAGGGTGGAATGGGAGGATATCTTACCCTGGTTTCAGCCTTATCTGATGTGCCAAAGGACAAACAAAGGGAACGGCTTTGCATTGCCTATATCTATGAAAAACTATCCACACATTTTTTTTTGTCTTATCACATATTCATGTTTGCCAACACCAAGATTGGACATATAAAAATAAATGCAATTTTTAAAAAAAATTTTCTTCATTTTTTCCAATGATTTGGTTCCAAACCCACCATGATGAACCTCATGGCAACTATTGGTAACACACACATCATTTCAGTTGTTTTTAAAGGTGATCATGAGCAGGTCCTTGCTCACAGACAACACAAGGCAGCAGAATATTCTCCATGGGAAACACATCCTCACAAGTGAAATGCTCCAGAGATCTACTTAGGTACGGAGTACAGAGGAGGCAAGATGTGATGCAAAAAGTACCCTGCAGAAATGACTTTGTTTTACTTGCAATAAAAACAAATGAAACAGGAACTGTCATCAGTGGTCACATTTATTAAATATTCTCTTGATAATTATTGGTCCTTTTCAAATATGGGCTCATTTACAGATATACTGCTCATAATGATAATGATGCATTCTCACATGAAAATGTAAAGTGCAAATGTTTGCATTCCCCTTAGATTGTAGGTCTCATTCATAAAACGTGAGCTCAACAGATTTGTGCTTGAACACGTTTACGCGTTTTTGGCATTCATGGAAATATTAGTAGATTCGAACTCTTCAAAGCTACGAACAAAAGCTACTTCTGCCTCTGACCCTGTGTAGCCCTTTGTAAATGAGGTGCTCACATAATTATTGATGTCATTCTCAGACTTTACAACA
This sequence comes from Arrhamphus sclerolepis, assembly GCA_037176975.1. Taxonomy (NCBI): domain Eukaryota; kingdom Metazoa; phylum Chordata; class Actinopteri; order Beloniformes; family Hemiramphidae; genus Arrhamphus; species Arrhamphus sclerolepis. The sequence continues at coordinate 3,098,486 of JBAMYA010000018.1, forward strand.
TTAATGCTGATATGGACTGTTATTCTTACAATATCCATGTTTTTAAACATGATGATACATCTGAATGAAATATACGGCATATATTTTAATCAATGTGCATTTAGCATATTTACGCTTGAGATTGTGTTTCTTGAAGTATAAGAGCGTTGACTAAATGGGCTTGATTTAAGAGTGCACAACAAGGGTGTCACAAAGCTGGGGTAGATTCCTGATAGATGTTTCTCAGATAACAAAACATCAGACTACTGTCTGCAGTGGATATAAAGAAATTCAGTCTTTTTTCAGCCTCTTTTTTTCATGCAGAATTCTATCAAACTGCTTTCACTTTACTTCATTAGACAAAAGACACAACATTAAATTTCTACATTAAGTCCTGATCACACAGGGTATGAAAGAGCAGTGGTCCGCTTTGTTTTTTTTTTCCTCTGTCTTCAGGTCTTAAAGGAAGCTATTCAACAATGAAGAACTTGCCAGCGCTGCCTCTTCGACTGGATTTGTTTAACTGAAGGTTTTGAGATCATGTGACCACCTGGTAGTATGCATTTTTATACTTCCTTATGCGGTGGTCCCAGGGTGGAGTTTATGCTAATTAATGAGTGAGCAAGCTCTCAATTTGCAGTCATTTGAAAGTCATTCATTCGCAGATGTTCTTACAAGAAAAATCCCCAAAACATTAATCTGTACATATTATTAATAAGGAGGTGATTTATGTGAGAATTTACTCAGAGATTTATGAGGATTTCATGAAAGAGACGCTATGTATAGAGAAGTTTCAGGAAAAAGCCTTTAGCTTTCAGGAAAAATAAGCTTTTTTTAAAAAATGGAAAGAAATGTGCCTGCTACATTACTGCAAAAGTGTGCTACATGCCAATCAGTGGGTATCATAGGTGTCGAGAAGATAATGTCAGGTGAACTGGATGAGCATACTGTTCCTTTGCTTCATCTAGCAGATAAGAAATGGCTCAGAGTTAGATAAAAATAAACAAATAAATAAATAAATAATCTGCTAATTAAGTTGCTTCTCACGCAGGCAAGCGTCTTTGATAAATATTTCACACATAACAATCAAGTGCTGACCGCCGGCCATTGGCCAACTGCTGATGTGACATGTGACTGTTAAATCGTAAAATCACGTAGATGAAAAACACCCCTTAGCCTGTTTCCTTTAGGTGATAAATCAGTTGAAGTGTCAGTAAATTAATTGGCTGAGAAGCTCTTTGTGTGGATATCGAGTATAACAGAGGGTTTACAGAGTAAATGTGAGCAAACTAATTACTGTCTTATTACTACTGAAACTCCTGAAATCACACTGACCCCCATTAAGCACACAGCTCGCTTATGTTTATGAATCTTAACAACTAAATGCAGCTTTATGTTCCTTGCTTGCCACTTAAAAAACAACTGATTTTGAAAACATACAACTGATTAAAACATTATGTTAAATCAGTGGCCTCATGAGACAAACCAACAGCAGCTAAAGTATTTGTTAATGTAGGAAAAAAAATGTACATTTCAATGTCATGAGGCTAGAAATCCACTTATATCCATTTACAATCTGTTTATAAACAGGGACACATTAAGGGCAAATGCTTTTATGAATTCCCAGGAATAATTCATCTATACTGTGCTTGATTTAAGAAGATTAGTGTATGTTTTTCCTAACACAGACAGACAGACACACACACACACACCTATAAACTATTTACAATCGAAAAATCTGTAAAAAGCTTTCAAACACATTTTCTCTGTGAA
>JBAMYA010000018.1:3100337-3123146 GCA_037176975.1 Arrhamphus sclerolepis
CCTCACAATTTGCTCACTTGGGCCTAAAATCCAGTGAAAGAAAAAGTTTTGTTTTCAAGAAAACTTTAAAATGATCAAATGTGACAGCAGCTGTAATATTAAATGGTAAACTGTTCCAGGGTCTGGGGGCTGCCACCCAGACTGCTCTATCGTCTCTGTTTATTAGTCTAGAGCTGGAAACATCCAGGAGCAGCTGGTTTGGAGGCTCTAACTGGAGGATGAGGCCTCAGCAGTTCACACAAGTAGCCACCCTACTTGTGTGAACTGTGGTACCTTTGAGGCACTACCAACAACGTGCTAATATTTTGACCTGGATCCTTAAATAGATAGGAAAGCCAGTATAAGGAGGCCAGATGAGGAATGATGTGATAATATTGTTTTCATTAACAGCTTTTTAACAAATAGCATCAGCTGTGTTTAGCTCTCTTGGTCTCCATCCCTACTGATGGCAAAAAAAAAACAAAACTGTGTAACTGTGGAGTCCCATTCTAGTCCTCTCTTGTAACAATTTTGTGTTTCTGTGCAGCATCATGTCACACATCAGTAGTGATGAAGTTCACACAGCTTTAATGGGCATCGTAGCAGATTCAACTAAGAAACTCAAGATGTCGATGTCTTGAGTGACCGAGCAAAAAATTGAATAATAGTAAATTCTGTACAGTGTCATAAAAGTGGCTTTTCCGCCGTGCCTGCGGGGATAAAAATTATAAAGTTAATTATTGCCGCTTTAAACAGTCCATTGGGGACAGCGTGCATGTGACTGTTTTCTGACGTCAGGTGCCAGAAAATCAGAACAGTCTCATAACGTTTGACCTTTAAGTCATCCAGCAGTTGTTCATACACACAATCGTTACACGTGGCAGTAACTATTTATATCACACACACGCTGTTACTTAAAATCTTAGAGGGAAAAAAATCTATATCATACTTTTTTATTTGATTTTTTTTCATTTTGTCCTTTTTACTGTGTTTTTTAAAATTTATTTCCAACAGGGGTTTAGAAATTTCCTACTAGGTACACCAGTGAAGCACTGTGTTTTTTATTGTGGAACTGCATTATTTGTTAAGGTTTGAGAATTTATACAAGCTAAAATATTAAAATGAGGAAATATACAGCTATAAAATGAGCATGCTCCTCCCCAGAGAAGCTGTGCACATCTTACATACTGCAAATAAATCCAGCAAATAAGCTTGTTTTCCATCCTCTGGCTCTGGGATCACAACTCTCAGCAACTGACATTGTTGACAGTTTGGAATGAAAGTCTTGATGAATTACATATTAACACACTTTTAACTGTACTAGCTCACACTCTGCCAAGTCAAACATGCTCCCAGTCAAACATGCTCCCAGTCAAACATGCATCAGCTGTTGACTTCAAACCTGTGCTGCTGCTCCAACTGCAACCACAACTCAGGTCCTCTGAGAGGAAGCGGGATGAAATCCCAGAGTGGATTACTCATGTTGGTTTTATTGAGGCTGAGACTGATGCTTACTCATTTAGAATAATTTGAATAACTTGTGAACAAAAGATTGATAATGAAGATCAGACATTAATATTGACATCATTTGAGTTTTCCATTAATCACCTGAGATCAAGCATTAGCCAACACCAGTTTTTACACTGAAGCCACTGGTATAATATTTCTCTGCATTTAACTCAGATAACTTATTTACTCATATTGCATTATGAGCAAAAGTACAGCCAACTATTTTTCTTATTTGCACCATGAGCAATCCCAAATGCCCATTTGCATGTCCCGCTTCCTAATTCTGCACTCATGTTTGCTTCCATTGTTTCAGAGTTTAAACAAGATAACAGACCCCTGCAGGGTGTGACGGTGGCCGATCAGATGTTGGCATGTCAGGTTAATCAGGAGACAAGCAAGAAAGGAGCTCTGTTGACTTTCCTGCCACACTGATTCACACCCTTCACTCATGATGTCAGCTTTATCTGGACTACCCCGAAACTCAGATAGCATTCAAGTTTGACACTGAGCTTTTCAGCTGGTGCACGTGCTGAAAGTTTCTAGCATGAATGGCAAGAATTCTCTTCACTGACAGCACTAATGTTAATGACAGCAGCCTTTTTGTCACTGAAGGAAGACTGATTACTGAAGCCTGTCATACTGGCTTGACTGTCATCTTTTGTGTCCACCGGATTACGCAATTGCAAGAAAGTTTCCTGTATATGGTGAGAACAGTGTTTTCATGTAAATTTTGATGTGTTGTGATTGAAAATTAACTACAAAAAAAGGGGACAGTTAGAAAATACACAATTGCCTTCCTTGAATAATTAAAAGATGAAAAATGTTTGACTTCTTGTTGCCAAACAGCTGTTGGCGAATACTCACCTGTACACACACACCCTCCACCTCCAGAGAGATGGGAGGAGGAGCAGCGCAGGTACTGGATATTCTCGCTGGATTTGAAAAGGGAGGAGATGAAGGGGAGGAACCACGAGGACAGCATGGCAACACAAACCTTATAAAGACGAAGGCACACCGTTGCTGCGGCTCCTTTTCAGTTCCCCTCTCATAGAAGCAGCAGCAGCACCTTGCAGTGGCCATGTTCAGCCTCATCAAGGTCCAGCGAGTCCTCACCATCAACCAAGTCCCCAAAGTAAGTTCACCTTCACTCCACTTTTATGAGACTTTCAGACTCCACTGATGAGAGATTTATCTGAGGAAACTTTAAATCAAAAGTGTAATAAAAGTTTGTTCTAAGTGCTCACATGGTTGTACTTGAATGTTGCACATTTAACTTCATGAAAAGAACAAACAAAAATATGAATTTGTAGTTTGAGAATTTGTTTGTTTGGGAGGCACACACCTCTTTGGACATAAATTTATCATGATTTGATTTAATTTGATCTTATTTTTTGAGGTCATGAGGTGAAAGATGGGTTTCTCCTTATGGGATTGTTTGATCTGAAAATTTTTTAACAAAGGTCACAATACAGTTTACAGATAAAAGGCCTATAATCTCAGTGAAGGTGCACCTTTAGAACAGGAGAATCTAAAACCCAGGCTTAGGAACGGTTTCATCGTCTTGTTCAGATCAACTGTGTACACAGAAGCTCTGTTAGAGTTGTTCAACTTCAGAGGAGAAGAAGAAACCAGGTTTTAGATTTGCCAAGTGACTGAACACTAAAGAAAGTTTTTTTTTTTCTGTCTTGAGGTTTTCCACGAAGATGGCATCATTTCAGGGTACCGACACCCTCGCAGCTCAGCAACTGACTGCATACTGAGCCTGTTCCAGCTGACCAATGAGACGCTCAACATCTGGACCCACTTCTTGCCAACTTGGTAAGATGATAATGATTTTTTTAAAGCAGTGCTGCACAATCTTAACTGTCTGTGTAATAAACTGGCAAAGTTTAAATTCAGTTATTTCCAGACAACAAGTGATCATTGAGCACCAACTATAGTTTTACAACCAGTTTCACAACATAACAAGCTGGGACTGCGAAATGAAACACAAATGATTATTCCTTCATTTTACTGTTTTTGTTTTGCCTTCTTTTAAATGTAGGTAGTCTGTCATAGCTCACAGACATTTTATTTCTCAATGCACATCCATTCCTGCATTTTTAAATCTGCAACATATTCCCCCCCCAAAAAGTTGGGTTAAGGTTTTTTTCAGATTATGTAATGAAGTTGAAATAAATCATTATATCATGTAAAGGACTGGATTGATGACTAAAATCAGTGTTTGTGAAAAGGTTAGTGTTTAAGGAGCAAATACAATCAGAGAAGCTCCTCTGGACTAAATTCTCTCCATAAACGACTAGACCGCGACCCTAAACTGAAGGTCTCTGATCCCTGAGACGCATCAAGAACTGATGTTCATGAGTAGCTGAGGGTGAAACCTTGTGCAGGAGATATATTATTGGGAACACTTCAAGGCAAGTTTATTTTTATTGCACATTTCATACACAAAGGCAACTCAGAGTGCTTTACAAGGACATTAAGATGAAATAAAACGAAAAAATTTCTTTAAAAATTTTTTTAATTAATAAAAACAAGAAAATATTTGGACTGGAAAGGGAATAATACAGCTTGAAATAGGTGAGTTACAACAGTGCAGTAAAATTAGACTAAATAAAGACACAGGAAAAGTTATATGTTTAAATTTAAAAGTTTCGGGAGTTGGAGCACATTTAACATCAACAGGAAGATTATTCCATCAGTGTACAGCATAGCAGCTTAATGCAATTATTAACATTATTAGGTTTACAAATGAAACTTAAGTCTTTATTGAGAAAAAAAAAAAACAACAACTTTTATTTGATCTTGTCCAGAGGTAGCGCCGACATCCTGACTCTAGACTCTGAGAAATCTGAGGACCATCACTGAGCAGAAACAAGTTTTGGCCTGAAGAAACAGTGTTCCAGTGTTGTATTTGTTGGAAATGTGTGCAGCGTACTCTAAACCAAAGTCTAAAAGGACCATCTAGACTATCATCAGCCTTCAGTCCAACAGTCAGACTATGTCGGGATATATGTTTGAATCAGCACCCTTAACAAGACTCAAAGGTACAACTCAAGAAGAAGGGCGTGCAGGTTCTGAACTGGCCCACCTGAGTCCAGATCTGTACCCGTCAGACTATGCGTGCAGATTTTTGAAATGTAAATATATCTGTATTGACCCTGTAGATGCACACTAGCTTTAAGGCATGTTTGCAGGAAGAGTAGAATTCCACAGAACCTGAAACACTACATTAACATCACTTGGTATCCCCATTAGCCACAATGTTATTTAAGTGTTTTAAGACAAAGACGCAACATTACAAATGTGTAAGAGGCTTCTTGTCTTTCTGTCTTTAATATGTTGCACTGAACTGAAGGAATGTATATCTAAAAGAAAAACAGAAAGAAAAAAAACTAAAGCAAAAGATGATGTGCATTAAAAAAAACAAAGCCAATGTGAAAAAAAAAACATGAAATGTATCCCACTTCTGGTTTGATCTGTGTTCCATCACAAATCTGTGATTTTGGATTTCTTTAGAGCAGGCGTGTGGTTGTGCCAGATCTCATCATCATCACTAAAGCAAACATGTAGACTATTTGTGTTTACACAACAACCAGAAACGCCTAGGAAGCATTGTCTGCTTCATCAAAAAGGAATCCTGCATAGCCTGTATAGCTCGCATGTCAAAAACCTATCTAGCATTTTCTCGCACATCACAGTTTAATCTGTGTTTAACGTGAATTACCATTCCACTTTGGTTTTCAGATACCACACAAGCAGTTCACTTTACATTTTAATGAATTACAAATTTTGGCTACCTCAGAAGCTTTTCACAGGGCATTTCTGAGCCAAATCCCTCAGCTGATTTGTCGATTGCCTCGTGTAATATGAGAACTAAACATATACAGACAAGTTTGTTTTGTCATCATCCGAGCGACCGTGTAGCTTCCACAAACGTCACAGAGCTTCCTTTACAAGTGTCACACCTGAATCCTTAAGGAAGTGTTTGTAGTTGCAGAGTTTATCATTTATTCACTGGTTTATACATGTACACTACTGTATTTCTGTTTGTCACTGAGTTGGGATTACAAATTTAAAAATGAAATAAAACTTTACAGAAAAAATCAACATATTTACAGCCTGATGCAAAAAAAACACAAAAGGAAAGACTCACTGTTAGAATCCACAACCATGGCAACTGTACAGGGGAGAATGTAATTGCTCTTCATCAGGGTAAATTACATAAAGCCACAAATGTATGCATAATTAATGTTTTTGACAGCTGCATTGTAGTCTGGGGTGTTATCACTACAGCTACAGCTCATCACTTTAGCCATGTAAAGCAAAGCGTTTTCATGGAACTTGACATCTGGGCTGTCAGCAAAGACATAACAGAGCATAAGTGTTATAATTTTAAACATAAAAGAGCTTGTGCTGTTAATTGTACTGTGGTGTTTTGTAACAGACCGAGGTGACCAGCTCTGGAAGGGTTAATGAAGCTTTATTTTCACACACAGCCAAAGGCTGCTCCTAGGGGTAACTGGGGGAGGACCTGGGGCCACAAGGTTCCAAACAGCAGCTGGGCTTGCTTGTTACACCCATTACTTGCCCATTTTTGGACACACCTGGGTTGGGCGGATTCATCTCCTGCCAATGTGACATCCTTCAGAGGCCTGAAAAACAGGTGATGAGACAGAGGGTGTGTTTAGTTACTTTAGGGCTGACCTTCTGCTTGGACACTGATCTCAGCCATCCTGATCTATTCTGTATCATCAATGTATTTTTCCATTAACAATATAGACATTTACAGGATTTTTTTTTTTTTTTTTAGTAATTGATTTTAGTAACTGATTTGAGCAACTATACGATGAAGCTTGATTATGAAGGGTCCGACATAGTATTCAGCTTCCTTTTGATATATATCTGTGGTGCTGTTTTAAGCTTGGTAATTTTCATGTCGTCTTCATGTGCAAATGTTCGGGCAGCAAAGTTGCAGCAAAGCTCGCTGCCCCAACTGCCGCTGCGCTTCTGCCCCGCTGAGATGCCAGTTGTTTTGATTGTGCACCCCAAGGACGATGTGTTTGTGTGGGTGGCTGCATGTTTTTAATATGTTAAGGGCACAAGGGTGTTTGAGTCAAGAGCCTCAGAGTAGAGCTGGCAGTCATGCACTAATGAGCTTTGGGTTTGCATGTGAATAACTATGATTAGTTAACTGCTCAGAAACACTGTCAGGGATGCACAAGCCTCCTGCGAAGATTCAGAGCTCTAAGCTCTTTGTGACTGACACCTTCAGGTTAAAAGAATATGAAGATCTTTGCTTATTTATTTATGCATTTATTTTCTCTTGGGACACATGTTCTTTTTTTAGATAAAATTATTTTCTTCTTTGTTTTGGTTACTTGTTTTTCGAGAACTTAGAACCAGTTAGCTTTAGGGCTGGAAAAGGTGGGAACAGACATCATGAAAAGACCAACACCTAACGCTTTGTAATTGACCTGTTGTATAATATTTGTTTAATACCTCAGCAAACAGAAATGAAGAAATGACGCGTTGTGGTGTAAAAGGTTAGAAGTTCTCCTTCATCAGGGCTGCAGACTGGAAGTTCACACCAGCATTTACCATGTTAAGTAAAAATATCATACAACAAATGTTTTAAAACCCCTTTATTTTCTCATGGGAGCGTATACCGGTACTTCTGCTGGTACAAAGCAACTTATTAGGCATGATCACTCACGTATCACTTATTCTGAAGGCATTTAATGGATTTTTTTTTTACAATTTCCTCATAATGAGTAACATTTGCAATGGTATCTGAATATTTGTGCACACTATATAAATTCCTTCTGTTTCTGCATAAATTTCACATTAAACATATCAGGTTTTAACGCAAGTCCTAACCAATGCCTGTATAAACTATGGACAAACCATCCAGTCATGTGACCCATAGATTTTTACAGAGAACCTTTGTAGACCATTTTATCTCAAACCGAATGCCATCTCGCAAAGAGGCGAAACAAAGCTGTCAAAGCCAATGACAGAGTCAACGGCTAGCTGTCAGTCAATCATGTCAAATGCTTGGCATTCCGGGCATCTGATTGTTCAGCTTTATTGCTTAATATAAATTTATCTGATTTGGTCCAAAAAAATCACCCCCTGTACAGTTGTCATGGATGTAACATGTAACCATGAAAAAGAAACCAATTTTTGTACCAGGCTGTAGATTCATTGAATTCTGCTGCAGAGTTGGTACTTTTAACATAGGGGTCAGTGGGGATTCACTCTATTTTGACACCAGCACCTAGTGGTCAGTCACAGAACTGCAACGAAACATACTTCCTGGATGAGCTTCCACCCAGAAGTGGGATTATTGCTGCTTGGTCCTAACTGTGGTTAGAAGCTTTTGTTCGTTTGTTTGTTTGTTTTTTAAAGTTAAAAGTTTTAAAGGTTTATTTTGTTTGATTTTTCTGTTGAATTTTGAACAAAAAATAGAGTCATCCTTTCCCTCCCTCCAATGCTCTCCAAGAAAGAAAGAATGAACTCACCCCTTTTGATCATCTGGAACAATGTTACTGTTTTTGAGGGTGCAGGTTGCCACTACTCTGTTTGCAGCTTACACTTATTTATTTTATTTTATTATTTTTTTCCAGACCTAGTTATATCATTGCAATCTCAAAATTAGACAAATTATCTTTAAAAAAATGTTTGTTATTTTTACTTGTATATACAGTTGCTATTTTGTATTTTGCTTTCTCTGCACCTGTTCATATATACACATTCCTGTATTTCAGGCCTGAGACACATTCTCCAGATGTTTCAGCAGGGGCTATTTAAAGAGCAGAAAACAAAATGATGACGTTATTTTAAACTGGATATGAAAGCAAGTGATTTTCTTTCAATGTTGTTGAAATGTCATTAAAGAGGAAAGAAAAGATCATAAAGTGCTGCTATAACAGCCTCAAACAGAACTCCTCAAAGTCTAAATTTCTCCAACAGGGCTGAGATCTGACTGTGAAGGTGATGGAATATAATTAACACAATTTTCATCTTTTTGGAAACATTTTCATTGCTTCATTGTTATTTTGACAGGATTGAGGTTACAAATAGTTACTGTAACTAAAGATGTTCATAGAGTGTTGACACTGTCCTGCTATATTTTTTGATGACTGAAAAGTAGCCCATTTCTCCTGGCAGGTACTTCCTGTGGAAGCTTGTCACTGTGGTCCTGATGCAGAAAGCATGGCAGGACCCTTTCACATGGCCTCTGGTGGTCTTCCTCATCTCCTGTTGCATTTATCCACTGGCATCAAGCTGCGCTCACACCTTCAGCAGCATGTCAGCGCGGGCACGCCACATCTGCTTCTTTTTTGATTACGGTGCACTGAGTTTCTACAGCCTGGGTAAGTGTACCACCTTCCATATGAGGACAGTTATCAGAAAACAGAGTGAAAAATGGTACAGGAGTATTTTGGTAAAGATGTTCAGCCTTTTTCTGAAACTCAGCCATTGTGTGAAAAAGTCAGAAGAAATACGAAAATGACATAGAGAAGGAATGTGGAAAGAATGTGATAGATATTTTATGCCTGCTGATAAAAGTACGACACAGATACAGATACTGCAGAGACTCATCACGTGAGCAACGTGTAAACAAAACCGTGAATGATGATTCCCATGAACTAGTATGACCACATTCCTTTTCCTGATTTAAAACAACTTTGTTCTGTTGGTGTTCTGTTGTAGGGTCAGCAGTCATTTATTCAGCTTATGTTTTTCCTGATAAGTGGATAAACAGCTCCTTTCACCATGGCTACGTCCTCATCGCCGTGTTCAACACCGTCATGTGCACCATCCTGTCCTGCTACTCCAGGTATGCTGAGGAAAGTCACTTTTACACCAGTTCCATAAAAGTTGGGATGCTGTGTAAAAATGTAAGTAAATAAATTAAATTAAATGATTTCCAAATCTCATAAACCTATTTTTCCTAATCGAAAATAAAGAACATATTTGATTTTGTAACTTATGATCTTTTGTTTCGTCCCATTTTGTAACACAATCCTCGCCAGGGCCTTCATATCCAGTGTTAGCAAAGAGCTTTGAGGCAGTTACTTTTCTCAAACTTAAGTACAATTCCCTTTTTTACTGTTCAAAAAACACGACATTTTGCAATGTGACTTGACATGCATTAAAAGTATAAAAAATTAAAAAATTAAAAAGGGGGTTTAACATTTGCATCTTTGGATAAATATGGCAGGTCATCACAAACTTTCACAAGCTAAATGTCAGCAATTTATGACTGTGAAGACATAAACAGCGATCATGTCGATATCAAGACTGAGCTTACAACACACCTGAACCAAATCTGACAAGTTAAAGCCTTTACTATAACACCTTAACTGTAGTAATCAAATATAATTCAGCTGAACTTTTAGTAATTCATGGTGCTCGTAGATGACTATTGTTATGTAACTGGTCAGTACACATAAAAGCTCTAAAAGACTATAAATGAGTGACTTAGCCACATAATGTTTTCCAGAATGAGCAGCCACTGTGGTCTGAATTACAGTTAAGAGGCTGTGACTGTCATGAAAAATTATTTCCAGATCGATAAAATGTGAAAATGTAATCAACACAGTTCCATGTCTTGCATGATTCATGATAATGTGAGTTTAGGGTTAATCGTTCTTCTCTCTCCCATCTCTCCCCGCTACGAAGGCTCGGCTTACCGTTTCTGCAATATAATCATGACATCATGAGGAGGTAAAGAACATGCATTCGTTGAAAATCTTCTAATCTTGTCTCTTGCCTGCTCTAAATTAATCCATTTTCTATTAGTCTCAAAAGTTGATAGGACAATTCCCTCTTTTAAAAACTGTATATGCATCATTGTGCCATTTTTAGCTCAGACGTAACTTTAGACAGACTTAACCACTGACTGATGGAGGTTTCAAAGGCTCTGTTGAGCTATTCACTTTTTAGGTGAGTATTACCTGCCAGTGATCACAGGGACAGGCCTAGACAGTGACTGACCTGTGCAGTTTCAACTGGGCAGGTTGGCCCTGAAAAACGTGTTATGTAACAAACTGACTGACTTTAATCCAGCAAAATCACTGCCAGTGGAAGGGTTCTGCCAGTTATCTGTCATAAATGATTACTAATCTGCTGTCTCATTGAATGTTTTTTTTTTATTATTATTATTGATTTTTTTTTTTAATTTAATGAAAATTAATCATTTGACTTTAGAAATCATCTATGTTGTTAACGGTGACAGTGACTCCTTGCATAAACATCACCAGCTTTACAACTATTGATACATGTGGGTGTAATTTATCAGTAAAAAGTATTTTTCTCTTTTGTTTCAGATTCCCTGAGTGTCAGAGTCCAAAGTTCAGCAAGCCTCTCCGTGTCATTGCGTTTGCCTACCCCTACCTGTTTGACAACATTCCTCTGTTCTATAGGGTAGGGTCACTGTCGTACACTTCACACATCAGAGTCTCAGCTCTGGACTCATCTGAGAAGATGAGATGAGATGAAAGTATGCAGCAGGACTGTTGAAGGTCTCTTAATCAGAGCCTCAGTGGACCATCAATCAGTGGACCAAAAATTTGCTGCGAGTAAGCTAATTTTAAAGGTTTGGAATTTCATTTTGGAGGTCTACTTTTATCCTTTTAAAATTTCAATCATTATCTGCTGATTATCTGTCTGTGAATGTGTGTGTGAGATCCCTTTTGTCATTTATGTATGACGTGTTTTATTTTAGCACACACTAAGCTTTTCCTAGTGATGCCATGACCCAGAAGGAATGGATTTCAGGAAGTTCAGGAGCAATAATTTCATTGTGGGTGGGCTGTGTTCCTTTGCTGACAATTCACATTCTCAAAAAAGCATTTGAAGCACTGTAATTGTCGTGCAAATGATGGGGAATTGTCACATTCACGCAGACAGTTTACTCATTTAAAATACTTCCAAAACTTTTAGGTTGCATTTCAAATTTTTTGTGCTATACGAGAAAAGAAACAGTTTTTGGGGTCAGAAAAGCCTGTTGCGCTTCCTGTTGGACACAAACACAATATAACTGAAGACTGATGCTAAATTATGTTCCAGAGAAATGTTATTTGTAAGCAGACAGAAAGACATGTCTTTTATTTGCGAACGGAACACAAAATCCTGAATTTGAATTTTGTTTGTTGTGTCATCTGAAACACAAAACAAACTAATAAAACTTTCCTTCAGAACATAAAATGAATAATTTTAATCAAAGTTATGACCTTATTGACTGCAGTGTTGGTGTACAGCATCTGCACAAAGGTGTTTCCTGTTCAGAGAGTAATGGTGAATCACTTGTGTTGCATTCACAGGTGTTTCTGTGTGTAGGAGAAGGCTGTACCAACAACGACACCAACATCCTCCATTACAACCACATCGCCTTGGCTTTCCTCACAGGCTTTCTGTTTGCCACACACTTACCTGAGCGTCTGGCTCCTGGCAGCTTCGACTACATAGGTGAGAATGGTCTGAGAGTGGTTTTGATCAGTCGCAGCATTTCAAGGACTGCTTATTCTGTCCAGTAAATCACTCAGAATGATCACTATGGTCTGCTGTTCCACTACAGAGGGTCTGAATGTTTCAAGCTTTTCTTTTGTTTTCTTGCTTAAGCAATTTAAATTATTCTGACTTCCCTCATTTCTGTTTCCAGTCACAGTAGGGTATATAATGCAATTCACAACAAATAAACCATATCTCAGGCCACTTTAGAGATAATGTAAACAATCTCAAGTCAAGTCCAGGTAATTACAGTCCAATCCCTCAGTTTCCATTAATAATATTCAACCTTGATGATTCTAATTCAGTTCAATCAAATTCAGCTCAGTTCAGTCCACTTCAATCCAGTACATTTTAATGAAATGAAGTGGTTCTTATTTCTGCTCAGGGTCATGCTCTGTGTGTCTGGAAAGCATGCGGGAACATTGACTCTGCCCAAATAAAGTTAAATTACACGGGTGAGAACATACTTTCTAAGGAGACAAACTGAACTGAGTCTTCAGATTTATTGAATTCTTCCCATCCTGACATGCACGGAGTGACAGGCAACACCTGAGTGCAACTCCCTATAACAGGAAATGAACTCCAGGAGGAGGCAGCCGTCTGACTCAGCCGATTGGTAGAGTGAAGAGACTGTACAGAAACAGCAATAAACACAAAACACCAGGGATACGTCAGGGATACGAGCTATGGGAAAGACAGCAGGAATCCCAGTCAGGAAATGACTGCTATGAGAAACAAGCGAGTACACAAATGACAGCAATCATGACACTGAGTGGCAGTGAAGAAAGTATTTTAACACAATACCTTTGCAGTATGAGACTGCAGCAATTGGCAGTTCTGAGAAGATTTGTCCTGACATTAGACCTGCAAGACTAAGATATCAACTCAGGGTTCAACATCAGAGATCAAACCAAAACATTAAACCACAGACAATTTTTAAAAAGACTAAAAAAGAAAGAAAGAAAAAAAGAAAGAAAGAAAGAAAGAAAGAAAGAAAGAAAGAAAAATAAATCTGTTTCTGATCATGATTAACTATGAATGTTTTGTTTTTGTTTTTTGTTTTACAACAGAATGAAACAAATGAGGCCTGACTAAATGTCATTTGACATACTTTGCCACTTTGCCTTAAGAAGCACTTACAACAACAAAAACTACTTCAATCAAAATGTTGGGATGCTCGTGTCTTTCTTGCAGATGATATTCAAATGCAATGTTGAGGGAATATATATATGTGTGTGTGTGTGTGTAGTGTGTATAAGACTAAGATTAAAATGTATTCTCTGTTTTGTGTTAAACATTGTTGAACAATGCTAACGCATAACCACCTCAGTGGTGAAGGTGAGAGTTTCTTCCTCATGTCTTTGTATGCTGATAAACACGACTCCACTGCTCCCTCTGCAGGTCACAGCCACCAGCTCTTCCATGTGTGTGCCATACTGGGCACGCACTTCCAGATGCAAGCCATGGAGCAGGACATGGTGACGCGGCGCTCCTGGCTCACTTCAAACTCCATTCCCATCACATTTTCCAACTCATTGGGTGCAGCGCTGCTTTCTGTGGTGTTGAATTTGATTATCATCGCCCTTTACAGTCTACCACTCCTCTCTGTCCCAGTGTGCCCAGAGAAGAAACATAGCAAAGGTCCAAAATAAGGCTGAGATACTAAATCTCAATCACATAAGTGGCAGACATGTGAAAGGGGTCCGTTGGGGGTCATACATAAACATGTGTGAAAAAAATATAAGCTCAGACATTACTGTAACAGCTGCTGCTAAATATACTGGTAAAAATGAAAGAGCAAATGAGAGCACAAACCACTTATATGCAGAGCAAATTCAGCAAAACATTTGTTTCCATAATATGCAATGAATTTAAATGTTCCTGAGGAAATTTGTTCTTGCACAAAAAAAACATGTAATGGTTTGCTTCATTCCAAAACTGTGCTTGAATGTTTTTAAGGATGTTTCTTCACTGACTTCTCTGATAACCACTCCTTAGGTGTATGAAGAGACTGCAGCTACTAAAAAGTTTAAAATTCACTTTTAAAGCCACTCTATATACTAATACATCTTCTGACCACAAGGGGGCAACATATTACAAGAAAGTGGGATTACAAGACTTTCTGGACCGTCTCCCCTCATTATCACAGTATTCTCATTGGATCTATGTGTCTGTCTGTCTGTCTGTCTGTCTGCTGCCCCCAAAATGGCATTGCAACATAGAGTGGCTTTAATTTTGACTCTGTACTGTGTCATATTTGTAATACTCTTTTACTTTTTGTTCTTATTCAGCCTATTAAAATGCACTTTACAGTTCTGACAGGAGATGTGAAAGGTTACTTATACTGTAAGAAGTTTTAACCAAGGCTAATGCTTCCAGAAATAATATGATTTCTGTCAGAAAAGTAGTGTGCCTAGACATTGTTGCACTGTTCCTTTAATGTTTTATATGACAAAAGTGTTCTAAAATAAGTGTTGAAATGTAAAGTTATTTATTACAGGTTTTTCAAATAAACTTCAATCCAAACCTGACTGTGTTTTATAATCAGCACTCTTTTACAGTGTGACTAACAAGCAAAATATTTTTGTTGTTCTTGTTTGTTTGTTGTTTTTGGGTTTTGTTTTTTTTTCAAACAAAGTTTGTTTCAATCAGTCAAGATATATTTATGTTGAACCATTTTATCAGATGCTTTTGACTAAAGCATTGTGGAAGTGAGGAACTACAGTCAAGCTACAGTGGAGCGACATACTCTGACATGAACACTTTGTTCTAAATTTATTTAAAGGGCAGGATAGAAAGGACATGCAAAATAAGTATCTCTATTAAATGTGTGGACTGGTTTAGCACATTTTCATTTACATTAATAATTTTTCACTAATTTTAAAGTAGTTGCATTCATTGTGTAAATAATTTTATTCTCTTTGTTACATTGTAAATATTATTATATTGTTGTATAGCTATCATAGCTAGTGAAGGTTAATATAATCTGTACAAAGCTAATTATTTTAAAAATATTTCCAAGTTCTAGCTTGGGGACAATGACTGACTGAGTTCATCACTTAATATAAAGTTGTTCTTGTTGTTTTTCGAACATTTATTTTCTTTGATTTGCGCCCCTCGTCAGTGTATCACGCCAGGCTGTACAGTGTGAGAACATAAATCATGAGGTGTGAACTTTTAACCCCTGCAGTTTAGTCGTACAGTTTGAGCTGGAGCTGAGTACGACGATTGAAAATATCGTACAGTGTCTGCCGGCATAAGTGAAATGGAAGGTAGTGACAGCTCGTGCAAAGAACAAAAAAATTAACTGGTCTCACAGTCCAACCAAAAACCCTAAAACCAAGCGACTGAAAAGCCAAGATGCAGAACTGGAAGAAGGCGGGAGCAGCGATCCTGAGAGTAGTAGAGATACTGTCCAAAAAGATAGATGACCAAACTCTCTTGCTCCAAAAGTTTGAGAAACACATAGAAACAAACACGGAAGGTATCAAAGACAGTAAAGAAGAAATCACGCTTCTCAAGAAAAAAGTAGACGAGTTACAGAAAGAAAACTCCACTTCAAAGAAAGTTTCTGACGAGCACTCCCATTATAAAAGACAATGGAACCAAGGGCTGATTGGGCTCCTGGAAAAAGACGGAGAAGACTCAAGAGAGGTGATCATCGGTAGCTATACTTACACAAGTGGTCCCGCTCAGTGGACCTCCTGAGAGAAGCTGTGGATACAGTTCACCGCCTCGGCAGGAAGGAAACCGCTACTACATCTAATGGCACACCGAGGCCAATTATTATCCAATTTGGCATGAGAGTGATCCGCGATGAAGTTTGGGGAAGATCAAAGGATGCACAAGTTTGCAATGAGATGCACATTTGTTTCAAAGAGGATTATTCTAAAGAAGATTGAGAGACATGGGCAAAGCTTTGCCCTCTGGTCCAGGAGGCTCAGAGAGAGGGGTGAAACGCTTTATAGATCATTGCGAAACCTCTCTTTTCTGAGAGGTTTCGCAATGATCTATAACGGTCAAGTTAACCTCTATTGACAGATCATTGTGCAATTTCTTAGACGTTAACCTTGTCTAAACAGGATATTATTTCATCTTTCAATTTGGAAGTTTAACTGTCGTCTTTTACAGGGTTTATGAATTTTGTGAAAAAGTCAAACAACTGGCATCAGAGGTAACATGTATGGAACACCTAGGACAATAGGAATGGTTCAAATTCAGAGTTAAACATGTTACTTTGGGAATTAGTAAACAACTATCAAATATCAAAAAATGTAAATTATTTGAAATTATAAATGGTATTAGTAGATTAAATTCTAAACCTGACCTATCAGAAGAGGAACTTGCCCAGCTGAACAACCTTCAATCTCAGTTAGACACAGGATACTTAGAAAAGGCAAAAGGATTCAGCATTCATTTGCTCAAGAGTGAAATGGATCGATGAAGGGGGAAAGAGTTCATCATTTTTATTTAATCTGGAAAAGCAAAGGCAAATGAAAAAGAAAATTCAAAAAATTCAGACCAGTGTAGGTGTCATCGATGACCAAGAGGTAGTTGATAAAGAAATTCATGCCTTTTATCAGAAATTTTATACTTAAAGTTTTTCAGAAGAAAATTGTTTGCGCTTTTTTGAAAAACTCAAACATTTTAAAAAAGATCTTCGTGAAAATTTTAGTAATAACATGGAGGAAGATTTAAGAACTAGATGAAGCAATAAGCAGCATGTTGCATGGAAGATCACCAGGGATAGACGGTCTAACTGTTGAATTTTATAAAATGTTTTGGCAAGATACTCAAAAGCTATTATACTCTGCTCTACTGCAATGTATCTCGGATCAAAATTTTTTTCTTATCATGAAACTAGGTCTTATGAGACTGATACCTAAACCAAACAAAAATTTGTTATTTTTAGATAATTGGCAACCTCTAACTCCTATACAATAACTAAATTGCTAGCTCATGTTTATGCAAATAGACTGAATAAAGGTTAAACTCTGTTGATTGATGAATGTCAGTCATTATTGTTTCAAAGACCGCAGTATTCACAATCATATCAGACTAGTACTAGATATGCTTGATTACAGTGATTTTATATACTCAGATTATTTTGTGTTCTTCCTCGACTTCTATAAAGCCTTCAACACCGCTGAACATCCCTTCTTAATTGAAACACTAAAATTTATGGGATTTGGTCACAAGTTGTGTGACATCATTAGGATGTTTTATTCAGACATTTGCAGCGCTGTATCACTTAACCCTGAAATGTCAGCCGCAAAGTTTTGCGTGGTATCCATCAGGGATTCCCATCTCCCCCAACCTGTTTATTTTAACAAGACAACTGCTTACACTGGCTATTAAAAATAATATGTTACTTAAAGGCATCACTATATTTGATGGGAAATTTCTGATCAGCCAATTCTCTGATGATACAGCCATTCCTGAATGTTAAGTCCATGGTCAGTAAAGCCCTTGATTATATAATTGTTTTTCTAAGGCATCAGGGCTCTCTCTAAACATTAAAAAGAATGAACTACTTCTAATTCATTCTTGCACAGATAAAGAAATTTCATCAATTAAAGTTATAAAAGAAATTAAATATATGTAGCCCTATCAGAGAATTTGTTAAGAAGAGAAGATACTAATATTGTTAAACGGATAATAGAAATTAAATCACTTGGTTGCTGGCTGTGTAGAGATCTTACCATCATTGGAAGAGTGCTTTTATCAAAAGTAGGTGGTGTTTCTAAATTGACTTACCCATGCCATTTACATGATGGTAGATACTTTGTAACTGATCTGCTTGATGAGAGAGAGTATTTTATTGTTTTTTTTTAACCTTTTTCAATAAGTTTAAAATCAGTTGCTCTCTGTCGGAATTTAAAAAGGTATGTAAAGTAATCCCATTACCGCTAATTCATCTGATCCAAAAACTTTACAATACTCAAATGTGTTTCCTGTATTGCCGGTACTGTACATTGAAGGATATAATCTTAATGCAAAGGATTGTAACAATAAGTTTATTAAAGAAGAATTTAAATGGTTTTTTTTTGTTGCTATGAAAGACAAGTTAACAGACACAGAGTATATAGAAACTCCTGCTAAGTTGGAAGAAGCAAAAGTGTTTTGTTAAATGGCCGACTCCACCAAATGTAAAGTAAACACATTTTTAAATTATTAATAAACTTTACCCAGTTTGTGAGTTTTGAAAAAAAAAAAGATTTGGCTTTGAAGTGAATCTCTGTTCCTTGAACAAACTAAATTCTGGAATGATGTTAAAGACAGGATTTCTCTTAAAATCAATGATGTTAACAGTTTAGACATCTGTGATATTTTATACCCTACTACAATCCCCTGTGATCCCCTCCCCCTCCGTTGTCTTGTTTGTCGTGTGTCGAGTGTATTATATGACTGCAAATAATACGATGAATGACTTTATGTAATTGTAAATGTTCGTGGTTAATAAAGTTCGGGGGAAAAAAAAACAACAACTTTGGCTTGAGAGGCGGGACTTCCGCCACAGCGTTCTCTGCCTGTGCTGTGATTGGCTGCTGATTAAGTCCGTCGGAACAGCGAATCACAAGAGGGAATTTTTCAAATCCTGAAGAGGCGCTTCAGCTGAGCGGAGTGAAACAACACAACCAATGCAAAGAGCAGGGTAAGTACTGCCTTTATCTTCATATAAATATGATTTAACAAATAATAACTAGCGTTAGAATTGTTGTGGCAACTTAAATTGATTTAAGCATTCGTTAATGCGGTTTTTGTGGGGGAAATGCGGCAGGGAGTTAGCTCCAAACGTCCGTTAGCTCATCGCTATGTAGCAAACTAACTTGGTAACTGGGCAGTTTACACTAATGAGGCCAGCGTTAACTCTTCAACTAATCCCCGTCGTTCACCGTTAAAAATGTCTCCCCCTTAGGATCCTCAAGTAAACAGTGGTTGGCTCAGTCTTGTGAATATTACATTGATGGATTTTATTTATTTATTTATTTATTTATTTACTTATTTATTTATTTAGTCTGCATGTATGCTGTGGTTTAGTGTCAAGATTGACAAAAAACCAACCTTTAACTTTTATATGCCATTTGATCTTGCAGCAATTCCCTAGTGTGTAGGTGAGAATGCGGGTGAAAGTGTACTTCAGCCCTCTTGACAGTCTAATCAAACAAACTTTATTTGAACACGATTCTGTCAGATGACTAAAAGGAGAGAAAAAACAAAAACAGAAAAAAACAACAGCAGTGGAACACATTAAGACAGACAAACACAAAGGCTAGTGACTGTAGTATGTTTTGTTGATAATGTATTGGTGTAGTGCAGTATGATGGATATAGATGTGTGTGTGGTGGTGTGAAATTCATGTTACACCCCAATTCATTCATTTTAAGCTGAAACAGTCCAACAGTTATTTAAAGCAGTGATATTGACCCATGACATTTTGCACCAACTGGTGACAGCCACCACAATTTCAGGCAGAGTCACAGTTGGTGCTGGTGTGCTGGATTTTGGCACCAAAATAGTGCCTTATGTCTCCTTTCCTCTTGCTAGTGATGGCTCTGTAAATGAAATGTAATCTGAGTTCAATAAAGTAGTCATACATTTGAACTAATCCAACTACTATAATTAATCCGCTTCAGTACACATGGATGTTAATTGTTCAACAACCCAAATAGATTAAACACTTGCATACCTGAGTGAAAACCGCTGCAAGGGGTTGTCTATTTTAAAAGCTGATATCAAAAAGGCAAAAGCCTATCTAAAATGCCACACAGAAGCATGTTAAAACGAAATGGTATATGATAGTTAATATAATATAATGTGCTACACTAATAAACAAATAAATAACACTACAAACATGCAAACATCCGTTTTATATTTCTGTCAATTCAAATTAATGTTGTTTCTAGAAGGGGGCAGCTGTCAAACCTGGCAAAGCAGCATGCTTCAGGTATTGCTTACAACTTGACCACAGTGCATGCTTGCAGGTTACGGAAGCTCTGCTAGCCAGAGGAGAACTACAGTATTTAGCCAGAGTGACACCCCCCACCCACCCAAAAAAAAACAAAACAAAGAAACACAATTCACACTATGGTTTTAAGTAAGATATTTCTAACTGTTCCTTTGTCTGTAAGGGAGGGAGAAATTAAAATATGAGTCAGATCATGTCCATCCTCCTTTTGTATATGACTAGTTTGACATCGGCTGTTTTGCTTCTTCACAGTAAAGGCAAGACTCCTCGGAGGCCTGGCCCAAAAAAGGCACCCAACATAGAGAAAGATCCTGTGGGGGTAAGTCAATATCAACTATCATTCTGAAACCATGACACCACAATCACAATAAAAGGAAACTCTATCTTTTAAAACGCTTATTAGGTCAGCAATATATTTATCTGAATGTGAATACACAATTAGTGTCTTGTGGTGTAAAGTTGATACTGTTAGGTAGTGTGACTTTTGTTTTTTGTTTTTTGTCCTCTCAGTCTGATGCGGCATCAAACCAAATATATCTTAGATTTAGTATGTTTGCAGATCAAAACAACCAGTTATATTTCCTTGGCTTTAACAGAAGTGTTTCACTGTTTTGCAATTTCTCACAGATCAAAAATATTTTTATCAGTAAAATAAACATTGAAGCCTAACAGTTTTTGTCTGAGTGACTTCTGTTCACCAGTGATCTGTTATGAAGCAGTTTAAAGCTGATTTTAACATGTAATTATTCTAGGTTTACTGTCGTATACGTCCACTTGGTGCTGAAGATGAGGAATGTTGTATTGAGATGATCAGCAACACCATTATTCAGCTACATGCTCCTGATGGTCTAAAAGCCAACCGTAATGGAGAATACAAGGAGGTAGGTGGGCTTCACCTCTCCCTGCTTGGCAGAGTATCTGAATATAAAGCAAATATCTACATGGGTATTGTCTGTCTAGTGCCAAATAAATGTGGTGGCTAGTGATTTAGTTAAATTCCTTGGGGGGGAGCTGTTGAACTACTGAGTCAAGAGGCTAACTGAGGCTAGTTTTGTATTCAGTTTATGAAATTTATATTGCTGCAGTAATGCACTATAATGCACAATGTCTTTATCCTTCAGACACAGTACTCCTTTAAAAAGGTGTTTGGCATTAATACCAATCAAATGGAGTTGTTTGAGGATGTTGCCAGGCCATTGGTGGAAGACCTGATTCATTGTAAAAATGGTGAGTTAAAGGTTTTTGAGGTTTGTCTTTTATGATGTGCACTGCATTGAATGTTAAATTATATATTTAGTCCTGAGACAATAATTATCATTTGATGAGGATTTTGTTGAATAATGTTCATTTGGTTATCAAGGAAAATTATTTCTTGTGATAAACCAGTAAACTGCTACTGATTATTTCCATTTGGACATTACCGTATGGACTGTCATTGATTTCATAAGATTCTTAAATGTAAAAAAATAAATAAATTATAGATATTGGCAGTGAAACCAGCTTTCACAGTATGGCTGCTGTGAAACATATTTTTGATTGAATGTAGATGTTTTGATTGGTAGTTGTGTTTATTTAAGTAAACTGCATAACAGACAAATTCCAGCGTTATTCAGGGAGCTCTCAGAAAAGGTAAAAAATACGGTGCCCGAACATAGTTGACCTCTAAAGTTTGGTTTGTTTGGCTACCATGAATTCCATGTTTCATGTTCCAACACGGCACGATTCCTGGTCTCTGATGCGGTTGGAAGAGGTTTGCTTGGGCACTGTACCTTCACATATGGTGTGTACACAACATATGCATGAAATGCAGACGGGATATTCGTATAACAACTTTGCTGCTTATTCCAGAAAATCAAACGTGTGAGAGGACTGTACCTCCCACAGAAAAACACAAAATGCCAGTAGAGTTGTCTGTTTTTCATTTTGCTTTTCTCTCAAATGGTTTGTGCTTAGAATAAACAAAGAGGTGCTTAATGT
The DNA here is from genome assembly GCA_037176975.1 of Arrhamphus sclerolepis. Classification (NCBI taxonomy): domain Eukaryota; kingdom Metazoa; phylum Chordata; class Actinopteri; order Beloniformes; family Hemiramphidae; genus Arrhamphus; species Arrhamphus sclerolepis. The sequence goes on from JBAMYA010000018.1 coordinate 3,122,293, forward strand.
AATCTTATGATGGCGTATATGAACAAGCAGCAACTGTGTTCAAGGAAAACTAAGACTGGAGTAATACGAGTCCAGGCCAGTTGGGGAATTGGTAGTTAATGATGAACTGATCCACATTTTTGGGAAATGTAGTGCCTAAAAATGGATACTGATTCTGATATTGTTAAAAGCTTGAACCTGGAAAAAGTGCAAAAATTGTAGAAAAATGAGCATCTTCATTGTCCAACCTTTCAAATGAGTTAAAAAATAACATTACTTCATCTGAGTGGGATATATCAGGTAGGGCTGTTGTAATAGTAAAGATTTTATTATATACAGATATTGGTTTAGTCCAGTTCCATTTCTAGGAATCAGAAGAATCAATTGTTCCTGAGGACAGTACGGTACGGCTTGACCAATTGTGACTGCAACCATACTCAAGCAAACAGTTGGTGCACACAGTGCTGAATGAAATATTCTCTAAGCAATCATCCTGTAGTATTTACCAGACTAACACTAACCATTTCTTCTCTCTGAAATGTGTTTATGGGATTGTGTTCACAGGTCTGTTGTTCACCTACGGTGTTACTGGAAGTGGAAAAACCTTCACCATGACAGGCTCGCCAGGGGAAGGTGGTCTCCTTCCTCGTTCTCTAGACATGCTCTTCAACAGCATTGGCCCGTTTCAGGCCAAAAGATTTGTAAGACCTTTTTTTGTTGTCTTGTCAGACATCTTCAAACCCCACCCACACAGGCTTTTTTTTTTTTTTTTATGTATGTGTGCTTCTTTGCAAGTGTGTGAAGGTTTGGAAGGAACTGGTTTTCTCTTTATGTGACGAACCTGCCAGACCGCTCGTAGACAGGTCAGGGGTGGA
>JBAMYA010000018.1:3123246-3135097 GCA_037176975.1 Arrhamphus sclerolepis
CCAGAAACATGGCAGTGTCTGAAAAAGCATGCAAAGATGTGTACTTCACCACCTTACCTTGGTCTGATTGGGTCAAATGGAGCATCTTCGAGTAGATCATAGATATATTTATTTACAGTTGATGTGTTTACATTTCATGCTTGAGATAATTATGTCCATAATCTGAGTTTGGTAGGTGCCCTTAAATTTTGTAATGCAAATAGGTCGGTTTAAGTTGTGTGTTACCCACTCCATGACTATGACCCACACAGTGTTTGTCATGTGCTACACACTAAATTACAGAGCTGCTTTGTAGTTCTATGTTGACATCATGTTAAATTCCATTTTGGGTAGGTGGCTCGATGGATGCATGCCTGTACGGAACAAAGAGTTCACGTATGTGGCCAGTAAAGTAGCATTAGACACTTCATTCTGTTATTCAGTCATAACTTGGCTGCAGCTGATGTCATGTAGCCTGTCAGCTCATTCCCATCCCATTATTCATGAGCCTGTTAAATAATGATGCAGCTTACTAGCTTTGTGACATTTTGGTGGCTGCTGCCTTGAAGACCCCCTCCCCTCCCGTTCTCTTGGTGTGGAGATAAAGATGTCCCTGAATGGCTTGTGAGTCATGCTTTGCAAGTGTAATGTGCATGTGTCCCCCTGAATATACATCTTGCCTCCCTCTATGGCACTTTTATTCTAACATTGGCTCTAATGTCAAGTGTTTAGCTTTTGCTACATGACTCACAAAAGTAACAAACAATTGTGTTACATTGTGTGTTGATTGTTCTTATTAACGGGTTTCAGACCACCGCAATCCAAGATTCTTCGTGAAGATCAGAATCATAACATGTATGTAGCTGGCTGCACTGAAGTTGAAGTCAAGTCTACCGAGGAAGCTTTTGAAATCTTTTGGAAAGGTATGTGGTGTAATTCCTTTTTTTTTCTGTTTTTAATGTCCAAAAGCACCAAAACGTTTACAGTTCTTTCAGAATTTTCTATACTATTGGTTTATATTTAATAATGATTTATAGTGTCCAGAAGCCATTGTAAACATTTCACAACATTACTCAGCACTACATTTGTCATTGTTATGGTTTGAGATGCCTGGAAATTTCTGCAGCAAACAAATTTTATTTTAATGTTTGTCTAGGACAAAAGAAAAGGAGGATTGCAAACACTCAGCTCAACCGTGAATCCAGTCGTTCCCACAGTGTATTTACTGTGAAGCTCGTCCAAGCACCCCTTGATGCTGATGGTGACCATATACTACAGGTCAGTGCAGCTTCAAAGTGCATCGTGAGTGCATGTGTTTCTTTGTGTGTGTGAAAGGCTGAATGTCACTTGATGTAATGCAATATCCATTTGGGGAATTGATGAAATATTGCCTGTACAGCCCGGTGGCTAGCAAGACCAGAAAATTCCATAAAAATAAAAACGCACATACCATTTAAACAGGACAAAAACCAGGTGAACGTGAGCCAGTTGTGTCTGGTTGACCTGGCCGGCAGTGAACGCACCAGCAGAACCAGAGCAGAAGGAAGCCGCCTCCGTGAAGCAGGTTGGCTCATTCTACTTCTTCTTTGTTTGTTTGTTTGCACGAGTTAAAAGAATATAACATAAAACATGATGAGTAATAATGAAACAGTGCAGGGAGAGGCAAAAAACCACAGAGGGTTTATTTGAAGCCTCCACCTTGTAATAATATTAATATTACAATCTAATATCCAACAGTAAAAGAACATGAAGAAATTAATAAAAAGATAATAGTAGTAATAATAACAATAAGAAAAGAGAGGCATAAGTGTGTGTGGATATGTGTATGTGTCCATTAATAACTCATGAGCAATAACAAAAATGAAAATAATTATCAATATTAAACTGTATAGAAATCAATAAACAGTAAGACAAATACCGACATGGATTACAAAACAGCAGCTTAAATGATCTTTTAAATGTTTTAAAAAAAACATTTCACAGAAGAGCAACTTTTTGCTAATTTTTTTTAAAATTTCATTTATTTATTTTTTTTAAAATAAACTTTGGTATGTGCATTAGTACCATCACTAGCAATGTTTCGTTTACAGGTAATATTAACCAGTCCTTGATGACTTTGCGCACATGTATGGAAGTCCTCCGTGAAAACCAGATGTGTGGAACTAATAAGGTTGGTATTTTATGGCATTGCTGTTGTATATTTGTTTCAGTTTCTGACTAAACACAGTCTCACGAAACCTTCAAATTCTTTCAGATGGTGCCATACAGAGACTCCAAAGTTACACATCTTTTTAAAAACTACTTTGATGGAGAAGGAAAAGTCAGGATGATTGTGTGTGTCAACCCTAAGGCTGATGATTATGAAGAAACAGTGGTAAGATATTGCACCTGCATGGCAGAATTCTCAAATATCATGTCTTCTTAACATGTCATCAAACTACAAAACACCATCTATTGCAAATCTCAACTGTTACTGATACCAGACTGCTTTCAAAACATTTTTTTAAATGATTTTAGAGCACTCTTGGTTACTTAAATATCTGTTCAAAAGCACTTACAAATGTCATTAAAGACTTCATCAAAGTTCTGAAATGATGGCATCCAGTGATTTAAACTTTCTTTATTTTCCTGTATTGTCCTCAGATTGTCAAGTTTTTGAAAAAGAGTACTGTTGTTAAAAAGTTCTATTATCGTACTAAGTCCTTGGTGGATGTGAAAACTAAAAGATAGGACATTTCTAGATATTTGAGCTCTACTAGTGTTTCAGAAGCTAAGCACTTCTAAGTGTTGTTTGGTTGAATTTGTGATGTTACAGTTTACCAAATGTTTTTAGATCATATGAGAATCACACTGGAAGATCTCTTCTTTCCAAGCTTTATCCTTCCTTTTATTATGCTTATAAAATGATTGGTGACATATAATGACACTTTTTGACTTTTAATGAATGTATGTGATTGAAACCCCCTGACTTGTTGAACTGCAGATTCCATGCTTTAACATAATGTTGATGTACAAGTTTGAATCCACTAATTATTTAGTTTTCAATACAGACAAGATTCTCTATGCTATTTTTTGTGTTTAGCGTCCTGCCAGCTCTTTATGCTGTTTGTAAACACCTAAACTGGCGCAGACCTCGCCCATATTGTTATTGTAGCTGATTGGAGGGCTGCATCCGGGATACTTGTAGGGCAAAAAAGTATTTAGTCAGCCACCAATTGTGCAAGTTCTTCCACTTAAAAAGATGAGACAGGCCTGTATTTTCCATCATAGGTATACCAACTATGAGAGACAAAATGAGATTTATTGCGTGGAGCGATTTCACCGGAGCGGGCTGAAAGTTTAGTTGAGCGGGGAGCAAAATTGAGCGGAGCGTTCCGACGTGACTTTGAGCGGCGAAGCGGGTGAACGAAAACCTACGTGAGCGGAAATTCTGAGTGCTGAGCTCTGTTCACATGCTCTGACCTGTCCACAAACTGAATCAGTCACACTCCAAACTCCACTATGGCCAAGACCAAAGAGCTGTCAAAGGACACCAGAAACAAAACTGGTAGACCTGCACCAGGCTGGAAGACTGAATCTGTAACAGGTAAGCAGCTTGGTGTGAAGAAATCAACTGTGGGAGCATCATTAGAAAATGGAAGACATACAAGACGACTGATAATCTCCCTCCATCTGGAGCTCCATGCAAGATCTCAACCCGTGGGGTCAAAATGATCACAAGAACGGTGAGCAAAAATCCCAGAACCACACGGGGAGACCTAGTGAATGACCTGCAGAGAGCTGGGACCAATGTGATAAAGGCTACCATCAGTAACACGCTACGCCGCCAGGGACTCAAATCCTGCAGTGCCAGACGTGTCCCCCTGCTTAAGCCAGGACATGTCCACTGAGGACTCCAGAGAGGAGGACACTGAGCCCCAAAACCCTGAGGGACCAGAGGAGGAGAACCAGGCCAACTGTGATGGAGAGGTAGAGGCACTGATGATGCTTTGGGGCTGTTTTTCTGCAAAGGGACCAGGACGACTGATCCGTGTAAAGGAAATAATGAATGTGACCATGTATGGTGACATTTAGAGTGAAAACTTCCATCAGCAAGGACATTGAAGATGAAACATGGTTTGGTCTTTCACCATGACAATGATCCCAAACACACAGCTTTTGTTAAACTTATTTTCCACCATGATTTGCAAATTCTTTAAAAATCAGACAATGTAATTTTCTTCTTTTTTTTTTTTTTTTGTCTGGTATACCTATGATGAAAATTACAAGCCTCTCTTATCTTTCTAAGTGGGAGAACTTACACAATTGGTGGTTGACTAAATACTTTTTTGCCCCACTGTATCTTGGACTTTGGACATTGAACTTTCTTGGCTCCATATTCAGTGATACTTGGGAACAAAAACAACTTGTGGTTGTCTAAAATCACTTAATAGGTAAAAATAATTTTTTTTAAAAATCAGAGAATTAAGTGTTATTGCCTGTGTAGACATTGTCAGAAAACCTCTGGCAAGCAGCTCAGATCTCTAGAGGTTGTTTTTGTAGTTTCGTGTATGAGTCTCTTGTGATCACATATCTGAGGGGCCTATTGATTCCTTCAAATGTGCGTTCACATTTTTGTCTTTGTCTTCAGTGCTGAAGGCCAAGAGCATCCGAGTGGTTCTGTGTATGCTTAACAAGACCCTGTCACAGTGTAACTCCCACACAGCCACCTTTTTCTCATGGAAATTGTTTTTTGTTTGGGATCGGCGCCTCAGCTGTTGAGTCATAGCAAACGAGAGCAGATGAGTTTGTCACAAGACAGAACATTTTATCTCATTAGTTAAACATGAAGTATAACATTAGGTTTCAACTCCTGAAAGGATGAACTGTCCTCTCTGCTGCGGTGCTGAAGGAGACATGTTTGTAACTGAGACACAATTATGAATCACTTAGGCTGTAAACTCAATTAAATGGAATTAAACTACAAAGAAATTAAGAAAATTAAATGATATGAATAAACAGAAAATAGGATGTGTAGCAGAGAAAGGTGTGGTTGAAAATCTGGAAGTTGCCCTGAATGATGTTTGTAGCCTGGCAACAATTAACATGATGATGATGATGATGATAGGACTGGAATTCACAGGATCTACATTGAGGTTTGATATTCAGAAGATTTAATCTGTGCTCTGATTAAAGGTTGCCAGTATCTGCCTCACACTTCTCTTCTTCCTTTTCATTTATGCTGCATTGGGAGTGGAGCTCCTTGGAGAGTTGGGTTAGTAACAATGTTAATGAGGTACATTTCATTTCACCCCCACACAGTTGTCATGGGTGAGAAATCTTTGTATGGAATCCAAAACTGGTTGTTGTATTACAATTCAGTGTTCAGACACACTGTACACTATGAGTAGGAGGTGATTTCTGACACAGAAATCATGAGCGCAAGAGTTGTGGTCCCAACACTGATTTCATATTCCTCCACCACCCACATTGTTAGTCAGGAAAACTTGTGCTCTTGTATTGCTGCATTAAGTATGTCCACAGCAAAACTAACATCTGTACATCACTTTGCTTGCTTGTCAGAATGCTCCTTTGACAACCTGTGCTGGGCGTTGCATTGTCACAGCAACTTCCATAAATTCCTCGATGTCCTGACTCTTTACAGGGTCTGCACATGAGACAGCTGGGGTGGGATCTTGAAGGTACAAGTCCTCTCATGGTCACACATGCGTCCACGCAAACTCCAGCTGTGCAGCTGCTCAAAGCCACTGTATGAACAAAATCTCTCTCTGTGGCTTGAGTGTCCTAAGATATGAAAATTGCTTCTAATTGTTTCAAAACTGAGACCTTCCAAATGTAACCAGCAGAGCATTGTAGTTAGTGCATATTAGGTCAACTGAACATGTCAGAATGTGTCATCTGCAGTTGAACATATAGATTCGTGTTTAGAATTTTCCCCCAGACTCAATGCCTTTCCTCAATGCCTGTTTGCACAGCGATTATCTCGCCCCATTATTCTTCATTGCTGCTCCCAAGAGCCATGGAATAAAATGTTCAACCTCTGTGCCATTTATGCAGCAGGTGGAATAAAGGTACGACAGAACCGGGATGATCTGTCTGTCATGTCTAAATGACTGTGACTGACAGACTAACTTCTGTTTTCCCAGTAGAGGGACGAGCAGGTCTGTCAGCCACACATGTTCTCTCTGCCTCGGACTCCGTGTAAAGGCCAAGAATTTTTGCGTATTTACAGTTAAATTTCTTTATTTGATTTACAAAACTTTATCTGTAAATTTATATTTGTTAAAGGTATTATTTGTAGTATATGTTCACTATATTGTATACCATTGAATGTATTTCTTAGGTTTAGATGTGATTCATTTGTGTTTCTAATTTAGTTACTATGTACTTTTGTATTATATTCTTGGTAAGACATGTAAAATAAAAATGTAAAATATAAATGTAATTAAAGATTCAGTATTCACATTTATTGCAATTCAAGACTGATTTTATTTTTAATTACCTTCTCTGAGAGTATTTATCTTTGTTTATTTTTCTGTAAAAATAGTGTTTCTCAAAAGTATTTCTTCACAGTAAAGCACTTAATTTTGTCTCCCTAACTTTTTAGACCAATCGAAATATAGAAACTTCTAATAACACTTTACCTTTTTTGGAAATGTGATTTTTACTTTTACTACTAGATTAGTTTCTTGTTTTTGTTTTTTTAAATGATGCACCTTTGGCATTAAATACTGCCTCAGCTCTTCCTGAATATGATGCCACGAGCTTGGCATACCTACATTTGGGCTGTTTCAACCATTTCCCCGTTGCAGAACCTCTCAAACTCCATCAGTTTGGATGGGAAACTCCAAAGGTAGCAGTGCAATATGTCTATGTTCCAGGAAGAGGAGCAGGATGTAAATTAAGTCTCTTTTAATGGCCTTGTGTTGCGTATTGGTGACATCACAAGAAAACTGGGAGACCCTCCACTGGCATCATGTTCGCTATAACTGAAATCTCTAAAAGGTTATGTTCAACATGGATTAAGTTAGAGAAAAATCAAGTCACTTCAACAGACTAAAATAAAAATAAATGTTGATGAAAAACCTCGCAGCAAAGCTCCTTCAAAGTGTTTCACTTCACAAGCAGGTCTGCTGGTCATTTAGGGGTGAAACGTCCATTTATCCATCATCCATCCAGGAATATTCATTTGCTGCTTCTTTAGTGACATCAGTGGATGTCGAGGAGAGGAACATTCTTCCTACAAATGTACTGAAGTCACTTTAACTTTGGTTGTGTCAAAAAGGACTGTTTGTACAAGAAGACTGTCCTTTGATTCGCTGGTACATTGTCATAAATCTGTACAAGTCAACCACTGATAAAGTACTTTCAAAGGACGTAAAAACAAGAGCATCCGTGGCCTCTGCTTCTAATGCTTACCTCTTTTGTCAAAGATTTGTTACAATGAAGCAGATAGTTAAAGGACATCCCTATACAAACAATTGCTTTACACAGACACAAAGCTGGTTTGTTGTTAGGAAAACTATCCAATCCATCACTTAAGAGGAATTTTGATTTTGGAATCTTGTCAGAGGCATTCATGCTTCAAATATATATTTAATTCCAACTCAAAACTATTTATATTCATGTTGTTTGGTCCCTATAAGGAAGTTTACACTCATTACCATCTAATAATAGACTTTGCTGATTTAACCCCAGAGTAGTCCAGTTGATGTTACATTCACTGGAAACCTATGAAAACTGAGTTGGATGCACTGTGCGTGCAATCAGAAAGCCCGTGGCTTATACAGATCTAATCAAGCTTCCTCATCTCAAAGCAGACTCCAGCAAACAGACATTAGAGCCCTCACCTGATTAAGCTTTACAGAAACCTGCTTGTGAGCTATTCAGACACATGAAATATTGAAAGCCTGGAGTTTCCGTTTCACTCGCAGCCAGGGAGGGAAGAGAGCAGAGGGACTGGCAGACAGGAAGAGGGGAAAACTTCAAAGAACAGTGGGATTAAGACGCAGTCGAGCAGCAGGCACCCTGGGAGGCAGACACATGAGCAGGGATGGAGGAGGAGAGCAACGAATGGTAAGGCAAGGAGTGGATGAATGTTTACGACTAATCAGGTGCTCGCCATGAGAGTAACAGTAGAAGCTGAGCTTCTCCACGTAGCTGGTGATTGATTGGCTGATAACCCTCTAGTCAGGCGGTTAGGAGGGCATGTTTCTCAACTGTGTTGGTTCTCTGTGAAACATCAGTGGGACGACTTCCATCCAGGCTGAAAGCCTAACTCAGGACTCCAGAGAAGAGAACACTGAGCCCCAAAACCCTGAGGGACCAGAGGAGGAGAACCAGGGCAACTGTGATGGAGATGTAAGGGCCAGGTAGAGGCACTGATGAGGAATGGCAACATTTGCACTCAGGAGATTTAATGTCTTTTGCTTTTGTTGGTGTTGCCTGATTGGTGTGAATGATGATGATGATGATGAAGGCTGGAGAGGATCTGTGTATCAGTGGTGTAGAGAGTTTGCCACAGGAGACAATGATAGACACAAACACACAGGGAGGTGACGACTCACTGTCCCTTCTGCCAACAGAGGAACAGATGACCCCCCCCTCAGTGTCATCTCATCCCTCTAACACACCAAGTAAGCCACACACACACACACACACACACACACACACACACACACACACACACATATGACAGTCATATGTATCCATGTGAGGGCTACAGTGCATTTATCTACAGCTCATATGTCAAAGTGTTTGTTGCTTGATAGTATACATTGAAATTTTTCATAATTGTATTCTCTGTTATTGTTTTTTGTAAAAATATCTGCAATTTTGCAAAAATCAATATTTTACAACAAAATTTTTTGATATAAACTAAAAAAGTCACAATTTCCCCTTCCCAAAAAAGTTTTTTTTTCTTTTTTACAATTAAAGTAGGCAATTCTACAAAAGTCATGATTCACTAAAAAAAAAAAAAAAAAAAAAAGTTAAAAAAAAGTCTACTTTTTACGACAAAGTTGTGATTTGCTAAATCAGAATTTTTAGATCTCAAAGTTTCAATTAAAGTTGATGTTTTTCAACAAAGAGTTTTTGTTTTTGTCATGATTTAGAAAAATTTGTTTTATGACAGAAAGTTAGGTTGAAGTTTTACGTAATGTGCAACTTATGACATGAAGTCACAATTTTATGTAACAAAAAAAGTCAGTTTCAGATTTGTTTTTGACAAATATCTTTTATGATACGACATAAAATTGTAAATTTTGTCAAACAGTCAATATTTTTTCTCCATTAAAAATCGAGGTAATGCAAAATTTTCAGTTTTTACCAAAAAATTTTGTTTCTTTTAAAAAAGTTGTGATTTAAATAAACAAAAATAACCTTTTATAAATAAGTGTAAATTTACTGAGCCTGTCCTTTCCTTTTGGCTTGAACCAAAATTGACAATTTTTGTTACCTCAATAAATAACAATGAATTTTATTGTGTTATTAAACCGTATTCTAAGAAGTAGCAGCATTTATTCAGTCTTAACTGGCCTTTTGAGGGCCACCATAGTGCTCTGGCCATTGGTGGAAATGAGTTTGACACCACTCATCTAAAGGAAGAGTTCATAAAACCTTTTATGAGTTTGGCTGAATTCGTATCTCCACAGATGGCCCACCTGAACCCTGCTGGTACTGCCTGAGGTCTCTTGACTCAGAGTACTGTCCTGAAACAACAGAAGAGGTTGTAAGATTTCTGACTGGACACGTTATTGTACTGAAAAAGAGAAACTAGATGTAATTTTGGTTCTGTCCTGGTCTGTGATCTTATCAGGTTTCTTTCGGGTCGTTTATTTTTGCATTTCTAATTATTATTATTTTTTTTTTTACCTCAAAGGGTTATGTTACTTTTACAACACAGTCTGTTTCCTGGTCACCCTCTCATTTTCTCTTCATTTGTTACTCTTTTGAGTCTTAGTGGCCTCTGCCATCATGTCTGAGATGACTGGGATGGTTCGGGTGGTTTTTGTTGAGGTGAAACTTCCTAAAAGTGACACAATATTTCATGAAATTAAATTGAGACTAATATTTTCCAACCTTAAGATCTTTATCTTGTCAAAGGACGTACTTTCACTTGTAATTTAGATGTCTTCACGTTTTTCCTTTCTGAATTGGCTACCAAAGAAGGCCACCACTGCAGCGAGACAGGTACCCAGGCCCAAATGATGAGACTACCCTTGTGTTGTATTCATTGATGTTTAAAAGAAAAAGAAAATAAATCAACATGTATCCAGAATACAGCATTTGCTTTCTCCATTTAAACCAGGGTCCTACGATTATCTTATATTCCCACAAAAGCTTTCAATAGCTTTCTAATTTGTCATGTGGTTTTCACTATCAATACTCTATTATGAGAGAAGCAGCATTCTCCATATCCTGCACATTATTGTTTATTGATCCCCAAATGAAGATTTACATCATTAAGTTCTGGTGCATGTGATACACTTTCAGAATCATATTTTCTGAACTTTCTTTTTGTTTGAATGTAGATTAGAGTTTTGATTCATATTTTACTACCACGGCACTGATTTAAATCACAGAAGAAAGCAAACCAACAATAAAACTGCTTTTAACTCCACCTTATCGGCTCCTTAGATGCATAAAGTTGGAAGACTTTCCAAAAGTCAGGTGATGTTTTAGGGGAAATGATAATAATTTAAAAAAAAATGTTTAGAAGCACAATGGGATGTGAAATAAAATGAGGAAACATAATTTGCTGTCTCTGGCAGGGAGACTCAGATCCTGCGTCACCGCTGCCCTCTAGTGGCCAGAAGGTGAGCTACCAGACAGACCCTCGACCACACTTTGGCGTAGCTTGTTCCTCTCACTCCACATGTCGCCCCCTGTGGGGCAGCGAGGGGCCTTGCTGGGGACAAAGGAGCCAGGAGGGTCCTGATCAGACGGACACCTGTCCTCACTGCCATCTGGGTTTACCTCCCGACACTCTACGCTGGCACGAGGTTGGCCCAGATGCTCGTAATCACAGACACAAAGAGAGACACATCCTCACATACCCAAACCTTCCCCACACTTTCTTGGAAAGCCTCTGACTGTTTTTTTTTCTCTCTCTCTTCACAGGCAAAGTGTCTCCTGTTTGAGGGGCTGAGGAGCGCAAAGAAGTAAAACTAGTCATTGTCAGAGAAATAGAAATCTCTGCTGTCTTTATTAGGAAATTCTCAGGAACTTTTGGCACCTTTTGTCTGTGGTAGTAAACAACTAGAAGTATATGATGAAGCTTTGTTGTGTTTATTCCTAATTTATTGCTGGTTTAATATTTCCCTTCTGAGATTCGAGAGGAAAGTGCAGTTGTGAGCATAAGACACCAGATGTGTTTTAATAACCTAATAAACACAATTGCCTTTATATTCAATTTCTTTCTTCCTTCCCCCCTTTTTTTTAAACAAATCCCATATAGTAAAATGTTTTGATTAGTCTTCATGTAATAGACAGAATGAACCTCTTTTAGTGAATTGAACATACTTAAATGCAACCAACACGATTAACCCTTTGATGCACCCAAGCACATTTTTGTGTTTTTAGCTTTTATTTTCTATCATATTACATCCTTTTTCTGTGCATACGATTAATGATATATGCAAGGTGGTACTTTTTTGACCGTTCTCAACTTTTTTAATGCATTTTTTTTATCTTCAGCCTTTAGTAAATGTAATGAAATGAAGTGCTCACGTTATGAACCCTTTGCACATTTTTGTGCTCATAAAGGAATTTGTTAAAAACATTACTTTTAGATGTGCTCTAAGGATCAAAACTAATTATTAATAATTAAATGTTGCTGCTAAACTTTCACACATACCAGGCTACAATAATC
>JBAMYA010000018.1:3142585-3156571 GCA_037176975.1 Arrhamphus sclerolepis
GGGAAAGGCTGATAAGCCAAACAGATATGGTGGGGTAGGAGTCCACTTTCAAAGAATTGTGGTGTTCATGTGTTCATTTTTCCACAGAATCAAGTGTTATGTTTTTGGTCTCTGCCACCATAGATTACTTCTTGAAATGAAGCTTCAAGAGAAATAGAATGTTTTGTCTGTAATCAAATATTGCTCAAATGCTAGTTCTTGATCTGCTAAGTAGGCTAAAGTTGACATTGAGGCACAAGATAAACATGTTTGAACTAATATCATCTGATGCCAACTTGTTGAAAAAAAGCCATGTAAGAATTCACCCTGAAAGGACAGTGACCCTGAATACTTTTTCAGAAAACAGCCAGTAATCACTGTGCCACTCTCTTTATCATGAAAAAAACCTGTGAGTGGATCTAAATGATTTGTTTACTTTTATGGCATCAAAAGACAATTAATCTGGAGAAGTTGAGGCTTTTAACAGATGTACAACCTTTCCCGCTCACATACAAAGCATTAGAATTAAATAACTACTATGCTTCTTCAACACTTTAATCCTGGGCTCTGTAATCAAAATTGGATGGACCATTTGACAGTTAATTTTAAAATTTAACTGCTAAGTTGAAAGCGTTGAGTGCAACCATCTGACAAATGGTACCCCATGTTTGTTATTCAAGTATAGTTTATCTTGAGATGAAACTTTATTTCATGATCCATATATTATAGTATCTACATTAATGCAGTAATATTCTCTAGAAATGCATTAATCTCTACCAATTTTTCATTTTGGAATCCATTTTAAATCTAAATTCTTATTGACATTGTGACAGTTATAGTCTTATGGATACTGTCTCTGCCACCATTAGATGGCAGTAATAACCCTGACACACAATTCAGTTGGTCACAAATGCTGTTTACCTATTCTAAATACCCCTGTTGATTTCCCATTAAAACAATATGAAATCATATTCCTTTGATTTAAAAAAAGAAAAATATAAATCCTTTTTTTATCCATCTTAAATATGTCTTCAGCTTCTATGAGCTCTTAGCTCATGACAGGCCAAAGTACAATCAACTCTTGTAAACACTTAAGCTAAATCAACACAAACTCAGGCTAATATTTTACAGTTTAATCTATTCCTTCTGGATCAGGTTGTTCCATTAACCCTCACTTTTCATTAAGGTGGATGACATACTACGTAGCGGATAGATGTAGACATCTTCATTTATTTATTTATTTATGTTTTTGGTGTTAAATATTTAATATTCTTTAAATTTACATGGCTGTAAATAATGGAAAAGATAACTTGAAAAAAGAAGAAACATAGATGGTTACAACATAAAGAAATAGTGAATAATTAAATGTTTAGATAGTGTGAAAAGATGTCATCAGGTTACACACAGTCGTACCCTCCATCTGGGCTATAACCTAAGGCATACTGGCCTTATTGCCCAGACAGTGTTCCTTCACTGTTGTTCTAATACTAGTCAAACATTATATTTAATGGTCAGACTCAATAGTGGCAGTATTCGCCCTGGCAGTGTAAATATTAGCAGAGCACACAGAGAAGCTGGAGTTGCTATGTGTGTTTCTGCATGCTAAATGTCCTCAGTCTTTCAGCTTTGTCGACATAGTACACAGAAGAAACAATAAAGTTGGCAGAGACAAAAAATAAAGAGGAGGAAAAGACAGGAACTCAGGTGTCTTCTAGCCTGAGGCGTTAACTTGTTTGACAAAGAAAGTCATGTTAGTTTTCTGTTTATAGCTGTTTTTTTGGGGCAGCCGGTGTAGCACCGTTCTTAACATTATCTATATTTATTGATACAAATCAGATCAGTCCCAGTGCAACCCTGCATGAATAAGCTTTTCACAAAAAACTGACTGTTTTCTTTGATGTGTGGATTAATCGACCAACAACTTGTAGAAACAGATTAACTAGTAGTCCCTGTACGTCGAGTTCCACACATGTAGCTTCACACATTTGTGCAACAAGTCCACTGACCATAAGTTCAACAGCAAAGTCAAGGACACGTTGATCACAAAGTCTCCATGCTTGTGTTTTCTGTTTTGTAATTTACAATGTAGAATTGGCTCTGGTTTCACCAGGGAAGAGTATCAGATATGCAAATAAAGGATGAGCACAGAAATCTTTCATACACAATTTTCCACATATAAATTGACAATTCTAAGAAAATGAAGTTCAGTTCTGAATTTAAGCAACTGATACATACTTTAGGCCAAGTTGTAAACACTGTTTTTCAAGTTGTGATTGACATAATTAGATGAAATATTAGATGTGAAAATATAGTCGATTACAAATGTTGCTTGTGAAATTCCTTTTTCATTTTTGATCAAAAGCCTATTTCTATGCTATATTACTTGTCACAACCTATAATATGTGTGGTTGTGGCTGATCAATTTAACAATTATTTATTAAAAATAATTATGTTTACTCATTCAAATATAATTAATAATACTGGGTACTTAAAACATTCCTGGAGTTGAAACAACCAATGTGTGGTGATGGGGTGTGGTTTCCGCTTAGCTGCAGGGGAGATGTGATGTGGTGGCTCAGGTAATGGCACCAGTGAGGAACAGACCTGTGCCACATGGCCAATCAAAGTCCCTCTATGGAAGCAGCAGCAAGCTGGTTTCATGGGGTGAGGGTGGGGGATGTAAACCAGAACAGCTGCTGCCTTTCCAGATATTCT
The DNA here is from genome assembly GCA_037176975.1 of Arrhamphus sclerolepis. Classification (NCBI taxonomy): domain Eukaryota; kingdom Metazoa; phylum Chordata; class Actinopteri; order Beloniformes; family Hemiramphidae; genus Arrhamphus; species Arrhamphus sclerolepis. The sequence continues at coordinate 3,145,280 of JBAMYA010000018.1, forward strand.
CTCAATAAACCAATGAAATTACAGTTTGATGTTGTTTTGTCCTTGTTGACAACTCTAAGCAGTGTAAACTTGCTACACTATGGTTATTATTTGATTATAAAGAGAGAACCCCACCCCCACCCCACCCCCCCCTTCCATATATTGAAGGTAGTTTACACAAGACCAACATAGGTCAACTATCCCATTTGCTAACATTCATTTGCGTTGTTCTGCAAATGTTTTCTGTTGACACTGAAAACTCCTTTCATTTACATTACTTTGGTCCTTAATGAACTTTTACACTTCTTACGATCTTGAGACATGTATAGTTGTTTTATTTAGGAACATTCTTTTACCATTCCAATTATGTTTACGCTTTTTGGTTTTTGAACGAGTTGTTTTCAATCTTTTTTCCTTGAAGGCTCTTACCTACAAAACAACTCAAGATGAGAAATGTAAATGTTTAACATATGATTCCCTCTAAAGTTACTTGTAGCCCCTCTTTCCTTGAAGTGTGTAGCACTATATTGAAAAGAGGCCGAACAAGCAGCGTTAGTTGTGTTACAGTTAGCCGTTTCAGCTCGGCGGAGTTAGCTGATGCTAAACAAGGATGATTTTTAATAATACTTTATTTATTTTTATCAAACCTGTCCAAACAACCTAATTTCAAGTGTTGCTAGCAAAACAAGTACTGTCAGAGCTGAAACACGGACTAGTAGAGCTCTGCTGGGATCCGGTGGTCAATCGGCCAACCCTCGCGGGATAGAGACATTGCAAGCCTACCTCTAGCAGCCTGCTAGTTGCGGGATGATTGACAGAGAGTCCCATCAGACTTCTGCTTGAAAGGGTCCTGATCTGCCCTGGCACCCAGTTCTTTCAGCCAATCCGAACTGTTTGAGCTGCAGAGCTGCCAGAGGACATCCACAGCAGGACGTCCTGTTTCAAATGTTTTGAGGATGACATCAGAAATGAAGGCTGTGTATAGCTGGCTCTCAGACAAGCTGCTTGCTGTTTCGTGCTCAGACCCTTCTAAGCCACAGCCAGTCATGATACTGTTAATACAACAAACATGACACACAAGCACACCAAAACCTGTGACTCTTTTAAAATATGATTATGCTGTGTTAAGTTTTTGTTCACAGTTCAAAAATAATGCTAAACCGCGAAGTAGCTAATAGCTAAAAATGATTAGGGCCTGGTCTCGTGCCATGGGTTAACCACTGGCATAACCAGGGGCTAGCTGTCAATCAGTGATGCCATTTGATTGGTTGGCTGCTGTAAATTGCATTTCTTTATTTAATTTTACCCGATGTGGTACAAAAAATCCCCCCCCCCCCGTAGAGTGTCTCCGAACTGTATATGTTTACTCAGCGATTAGATTCGTTGCTACACACCTTTTCACAAGTAATGCACCAAACATTGCTATCCACTGCTGTAGTATATATTTTGAAGATCTCCCCTTAGAAACTTCTCAATTTTACCTACTATTTTATTTCTACAACAGTAAATGCTTTTTATTTCACCATGTGCCGTCACATTCAAGCATTTAATTGCCTCTATCCAGTCCTTCCATCTAAGGTCAGTGGCTGCTGTTATGCAATGAAATTTTACTTTGGTTCCATTAGTATAATTCATTTTATTCTGGTATCCAGTGACACAACAGGGCAGATGTGTACATTGTGGAAAGGGAAAGTACCTATAGATGTGACATGTTTTACTATTTGGCAGAGATAGCTGGCACATCAGTAGCAAATTGACCATGTCAGGCAATTACTTTTTCATTACAAAAGATTATTTTCTAACTTTTAACAAGATAATCTCGACTTCCATTGTACCTTTACCCATGTCCTTTTCCAGAAATGATTGAAGAAAGCCACCAAGACAACCATCTTCTTTTTTCTCTCCATGATTACGTTTAGTGGGTGTGGCCGACTTGACTCTGTTTGTCTGGAACCATGCCGGTGAGTGGGTTTGTTCTTGCTTTGTTGTTATTGAGAGAACATATTTCTGTACACAGAACATAACAGTAGTAGAGTAGAGTAGTTTAGGCTCAAGGGGTCACCATGCCCCACCTGCACACTGGACATAACAACTTAGTGTAGAGGGTTTGTGATGTCAAGGCCTTTACTGAGTGCTAATCCTTTCTATGGAGCACAAGTTGCATGTGTTTTTATTAACTTGCATGAGTCTTGGGTAGCCAATTGCCTCCTACTCTTGTTTACATGGAAACTTCTCTATCCTTTTTCAAGGTAATTAAAATGATATTGCACACATCTCAACCAATACCTGAAAGTTCTCACAAAATTAACTTAGCATGGGGAGAAATGGTACAATTACATAATACTGTGTTGTCCAGCCATTTTTTTGCTACTATAGATGAATAGCAAAAGCTCACACATTGCATCTTGGTGAAATACGCAGAATCACTAGATTATTCTGCCATAAACTCACAGTGCTGTTAAGGTACTGCTATAGACATGTCATTGTACTTGGTTGCAGAGGTCTTTTTATGCAACAATTTAACTTGTCTTTTAAGGAATTCCTTAAGCATAAGGATCTAGATAGGGAGAAATTCTAAAAATCATACTGATAAAATCTTGAGGACAAGACTTGAGGGTGTTTTGTTTAACTTTCTTATCTTATATTATGAGAGAATTTTTAATTTAAAGTTTAAGCAATTTGCCCCAGACCATTTGGTTGAAGACATTAGCAACTCACTTTTTGTTCATTATTATTATTTTTATTATTAATATTATCACAACTACTACCAATGAATAACTAGAAGGAGCAGCTGCAAAATGTTTGCTGGTGGTGGTGGTGGTGGGGGGGGATTGTAGATGGGAAATACAAGCAAGCGTCTTCAGCTGGCTGAGAAGCCTTTTCTTGAAATAATGTTTGTTCTGGGCACAGACACAAAACACCAATGTAAGCAAGCAAATAAACAACCAAAGTATTGTTGATTGTTAAATATTTGTTTATGGGCCATATGTGCTTGCTGTTTATGCCAAACAAGACAAGATTGATCTAGTTTTTTCTTTTACTTTATCTTTTATTATTTCAGATCAAATGTTTGTTAATAGCAGTGCTAGAATTAGAACATAAGATTCATTTATTTATTTTTAAATAAGTTCTAACATAATATAGCTCTCTGATATGATATGCATCATTATAAATCAAATGTAATGTTTGAATTTCAATATTAGCATCAGATAGGTAATGACTTTGTTATTTTGCTGCAGGCTGAGTCTGTCACACCATGTGTAAATAAACAAATAAATAAACACACACACACAAACACACACACCCACCCCACCCCCTGGTTACACCGTTCCCTTTTAGGAGACTGATGAAGTGCCAACCTGGTATCCTTGCCAAAGGGACTTACCTGGCATTTTCTTTGCAAGGCTTCTCCTTTAACACCTGTGCTGATATTGCTTTTTGTAGACATGTAGCAGTTTTAAACGAGTAGGATTGGAGGAGGAAAAAGTATGGAGGGCTATACCAGTGCACATCACTATACGTTTGCCTCCCTAGCACGTGAACTACTTTATGTTTTCTATAAATGTGCATTTAGTGTGCTTCAACAAAGAAAGAATGCCAAGTGCAGAAGCATAGCCTCGAGCTTATTCTCATGCAGGCCAACGATGTGGTGCTGAGGCCAAGAGATAATTGCTGCTCTGAGGAGTGGTTGGCCTCAGAGCTTTCTTCATCTGCCTGTGCCAGCCATGAAGCTGTCCATCAAATAAGCCTGACGAGTGACATTCTCTGAGGAGAAACAAAGGCTATTACCAGTGTATGTGCACAGCTGATGCACAAGCATATTAAATTAACTTCACATAACTTGCTTGCATACAAAGTGAGACACAGCATATACCAGATCAACATGATCCTTGTGTTTTCCATTCCTTCTCTTGCTATTATCATTCTCTCTCCCCTGCTCTTCCTGTGCTTTCTAATCTCACTTCACACCTGCTGTCTCTGACATACATGTTTCCCCTGAGAGCAGAGACTGAAGCTTGAGTGAAGGGCTAAAGCTTAGTGTGGGAGGTGGAGAGGGGGAGGCATATTGAGCCTATTTTATATCATGCTGTGGCTCTACTTTGTGCTTCAAAGATGGGGTATATCTGCCCACAGGGCAACACTGGTAGAGGATAAAGCCAAAGGGGTGTGTTATAATCAAAGTGGGCATCACAGACCCATGAATTTCTCCAGAGAGCTTAAAAATAATACACGAAAGGCATAAGCATACATGTTGGTGCATAGTTAATTGTCCATTGTTGAATTATTTAAAAAAAAGTACTTCACTTTTGTGATTCTGCTCATCCAAAACCAGTTCCAAGATCAGTGCATCTCAAGTAAGAGAATAGTTTTATATTTAAATGACACAGACAATCAAGACTTGATTAGCAGAATATACTGTTTCCTCTTGTTTGGCAAGATTTTGAAACTTGTGCCCATCTCAGGCCTCTGTACAGTATGTCAGGGGTCCTCTAATGAGGAAGAAGTTTTTGCTTGCTAAGGATGGTCAGATTTATAAGCCAGCAGAGCTATCCAGCTCTGCACTGAGAGCATATAAATATGAAGACTCTTCAAAAGCTGCATCACATTGGGGACATGAGGACCTTCTCCATCATTATTGGCTAAAGAAGGTGCTTTCAGAACAAAGAAACCTTTCTGTTTGTTTGTTTTGTTTGTTTTTTTCTCCTTGTTTTCTATTTTTGGTGTTTCCATATGTTTAAAGGACAAACATTTAACTATGAAACCATTAGTGTTATGTGTCATCATGCTCCATCCTCCTAGTAACAAGAGATGCTCTAAGTCTAACATGTTGTCTAAGAAATATGAAAATGTAAGATGCTTTTATATAACAGATGTAACAAAGATCAATAATGTTAAGGTTATGATAATGTCATGTTTTGGGTTTTTTTTGTAAAAGTTTGTTACTGGTAATTTAAAGGTTAGGAGAATGTTATTACAACCAAAAAAGGGACATTCTGTAAAGGTTGCTTAAAGGTTGTCACAGATTATTAAGATAACATTCAGGGAACCAAAATTGGAACCTTCAGCAAACGTTGTATAAATATCAGGAAGATTTTCCATAATTCCTTATAACAACGTCAAACTTTCAAGGAACATTCCTGGAATGTTCTGGGAACCAGAAATTGTTAGCGTGTATACACATGTATGTGTGTACGTAAGTGTGTGTGTATATGCGTTTATTTCAGTAAATGTAGTGACAGTTATATAGCACAATAAAGATAATGCAGCAGTGTTGGATCCAACAACTTGATTTAAGAACAATATCCAAGAAGGTTCTGTTATTTAGGAGTCTGGGCACACGTGCACCATTTGTAGCTTACTTCTTTTTAAAAGGTGACACTGAAGTGAACAGCCCTTGTATGTTTCTTCTGTGCTCTTCAGCCAGGGCAGAGCCATTGAGGAACAATCTAGCTGTCAGGCTGCTTGAAAATTTTGCAACTGCCTTTCCCTGACAGTGGAAGATTTGTTCTGTTGTTGAGTGAATTGGTTTGAGTTTATAGTTTTATAGTCCCCGAGATGACAGTTATCCTTACAGCCTTTAACACCCACTGCCATCAAAACTGCAACAGCGCAGGAATAGCTAGATATCAGCTGGATATCGGCTGTACACAATAATGTCCATCGTCATTACCACAAAGCATGCTCAAGAAATAAGGACTAGCTGTTTAAAAAAAATGAACGAAAGACATACATTTGTGGTAATGCATTCAGTAATGTCATGATTGGCTTTGAAATATTACTAAAATAGTTTCTACAATGGTTAAAAAAAGCAACAAAAGTTATTTCTATTGATTACTGCAGATAATTATAATTTTGTTAAGATAAGGCAAAAGACTTTTGTGACAAGAATTGACAGAGGGTGTTTTTTCTTTTCTCTTTTTGTTTGCTTGACCAGCTGTGAATGGTGGCCCTTTTCCATTAGTACCTACTTTACTCAGCTCCACTCGAAACTTCTCTGCTTTAAGGGTTTTTCACTAGGTCATACTTCTGAATGTGGCTTGTACCACATTTTTTCGCACCTACTTGACTAAGGTTCTAACCGAGCTGAGTTGGGCTGAAAATGCAGCTTCACCAGGATGCAGGTCGGTGATTGGTCAGAGAGTGACATCACTGATGTGTCTTGACAGTGACTTCATAACACCCGCCATATTTAAAACTTGGCAACAGGATCATTTACTTTACCTTTACAACGTTATTTGTCATGGTTGTAGGTATGTGTTTGGCCCACATGCAGAACACTCTCAGGAGGCAGATGAAAAGTTAATAAGGTTCATTGTGCAAAACGATGATAAATGAATAATGGTCTTGGTCCAGGAACACTGGGTGACATGGGGAATCAGGAACACTGGAAGCAGAGTAGGGGAACAGTGAGAACTTGGAGATTGAAACTGGATGCAGTTGTTAGGTGAGATATTACTGGTGGTGGTGGTGGTGGTGATGATGATGATGATGATGATGATGAGTCCACCAGGGAGAGGTGAGTAGAGTATAGAGTATAGGGCGACTATGTTGGAGGGCAGACAGATTACACAGGGCTGACAACAAGGAAGAGGAATGGAGTGTTTTTCAGTCATTGAGTAGAAACCAGAGATCTTTGCAGATGGATCTTGGAGGCACGAAGGGAACCAGAAGTGGCACAAAGAGCTGAATCCAGGAAGCCACAGAGAAGCCCCTTAAAGGTTGACACGAGAAGGTAAATTGAGGCGGAAATCAAAAGCACAAAGAAGCTTGGAGGGCTCAGGGTTACCAAAATGGGTTAACACTTAGGCGCTGAAGGGCTGGCAACTGGCTCCTCTTAACCTGGGGCTGATGAGCCTAGATGATCTGAAGGTGTATCCAATTGCACCTGCCAGTCCGCCCTCCAGGAACTGCAGCTCCCTGGCTCCCTCTGGTGGGAATGTGTGAAAAAGGAAAGAGAGACTGGAAGCCACACAGAACCCAAAACCCCAGCCTCCTAATATTATTTTTACAACTAAACTTTGATACGGCGAAAAATGGCACACATGGTGAGGATGAGGACACCTTGACGTCCTCCATTGTTGTTATCGCATACATAACTGGAGTTGTGACGTCACTTCATTTTGGGTTTCCTTACCATGAAGGCCCCACCCACAAAGAGGTGGTCCTGAACTGTAATGGAAAACAAATGATACCGAGGCAAGTAGAGTTGAGGTGAGTTGAGCTTAAGAAGGGAGGCCCAGACCTCCCTATCCCCGGCCACTTCTTCCAGCTCAACTGGGGAAATCCCAAGTCATTCCCAGGCCAGCCAAGAGACATAGTCCAGCGTGTCCTGATTCTTCCCCGGGGTCTCCTCCCGGTTGGACATGCCCAGAACACCTCACCAGGGATGCGTCCAGGATGTATCCTAACTAGATGCCTGAGCCACCTCATCTGGCTCCTTTCGATGTGGAGGAGCAGCGGTTCTACTCTGAGCCCCTCCCGGATGACCGAGCTTCCCCCCTTATCTCTAAGGGAGAGCCTGGCCATCCTGTGGATGAAACTGTTTTTGGCTGCTTGTACTCGCAATCTCGTTCTTTTGGTCAAGCCCCCAGCTGGTGACCATAGGTGAGGGTAGGAACCTAGATCAGTAAATCGAGAGCTTCGCCTTCTGACTCAGCTCCTTCTTCACCATGATGAATCGGTGCAGACTCCGCATCACTGCAGACGCTGCCCTGATCCATCTGTCAACCTCCTGTTCCATCCTTCCCTCACTCGTGAACAAGACCCTGAGATACTTGAACTCCTTCACTTGGGGCAGGACCTCATCCCCGACCCAGAGAGGACACTGTACCCTTTTCCGGTTGAGGACCATGGTCTCAGATTTGGAGGTGCTGATTCATCCCAGCTGTTTCACACTCAACTTTGAATCATTCAGGTCCAGGCTTGATGAAGCCAACAGAACCATATCATCTGCAAAAAACAAAGACCCGATTCTGAGGTCACCAAGTCAGATCCTCTCAACACCTTGGCTGCGCCTAGAAATTCTGTCCATAAATGTAATGAACAAAATTGGTGACAAAGGGCAGCCTTGGCGGAGTCCAACTCTCATCGGAAACAAATCCGACTTACTGTCGGCAATGCAGACCAGACTCTGGCTCTGGGAATACAGAGACCGGACAGCCTGTACAAGGGAGTCAGGCACCCCATATTCCCGAAGTACCCCCACAGGAGTCCCTGGGGAACACGGTCGAACGCCTTTTCCAAGTCCACAAAGCACATGTATACTGGTTGGGTGAACTCCCATGACCCCTCCAATACTCCAAAGAGGGTGTAGAGTTGGTCCACAGTTCCACGACTGGGACAAAAACCACACTGCTCCTCCTCAATCCAAGAGTCGATTATCCTACGGACCCTCCTTTCCAGGACTCCTGAATAGACCTTCCCAGCGAGGCTGAGGAGTGTGATCCCCCTATAGTTGGAACACATCCTCTGGTCCCCCTTTTTAAAGAGGGGGTCCACCACCCCAGTCTGCCAGTCCAGGGGTACTGTACCCGACATCCACATGATGCTGCAGATGCTGTCTTGTCAACCAAGGCAGCCCCACATCATCCAAAGCTTTGAAGAACTCCAGGCGGATCTCATCCATCCCTGGGGCCTTGCCACCGTGCAGCTTCTTAACTACCTCAGCAACCTCAGCCCCAGAGATAGAGAGCCCACCCCTGAGTCCCCAGACTCTGCTATCTCGTCGGAAGATGTGCCGTTGGGACTGAGGAGGTCTTTGAAGTATTTCCTCCATTGATCCACAATGTCCCAAGTCGAGGTCAGCAGCTGTCCACCAACACTGTACACAGTGTTGATGGCACACTGCTTCCCCCTTCTGAGACGCTGGATGGTGGACCAGAATTTCTTCAGAGCCATTCAGAAGTCCTTCTCCATGATCTCTCCAAACTCCTTCCATACTCAAGTTTTTTTTTTTCAAGTTTTTGCCTCAGCAACTGCTGAAGGCACACTCCACTTGGCCTGCCGATACTGTCAGCTGCCTCTGGAGTCCTACAGGCCAAAAAGGCCCGATAGGACTCCTTCAGCTTGATGGCGTCCCTCACCACCGTGTCCACCAGCAATTTCTGGGATTTCCACCACGACAGGCACAGACAACCTTATGGCCACAGCTCCAGCCAGCTGCCTTGACAACAGAGGCACGGAACAGAGCCCATTCAGACTCAATGTCCCCCGCCTCCCTCGGGACATGTTCAAAGCTCTGCTGGAGATGGGAGTTAAAGCTCCTTCGACAGGGGACTCTACCAGACGTTCCCAGCAGACCCTTACAAAACGTTTGGGCCTCCCAGGTCTGACCGGCATCCTCCCCCATCATCTGAGCCAACTCACCACCAGGTTATAGTTCTTAGAAAATAGGAATTGGCCATTTCTGGGAACACAGTGCTATTATACTGGTTGCCTTAACTAGATGGCTGATTCCCTGACCCTGTCAGAAACAAGCTGTGCACTCTCCCACATCATTGTAACCATAAGGTAAACACAAACAAAAAACAAATTGCTCATTTCAGGCAGTGATAGAAATAGATGGGTGGTATCCAAACTATTATTATTGTTATTGTTATTGTTATATTGGGTAGTAAACAGTCTCAGTCGTTGACCTTTATGTGGTACTCTGGCACTCCATTGTCTTTTTTTCTGCATCGTTGAGAGCATGCTGGCATTTTGTGTGCACTTTTTCTTACCTTTCATGCATTAGATAAAAGATCTTATTGACGTTGTTGTGGCATGTACTAATGTGGGAATATTCAGACAGCAACCTTTAAAATCAATAGTGAATGCAAGATAAAAGAAGAAACAGAAAAACAAGTTACAATGGGAGGTGCTGTGATAAATTAAACAACCTTTATGAAATAGTAAAAGTTAGCATTATTCACATGGGGGAAAAAAATGACAATGGCATGTAGTAAAATGTCATACAAGTTAAAAAAAAAAAGTACATTGCCTTGCCTTCAAAAACAGTCAATCAAAGCAACAGAGTTGACAAACTAGTAAGGCAGCATGTGCAACTTTGGTAGTGACATTATTTGAAATATGGAGCATCATAACAGCAATGGAGAGTTGTCATCAGTTGTCATTGTGTTTTAAAAAAGATTGTATAATAATTACCATTATTCATAAAGGACTTTTTCAGTCAAGTTTAAAATGTCATGCAATACACACGAAGGAATTGATACTACTACTTGAGACAGCATAAAAAAAAACCTTTTAGACTTAAAGACCTTGTATAAACAATATTGGTTCAGCTGATATATTGGTTCTCCTCTTTCTGTCCATTTTCCTGCATCTTCCACTGTTGAATGAAAGCTAGGACAAAATCATAATGGAAACAAACAATTTCTTAATTATAACTGTGACTTTACATAAATTAATACGCTATTCTCGCTGATAAAAGTATGTTTCTATGAGATTATTAAAAGAATGCTACTGACCAAATAACCTTACTTCCTCAGGCAGGATATTTCAGAGTCTCTGGGCCTTTTCTCCAAACAGTCCTCTCTTCACGTTTCAGTAGGGCTTCTGATTCACATAAAAGACCTAAGCCTGTAGATCACAGAGTACTGGCTCATAAGAGCCTTATAAATGTGGCCTCTTTGTTTTATGCCTAAATACCTTCATTTTATTGGTTAAAATCACACATTCCTCCCCCACCCAATTTCTCCTCTAAAAGAAAAAGGAAAATAAAGTACAGCATATACTTGCACTACTTGTTGTTAATAATGCGTCTGACCAACATCTTTGGCCTCCTGTTTTTCTGCTCACTCTAGCCACTTATACCTATAATGCTGTGTGACTCGGTCCTTACTGGCTAGGAGTAATTTCTTAGAAGGCAAACAGGGCTGATTGTACTTGCTGATTGCAATGAGAAGCCTTTGTAAACTTGTATACTGGCAAAAATGTCATGATTAGAGAAGTGGATATGAGGTTGTGCAATGCAGTGAAGTTGTTTCACACATTTAATAAGGTTGGACATTAGACAACACTTTTTTTTTGTGAACTATAAACTAAACTGAATGAACCTCAGTTTAATGCCTATAAAACATGAACACCACTTGCACTTAATCTTCTCCCCCAATTTGTGTATTACCATTTTAATTTATGGCCAAAGCAATAATTCAAAGTAATGTTCTTGTGTTTTTGTTTTGTTGTAATAATTTGAATCCTTGTTCTCTGTAATATCTTACTAGATTCATTTCCCCCAATTCATCTTATTGTTTTTTTTTTTTTTTTTCACTTTCTCTTTTCTATCTTTGAGCTTTTACAATTTGGGCCACTCTC
>JBAMYA010000018.1:3159110-3179727 GCA_037176975.1 Arrhamphus sclerolepis
TTGGAGTGAGTCATGAACATGAAACACCACATGTCGTATGCATTTAGTATTAGAACAATTCCACCATTAGAGCTGTGTGAAGAGCCCTTGAAAGTGCTACATTGACAATGGAGTTCCTACTCCTCCCTTCCTCTTCACTCTACAGCGTGCTCACATTAACTCTCCAGCCCATTCAGCTGTGATTAGAAAAGCCTCTTGGCTTCCAGAGTTTGCAATCATTTGAGTATAATGAATTCCAATCACTCCCTCTTCTTGCCCTCTGCTCCTACTTGTACTTGAGAAGTTATAAAAGGGAAAGTGCAGAATGTTGAGACAAAGAGTGCAAGACAATTAGAGACTCGTTTTAGCAGCAGAATCTGATACAATGCTGATTAGGTTCTAATTTAAATAGCCACACCAAGCATTAAAGACTTACCAAGAGAAACAGGTACGTTTTGTTTGGGAAACTCATGTTCCTTTTTGCATAAGTCATATAGGAAAGCACATGCTTTGTCTAAGGTTTTAACTAAGGTTTTAACTAATCAGAACATAATTGATAATTACATGGTCCTCTTAAAATTAGTTAAACATAACCTCTGATGAACAGCAACCCATTACATATTACATGGTGTTATTTCATATCTCCAAGATGGTGCCAGTGTTTGTGGCCTTCCACCTGCTACTCTGCCAAAAAATAAAAATTCATCTTTCTACAAAAGACCTGTTGAAGTTTGATTACAGTGGGCATAAAACACTAAACCCACACGTAATGCTGCAGACCTGCTAGTTCCTGCCGAGTTTGGCCTGGTGAAGATTAGATTAATGGTGAATAAAACTTTGTTTGTGCTGATGAGTTCAGCATTATTACTGAACTACTATTTGGATTGCTGCTATTTTAAATCCCCACAAACACTGAAATGAGGAAAAGAAATAGGCATTGTTTTTAATAATATCTATAAATTTAAGGACCTGTTATTGTCATCTTCATTCATCAAGGACAAGGACTTTGCAAATTACTTTTTTCATTTCTTGGCTGAAGATATGCTTGAATAAGATGACTCTCAGGTGGACAGGTGAGGGGCATTTTATGCCCGCTTTTGCCCCTCTAAGTGGTTTATTCCAATTACTCCACCTGCTTATTGGGCTTCTTAAAGAGCCTAAAGTCCCTTACCCACACCTTGCTGCCACAAATAAAACTGCCAATGCATTGAAGCTTCTTACCTTTTGGTGATTTTGTTCTTAATGTCTGGCCCCGATCACTGTTCAGTTTGATCCTCTTCTGCAATCTTGATGACAGTAGGGTGATTCCAATAAATCCACCTTGATCTATTTCTTTCCACAGCAGTAGTGACTCCTTCCTTAATGCACGGTGGCTTCTCCTCTTCCAAACCTGTCTTTAGATGGCCTTAATTGCAGAAAAGATCTAGTCTTGGGGACTTTCTGGTCTGCCTCAACACCACTGGTACTATCAAATATGAATTTTGTTGAGCAGAACACAAATGGAAAGAGGATAAAAATGGAAATGGAAAAATGGAAAGTGTAGGTGTCTTTTCAATCGTTGGCCTGCTGGTAACTACTATTAAATTTTCCAAAGTAGTCTGTCTTCAGGTGCTGTCCCTAAAATCATTAAACATGCTGTAATTTAGCCTCTGACTATGTGCCTGGAGAAATAATCTAATAGTAAATTTAAGAAAAGCCATCAATGATGCTAGAACAGCTAATTATTTGTCATTAATTGAAGAAAACAAAAATAAGATATGTTTTCTGTTACCAGGCTGAAAGAGCCTCAACTCTGTTGAGCCAAGCATTCCTGCAGCTCAGGAGTGAAGACTTTGAGCTGACAGTTTAACAGTAAAATCATCAAAATTAGAGATGAAATCCACCTAGCAAAACCAACCATGGCTGTGCTCGTTATTACAGCTTTCTCTTATTTGTACACCAATATTAGATCTGATCAACCTATCCCTCGAACTACAATATGTGCTGCAAGGTGCAGTAATCAAATCTTTGCTGAACAACATTTTTGTGTATATAAACCTCTAAATAAAGAGCTTTGTAACCTAGATTATGTCAACATTTAATTTGTTTACTTCTAGTAGATGTTTACTTTAAAATTAACAAAAGGGCTTAACATGGTTATATTATTTTAAATGATTTGGATAAGTGCTTTCTCCCCCAGCATTATGTCCACTTGTTTGTCAAAGGCAATTCTGGAAGAAAAAACAGATGTGTGAATGTGCTCCAGTCTCCAGTCTTGCTGTTCTCTGCGGGTGTTTCAACACTGTGTCACAGTGATGATGCTGACAGTGCTGCAGTAATGACCTTTCACTATTGTCATGCCAACTTTCCCAGGTCCCTCTGGCCAGCAGTGTCCCTGTCACCTATAATCAACACCACAGTCTGGCCACCAAGCTGCCTTCTGAGTGTGACCCATGGAGACGCAAAGACAAGTGTATCGTCATTGTAAATACTTCATCATTCAGTACATTAATATTTCCTCAATTAGATTAGACCTGAAATAGAATTGCAAGATTACAGAGGCATATAAAGATTACATAGACTGCATTTTCATCAAATGAATTAATATTTGATAACAATAGTGAGAAAAAAATAGAAAGGGAGAAAAGCAGATGGCCTGTTACTTTTTCTTATTGATGACTTTACACTGTACCAATTACACATTGTTCAAGTTGGTTTCACAGAGAGATCAAACCAAAAGTAGAAGCCATGATACCAGTGACTGAGATTATCTGAATTAGATTAAGAAGTTCTTGTCATCTGGAAAATAATAGTATTTTCATTAAATAATTTAAAATCTTCAAGAATGTTTCAGAAGCCATCTTGACTGGTCAGAATATGACATACTTGACTAAATTCTGTGTTAGTATGCCAGAGCCATGATTTATAAGGCAATAATATACAGATATGAGATATTTTTAACTGTGGAAGAAAATATTTTTTATGGTTTTCTATCATGTATTGTACACTCTTGTACGTATATTTGTACAAGATACAAAAAGTGAGAGAGAGAAAGGTAGAAAAAAGAGAGTGCTTAGTGTCTCATTGAAATATTACTACTTTGTAGAGCTTTGTGATAGTGAACTGAGGTAATTGTGAGTTTCTTTTAGGAAAAATGACTCCCAAAACAATCATTTTCAGAATCTGTTCATGTCCTCTCTACAAAAGGATTATTGCTGTTTTTAATCTTCTATTCCTAATATTTAAACTGAAGATGACACACAGAGTGTATGTGTGTGATGTTTTACTAAGGCTGACATTCGGATCCACACCCTTGAGGGATGGTTTGTTGGTGTCAGTTTCTGACATGTAAACAACCACACATCGCATGTTGGCTTGCTCACCACACACATCTGCACAGTTAACTAATACAAAATTAAATGGGGATAAAGTCATGGTTTACACAATTTCCAAAGAAATCATTTGAAACTGTGTTTTATGAACCTACAGGAAACCTTCTTTATTACTGCCTTTGGTGCTTAAACATCATTTGAACATGCCATTTATGCTTTCTACTTTTAATTCAGTGCAATTCAAAATTCCTCTCCCAGCTTCATGTCAAGCCATTTCTGCAAGTTTTAAAAGCCTGCTCTGCGGGTTTCAAGTTGATCCGATTTCATAATAATTGTTACTTTTCAATGAGTTCAGTAGCTTTAAAAATCGAAAGTATTATGAAACAGAGGGACCTCTGAGTCACCATCCAACTGTGCTTATCAATCCAGATGGGTGTTATTGATCTGTGTATGTCACTAAATTTTCTGTAATAATATAGTAATGACACACAAACACACACACGTGCACATACACACACACAAAACAAAACATTTGCAGCAGGGAGGGAGTGGCAAAGTTCAGGTAAACTTCATTAATCTGCATTCATGTCAGCTACTGTTTTTCCTAGTTTAGTAGATTAGGTGATGAGATAACTGATAACATCTTCATGTTCACTCATTTTGATTTTGTGACACTGGTTATGGATGGGGGCAGCACAGTGGCTTAGTGGTTAGCGCTGTTGCCTCACAGCAAGAAGGTTCCTGGTTCGAGCCTCCACAGGGAGTTTGCATGTTCTCCCCGTGCTTGCGTGGGTTATCACCGGGTACTCCTGCTTCCTCCCACAGTCCAAAGACATGCTTGTTAGGTTGATTGGTGTTCCTAAATTGTCCCTAAGTGTGAGTGAGTGAGTGAGTAAGTAAGTGTGTGAATGGTTGTCTGTCTAAATGTGACCCTGCGATGGACTGGCGATCTGTCCAGGGTGTACCCCTGCCTTTCGCCCGAAGTAAGCTGGGATAGGCTCCAGCAGACCCCCGTGACCCTGCACAGGAAATAGCGGGTATAGATAATGGATGGATGGATGGATGGAGATGGTACTGGAACTGGCTGTTGGCAACTCTTCAGTTGTCTGGAAACTGAATATCTGGACAAGTCTGTTGAAAATGAGACCCTGTGTCTCAATGAGAGTTGTATAAATAAAGAATAATAAATAAAATTTCAAGTCCAGCCCTGCTTTGCAGTGCGTTTAAATGCTATACTCCTTTAGATGCAGGCAACATTCCTGTTGTTTCTTAAAGCTTTTTTTCTTTTTTTCCCCAACATGTATAAATGTACTGTTATTTTTAATATACTGACAATCTTTATAATGAATGGTTTGTTGCTCAAGTTATGTTTTGGCAACATAAACTGAGCATCAGATTGGCTGAGAAACTCCTCATCATTTATTCCTAGAAGAGAAGACTTTTTGCTAGCATACAAGATAAGTTACTTTCCATCTCTTGGACCACTGTCGTTCACTCCTTAGTAGGTAATGCTCACATAAATAACTAATTTCTTCTTGAGCGTCTCTGAACACTGAAAGCTTGTGCACCCCTCATGCATACTTTTTTGGGGGTACATATGCATACTTGTCCCGTCCGCAGCATGTGCATGCATGTGGGCCCCATTCCTTCACTCACACACTTAGGGACCTCCCTCTTTTGGTGTCCTGCACTCTTTGCCACGTCACAGAAACCAGGTTTGTTTTCGGTACAGTTACAGAAGTTAGCATTGAACTAACATGGTTTGATGCATCACTAAACTCATGAATGTCAGAAGGACAATTGTTTCCCCAAACCTGTCGGACTATGTAAGTTTAAAATATGTTAGTTTGAACCACCATAGACTGGACAACTGTGTTTCCAGATGTGCTTGATCTGACTTTGGAAGCAAAAAAATTGCTGAAATGTTTAAATGTTCTGTTACGGTAAATATGACTGTGATGAATAATAAATTTACTTTTTAAGTTATCAATCAATCAATCAATCAATCAATCAATCACTTTATTTATATAGCATGATTTTTTTTAGAAACACACAGGTTTCCAAAGTGCTGCACAACAAGATAAAAATATAAAGCAGAAAAACTCACTCTACATGGAGTCAAAAGCTAAGTGGGTTTGAAGAAGAGTCTTAAAATGAGACAGACAGGAAGCCTGTCTTACATGCAGCGGTAGTTCGTTCCAGAGTTTAGGGGCTGCAACAGTAAACGCTCGATCCCCTCTGAGCTTAAGCCTAGATGTAGGCACTGTCAGGAGCAGCTGGTCAGCTGACCTGAGAGATCGGTTTGGAGTGTAGGGGTGCAACAGCTCAGCGAGGTAGAGTGGGGCGAGTCCATTCAGGGCTTTAAAAGCAAATAAAATCATTTTAAAATGAACCCTAAAGTGAATGGGCAGCCAGTGAAGAGAAGCTAAAATAGGTGAGATGTGCTCATACTTGCTTGTGCCAGTTAAAAGACATACAGCAGCATTTTGTACCAGTTGAATCCCAGAAGGATCGCCAAAGACAATGACCTCTGTTGTTTTTATCATTATAACTCAGAAGATTTAAAGCCATCCAAGCTTTAAGGTTGTGTAAACACTTCAGCAGCGGGTTAACAGAATATGACTCCGATTTTTTGAGGGGGACATAGATCTGGCTGTCATTGTAGTGAAAAGAAATGTAATTTTTCCTGAGAATGGAAGGAAGTGGGAGTGGGTAAAGAGAGCACTAAAGAGTGCCAAGCACAGAGCCCTGTGCCCACAGGAGAGAGGAGCAGTGGAGGACACATAGTCATCAAGGCTGACACAGAAAGTCTGATGTGACAGGAAGGACGTGAACCATCCCAGTGTTGTGCCACTGATGCCGACCAACTGCTCCAAGCGAGCAATCAGGATTTCAGATGCAAAAGTACATGTTTAAAATCCCCCATCTGACGTAGCTTTCTGAGAGAGGTTTTTAGGAAACTTCTGGGGCATTACAGACAAAACCAAAATTTTGTTGTTTGTTGTCTACATAACAGAACAAGGATAAATACCCTGTTCAACCATTCTATGTCACCTTTAAAAACAATTTGTGATTTCAGGACTAAAAACAGAAATTTTAGAAAAATTAGCAAGTTTACAATTTGTAATTTTATGTGAAAATGTTGCTATCTTCCAACAACAACAACAAAAAAAAAAAAAATTCAAGTTAAAAAATCCCAATTTTGTAACATTTGTGATAGTATGATAAAAAGTCTTGGTTGTTAAACAAAGTCTCAATTTGCAAAATTTGCAGTCAAATTCATTTTTGTTTTGTAATTTGGGAAAGAAAGAAAATGTGATTTTAGTAGAAAAGTCTCAAAGTTTTATGATAAAGATTACGATTTTGATGACCATGGTGTGAGTCTTTGGGTGCTCGTCCGTCTATATGTGATGTGTCCAGGATGTAACAATGAATTTCCCAGCTTGGGATCAATAAAGTCAGTCTATCTACTCTACTAATGGCCCTTTTCCAGTAGTACCTACTTGGCTTGGCTTGGGTCGACTCTACTCTGCTTTAAGGGTTTTCCACTAGGTCATAGTACCGGCTAGTACCTCCTTTTTTCGCACCTACTTGGCTGGGGTTCTAACTGAGCTGAGTCGGGCTGAAAATACAGCGTCATCAGGATGCAGACCACTGATTGGCCAGAGAGTAACGTAATTGATGAGTCATGAGAGCGACTCCTTCACACCCGCCATATTAAAAACTCTGCAACAGCGATTTACTTTACCATTACAACTTTATTGTTACAGCTATACTTTGATACGGCTAAAAATGGCAAGCAAGCCTTCTCCATGGTGCAACAATGTTGTTGTAGTATACTTGACTGGAGTTGCCGCATGTAAAGAAGTCACCATGTTTCAGGCCGCTTTATCATGAAGGCCCCACCCACATTGAGGTGGTACTGAACTGTAATGGAAAACGACCGAGGCGAGTTGAGGTGAGGTGAGTCGAGACGAGTAGGTACTAGTGGAAAAGGGCCATAAGCCTCACTTTTAAGGTCAGCTGGAACAGACTGACCAAATTCACCCCATGATCAGTAGGACAGGCAAATGGTATGTCATAGCAATCTGGATCTGATCATTTGTAGCATCTAAAAGCCAGGGTAAAACACATAACTCTTTCTGAATTCAATTGCCACAGATAGATCTTTCTTCAGGTGCTGGCAGTATATCTGCTGGTTCATTAGATGAGGGGTAAAGGATAAGGGGTGTTGTTAATGAAGTTGAATAATTGCCTGTGACAAAGTTCCTAAATCAGAGGCATAGTAAAGTCAGGGTGAAACAGAATAAACATACTGCAACAGAGCATTACTGAATTTCCATGGAATTCACTGGGTGCTCTTTTTAAGAGAACACACTATTACAGGGGGGGAAAAAATGCTAGTGTTTATATAGGCTGTCAGCAGACCTTTCTCTGCAGACTCTTGGTGACATTTTAGGTCTGGCTTGTTTGAACAGTTATCACCAGACTTCAGTCAGGCTGTGCAACTACTACCCTGTCCTCCTAACATACTTTTAATCACAATGTTGCTTTTTCCCATGTACTTTGGTTTCTCTTACTCATATCTGAGTCAGTAAAATGTTCACGCTATTAAGATGACTCAAGAGTTAACCTCAGCAAGGATAAACATGATGAGAGATCAATGTCTCGATCAGGCTGAATTACGAGGCTCTTCTTTACTACTTGTAACAAATAAGTCAAACACATTTGGTTGCCATACAAAGCAGGAGAAAGGATGATGCATTATGCGCCATCCACTGGGTCCGTAGGGACAATGGTATTGTATGATGGCAGATCTTCCACCCACTCAGTCTCATTTTTTTTCCTCCTACTTCCCTTCCTGAGGGGGCCTGGTGTTTGTGGCACCATCACTGTGGCCCGTAAGGGTAAATGAGTCCCATGTGTTTGATGACAGGGAGCAGTTTCAGTCACGCAATACAGCCATGGAGGCATTCCTCCAGGAATCCATCCTTAACTCTGGGAAGGACATGCTCGAGGAACTCGAGCTGCTCTCTCTCTCCTCGCTGTCACTTTATTTTGCTTTCTCAACCTTCTCTAAGTTTGATCTGTAAGCAAACAAGAGATTCCAGCAGATTGTGGCGATAAGCCCTTGGAAGAGTGAGGAATGGGGCCCACTACGAACAGGGTTGCCCTCTTGTTTTGGTGTTTTGGAAATCTGTTGCATGGTGACACAATGTAGAGGCATGCGCCTAGATTTTATTATTTCCAACCCATCACTACTGTTAACAACATCTGCAGTATTGAGAAAATAACTGACATTGGAAAAAAAAAAAAAGAAAGAATGAAATTTAATTAGAAAATTATTTTCAGACATATGCCAGTTGAGCTGAACAAGGTAAACATTTAGTGAGGTCCAAATGTTCATTATTTGTCGTCTGAATCAATTCAAATGCTTATATTTAATTGCAACAAACAGCAAGTGTGGCTTACATCTAATGAGGATAAAACACTTTTCAATCAGGGTCAAATGAGTTTCCTTCCACAACTCCTGCAGACTTTTTATACGAAAAGAACCTAAATAATCTGACCACATAAATAAATAATGTTTTTAGCATTTAGACGCACATTGCATCCATGTCAAAATTTAGCGAGGCCTTCTCAAGTGGAATGTGTCTGAGGCCAATTATTGTTTTGAAAATTTGTTTTGTGGTCTAATTAGAGTAATAAGTCTGTTATAGTGCTCTATAACAGCTCCAGATTTCCTCTGAGCTTGTGGCAGAAAATATAAAACCTAAATCACCAAACATACTTCAGTTTTCTTCATCTTGAATTTTGGAATTTCATATGCTATAGGGTGTGGTTATAAAGCTTCACATTTAAAAATGGTATCATGGTTACTGGAATGCTTTGTGGGATCATAAAAAAAGGCCTCATTTTTAAACCAACATTTCGCCTTTGTTTAATTTTCTATGTACAGCCTTGAAGACTAGAAAAGGGTGATAATGTTACTACAAAGCGGACTCATTCGCCCGCTTCTGCACCAATAGTTTTGATACCAAAGTGACCTCTTGGAAGCCTCTGTAAAATCTCAACATAATGACACTGTTTCCGTAAGCTTCACATCAAAAAAAAGCAGAGCGGTGTCCTCAATGAGAGGAAAGCATCACCTAACAGCTGGGCCTCAAAGTAACCCCCAGTGAACCTGAGGGGAAACCACAGCCGCATACGCATCTTTAACATACATTTCATCCAATTTAAAGGACAGGCAAAAGGCCAATAGCAACATAGCAGGCTGACCTTGACTGGCTAACTTACCACCTGAGATCCACACAAATGAACATGTGGAGGTTTTCAAAAGCCCCCTATCTGATTATTTATCCTGCGACTTGGTTGCAAAGTCATGTCAGGTCTGGCAGGCCTGAGCAGGACTTCCAGTTGTAACCCCGAGGAGGTTTGTGGTCTCCTTCCAATTCACTGAGGCATCTGCCACAGGGTGCAAAGGTGACTGGAATAGCCACCATTTAACAAACAGCTGTGCAATATGTTCCTTTGCCACACCATAAAGCACCCCCTTAATTAGAAAATAACTCTAATTACATGCATGCAAGTAGCAGAGACACGCCCACAAAATAAAGTGAAGCAAATGCTAGTAGGCATTTGTCATCCTTTATGGTCACAAGCTCTGCAGTATTGAAGGGTTACATGTAAACAGTGCAATTTCTGGGTTTTTCTGGTTTCTACAACTCTGCGAGAAAGTGCATGACAAAATCTAAAATGAACGGGTTTTACACCAGAGACAAATGAGAAGTATGCACTGGCCTCACCACAGTATTGTTAATAACACACTAGTTGTGGCGCAATGCGTCCTCACTGTGGCAAAACCCTTGGACAGATTCCAGGTGTTGTACAAACTTTTTTGGGGGCATTTGTCTTTGGCATTATTTCAGTAACATGTGTTGTATATTTCACTGGTGTATATGAGGTGCATCTGTACAGATGAGAATGTTTCTGCATAAACACATTTTTTCCTCCTTTACTGCCAGGAAGATCCATATAGATAAAAGGCACGCTAAAGGAATTCTAAATAGCTTCTTCTTTACACGATTAGTAAAACAACCAGTTTTAGTTTTGAAAACCAGTTATTGTGGCTGACATGTAATCCTTTCAAACTCCTTGGCATAACAGTATGGTTAACGGTATACAGTTGGACTACACAAGCCTCTCAGGGAGTGGAGCTTACGTTTACAATCTTCTCACTGGTGCATGGATGGCCGGTCAGGTCAAGCTGTCCAAACACAACTGTGACCACTCCAAAGAACGGGGTTGGATCCATGCACAGCCCAGTTCCATAAGTCCAGCAAATGTGGCTCGATAGTTTAAGGTCAATTAACAGTGAGTCACCGTTACTGATCTCCCAAATGGCCCATGGCTCATTGTTGGACGGTGCCACTCACAGAGTAGTGACATCATTGAAAAAAAGTAGCCTCAGGGACATGGGTTTGTGCTTTTCTCTGACTTTCTTTTTTTAGCAGTTGTGGGCCAGAGCAGCTGAGATGACATAACATGCACCATTATCTTCACCGCAACCTTTTGCAATGCATTACAAGTAACCTTACAAAGACACAGCCGAGAGGCATAAAATAGACTTGAATGAAGATGAAATGGAAAGGACATGAGATGAAAAACGGATTTCTCTGCAATTCAAATCAGAACTCTGACATAATAAATGGAGGAAAGCTGACAACAAAATTATGAACCTTTGCGTCACAAATGCAAGACACAAAAGCCATGTTATTAAAATTCTAATAGATAACCAAACCAAGGGAGGTGAGTGTATTGTGTTGAATTATTAGGACACCTTTATCAGTAATTTGTACTTTGTGTCCACACTTTGTGCATGGTATTCCTGTGTGAGGATGACATCTCTGCATCACTATCTTTTCATCACTTGATTGAGGTGGACCACCCAAGAGGAGTGTTGCATGTTTGACTGCAGGGTTGCTGGGTGGAGAAGACCCTGTTTTGATTAGCCATACAAATCTCCCATCGAGGATTCTTTATGGGCTTGGCGCTCTCTGGTGGGTTGTTGCATCCTTGTCATGATTCATCCAAATGACAGCCACTCAAACTTAGAAAAGCTAGCTGTGTGCCTATCTGCACAGCTGTCTACAGATCTGTTGGCTCAGTAGTTGTAATGTCTCACACAGAAGGCTCACATTCCACCAGTTGCTGTGGAGGGCTGCACAATGACCACCACTACCTGCACAGAGACAAACTGTCCACTTCCTCGACTTTTATTCTTCCAGATAGCTGCCAGCACCATCCCAG
The DNA here is from genome assembly GCA_037176975.1 of Arrhamphus sclerolepis. NCBI lineage: Eukaryota > Metazoa > Chordata > Actinopteri > Beloniformes > Hemiramphidae > Arrhamphus > Arrhamphus sclerolepis. The sequence continues at coordinate 3,170,711 of JBAMYA010000018.1, forward strand.
TGCCAGTGCAGGCTATATTTATTCTCGGGGCATGATGTTAACCACAGGGGCATATTTCCACCTTCATTTGAAAGATGAATGGAATAGAGCTGCGGTGTCCTAAATTCACAGTTTCTCTGGAGGATGGCTATGAATCATGAGAAAAAGACACCGTTATCTGTTCTTTTCCGGCAGGGCTAAACATTAGAAGGACATGACAAATTCTGCTTTTGCCACATACTAAGAAAAAAAAAAGATAGCAATGATTTATGGTTTAATAAAATCCATTTACTGAAAAAAGTTACTCATAGAGAGGAATCATTTAAAAAGCATTCATGAGATGACTAACCATGCGCTGACTATTTAATTGCACAATTGTCGACTCATATCATTGTACACTGTATTTTTACACATTGCAAATTGCTTCTGACAACCTCATGTTTGGTAGGGAACAAAAGAAGAAACATTACCTCTAATTCAACCATAAAAAAGTGTGTCACTAGGTACCAAGGCTCCACAAATTCGTCCAAGCAGACTTTAATGTATAAATACAAAAAAGCTAAATCAGCCTGTTAAAGAGGAAAAAAAACAAATATGTTATCAGAAACTAAAAGTTCAGGTGTCTGTCCATCTGATATCTTCATATTGCAGCCTAAATCTGATTTTTATGGACATTTGATCAGAATCTAATCTTCCTGACTGTTTATCTTTTACATGTGATCAGATATAATCATTGTATCCTTGCTGACATTGCATAATCCACAGGCATAGAAAGAATGGAAACAAAAGAAAGTCGAGGGTGGTGAACTGGAGTTTCTACAGTCACAAATGGTTATGTGTTTCTGTGATATGAAAATATTCTAATTTAAGTTTCAAGAAGACACCAGGGACAGAGCATGCTTTTGTGTACTGCTTCATTTCAGGTACTCCAGAGAGATGTTGCTTATGGTCAAGACACTACCACTCAAAACTTTCAGAACTCCCCAAATTCTTTCATAAAAGTTCAAGTCCAATGAATAGCTCAAAATGGTAGAAAGGCAACATGTGAACTTCCAGCGGTTAATAAAAAAGGTAGGGTTACCCAAAACCGAAAAATAATGTACATTTCAGTATCAGACAATAATCAATTTTTCAGGGAACAATGCAAAACATATTCCAAGTGCAACACATTTATGGGAACTTCTGCAACAGAGTTGGGAAGAACTTTCTGAAGAATATTTGTTTTCTGTTGTAGAAAGAATCCCACGAGTGTGTTCAACTGTTAGAGCTACCAAAGGTGGCTACTTTGAGTCAAAAGTTGGTTTATAAATTGATTCCATGATTTCTTTTTTAACTTCAGCGTTTATTTGTTCTATGCTTTCGTTTCAGTGTAAAATCTCCTGTAAAGTGTTGCCAGTTGAGTTGACGAGGGTTTGTATCAAATTCTTAAAGATACAAAAGAATACTTGAAAGTCTATTTGGGCAATTAACCCATTTAGACTGAGACATATCTGTAGAGACATTTGTGAAATTCTGATCTTCAAGGGTGGTTTGAATCCAGATTCTTTGTTGAAAAATGAAATTATATTGCAGCTGTTTTATTTTTTGTTTGTCTTACTTTATTTATTTTATTCTTTTGGTGGGCGGAGCTGTTCATCATCGAATATATATCTAGATACCATCACAATATGCAAAAGATTTAATGTGGATCAGCAATGTGGACATAGCCAAAATCAATCAACGCAATATCAGTTCTATTCAAACAATCTCTTCTTCATTAAAGTAGCTAGCATGAGTAACTCATTGCATCACTGTTTCCACATAATTTTATGTCACAACTAATGTTTGCAAAGATGATAAATATTACTCTTGTGCATGCGCTGAGTACCTACCTGAAAGGATTTTGTGTGGTTAGTGCTGTGCTACTGTGGTTGCCAGGGCAACCTGTAAGTGTGTGTGTTCTGATCATGTTTTCCGAGTGCGGAGGGATGGTTTTGTTTGCACAGACGCGTAAGACTGTCAGAGTTGTCATCCAGATGTGACAGTGCTGGTTACGCCAGTGATGGATGACCATGGACTTGGAAAGAGTGGTGTAGCTCTTACACTGTGGTGTGCAGTCAGCCGGCGCTCTATGTGTGTGTCTACGGAGTTCTATGCATACTGTGCATGCCGATGTGTACTGTCAACTGGCTTCAAAGCAGAGGGTGAGTGAGCGGAGCGGAAAAGAGCAACTTTTTCAATTTAGTGCTGGATTCTGAGGATTGCTAATTGCCTCTTTTGTCACTATCAATAACCCAAAAGTTGCCAAGAATAATGACCAAATGTTCTTTTATTTCACACACTTGTTCATTACTGGAGCCTCAGTGTCTGCTGCTCTTCACATCCCACCAAGCTGCAACTCCACTGTTGGAGACACTGGAGATACTGGAAACTCCCCCGTGTGACACGTCAGCGAGCCTCACACAATGCTTGTGCAACAGCAGCATCTGTGGGCCAAAGCACCAGCAGCTCGAGCCCCTAAATAAAAGCAAGAGAGCCTCCATCACGCTGCGGATGCTACAGTTCACAAGTGAGCAGTCGATGACCAAAGGCTCCAGAGCATGGGGCCTCAGTTTGGAAATGTGATGAGCAACTGGTGCGAACATGCAAAAGCTGAATTCAACGAGCATCCGATGGGTTTGGGAGAGAAGTTGCTGCTCACAAACAGGCCTTTCATGTGGTTGTCAGTTTAAGTGCTCTAATGCTCGGCGAGACACTAAGGCCTAGCATGGGGAAATGGAACAATACATTCAACCACATGAAGAGCAGCGCCCAGGATTACTTCTGCACATATTTTCTCTCCCTTCCTCTCATTGACTTACAGCCTCTCACTTTGTCTTTCTCTCACTGCAATTTTATCCTTTTTCCTTCCTTTGCACACACAGATTGCACTTGCAAATGAGCACTGCTGTAAACAGGTAATTTAACTTAAATCCTTTTTGTGCACATGCACACACAGTAGATGATATATCACTAAAAAATGCTTTTCACTCATGCAGAATTACACCATTGTGCATTCCAACAAAAACATGCCATTATAAGATGGTACATTGTAATTATAACAGCTTCTACAATGATTTATGTGAATTGTTACTGTCAACGTGCATTTTTTTCCCATGTCTTTATGTGAATTTGTGTTTGATAAGCACACATCTGCTTCTGCAACTGTTCAAGAGACAAACACTTGCATGTGCCCACAATCCAGCCTTAACCAGGGCCAGCCACATGCTCTCCCCACCCCCCTCATGGTCTTCATTTCTGTAAAGACAGATGTGAATACTGACAGGCTATCACTTCATCCATCTTTAGGAGAAGAAAGTGGAAGTACAGGCCGTCCTTCCATTACCACTCCCTGCATCTTTGCACACAAGGAAAACAAAAATACTTTGACCCAACAATGTGTTGACGTCAGCCTGAGTGCACCCTCATCCTCTTTCAAGCCCCAGCCTCCGCTCAGCTCTCCCACAATCGTACAGCAGCCTCGGGGTCTGCACTAGACTAAAGGATGGGAATGTCATCTACCCAAAGACATGTAGAGTTACACAACACCAGATGTCTTATGCTCTTGCTTGAAGTCGTGCAGAGCTCTTTTTATATTGTTGCAGTCACTTACAGTGGCCATATTATGTTCATTTTCAGCCGTCTAATTTAACTCTCCGGTAATAAATCAATAATTATTTCAGAACAACAAATGCAGAAACTCACAAGGAGAAGCTCTTCCTGAAAATGAACAAATTTGACTCAACTGTTTTTGATCAGTCGAATTCCTGGAAGCTTGCTGACGAGTAGAGCTAATGGCCTATTAATGCATTAATGCTGTTCAGTCACAAACATTTTCAGCACACATTTTAACACATTATCAACATTTCCTGTAAATCCCTCCAAACATTCTTCAGCCAGAATCAGATTCAGAATATGTAAATGGAATGCATGACCGATGGCAACAACAAATTACAGCTCCATATTTAAGTTTTTGCTTGAGTAACGCAATAGTTACCTTTCCGTCACTCGTAATCTATCTACATATGTTTTTCTATACTTTTTTCTGTAGTTTTAGATGCAGAAGTCTTAATTTAAAACTATATTAATTTCAATACCACATTGTAACTGTAACCTAACTTTTTTCAATTTTCTTTATTTTTCTATTTTCTTTGCACTTACTGTATTTCTTTGTTTATACATTTTTTATGATGTAAAGCACTCTGAGTTGCCTTGTTGCTGAAAAGTGCTATACAAATAAACCTGTCTTGCCTTGCCTATGATGTAATAAAGACTCCCCAGAAGGAAGAAGGAAGCATTGTCAGCACTCTGAAAACTGAACATTTTGTGGACAGGAAAGCTTAAACATTTTTTGAGCTTCTGTTCATGTCTAATATGATAATTCCTCAATAATACTGCATTCATACATGTACTCACCCACATACATCCCATTTTCTACTCGCTTGATGATGTCGAAAGCATTATCCACGTTCCCCTCCAGGATGTCGAACTTGACGTCGTAACTACCTAAGTGATAGGACCCATAAGCCGGTACGGTTGTTCTCAGGAAAACAATCTCTGTTGAAAGATAACAATTAGAGAGAGGGGAAAAAAGAAAAACCTGGAGCCTAAACTCTCCTAAAGATATTGGGATTTCTTTTTCAAGCTTGCCCTGCACAATAAAACAGGAGGCAGAAGGTTATGTGTACATTGTAGTCTGAGTGGGTCACAGAAAGGTTGAGGCTTTTCAGTACTGTTTTCAGCTAAAGGGGCTCGAGTCCTTTACACCCAAACTTGGAGTTTATGAGAAATGACAAGAGCTTAACTCCCTGTGACGTTGAGCCTGAGTGTGCTTGAAACAAATGCTGCACGCTGGCCAATAGATGCTTGTCAGCTGTTGCTGCCTGCAAATGATTTCTGTGGTTACTTATGTTCGACCAGCATGGCATTTACGCTCTGTGAGGGCCAGCCAAACTGGTCTTTTTCATGGTAGCATTGGTACTCATGGGTTCTAACATCTGCAGGGAGCTGCATTTGAAGGTTAAAAGAGATGCATTTCAGCAAAAAAAAATAAAAAATCTGACTCAGATGTAAGATGTTTCTTGCAATCGGTAACAAAAATAGGCCTGGAGTATGTGTTTCTGCAGCTTAGTACAATATATAGAGGAAATTAGACTGATCGTCTAAATATGAAGTAATATTGTTGCATAATCTTGCTGAAGAGTAAAGCATTCCAGTTGAAGCACATTAATGCCATGGATGATATAACACAACAGAGGATACTAAAATGTGAGAGTTTTGCGTTTAGACTACATTTATGTTCACTAATTCAAAAAGAAGCAAACCCAGAACATTTTGCAAGTCACATTGAATATTAGACTGTTTTTGCAAAGCCACCCCTTTATGTACATTTTAAAATTCAACCATCACCACTACAAAAACCAAGCACAATCATTAGTCTTTATCCTTCCATCACACTAAGTGAAAGTGGCAGGAAGCATGTCTCTCCATGCTTGCTTTCTACGAGCTTGCATAAGAGTTTAATTTAATCTTTTTGAACTGGCATTTGTCCTGGACTACCAAATCATTTTGCCCTAACCACTGGCGTTGACATGGGGTTCATTATTAATTCAGCAAAACTGAATATTAACATAAGATTTTTACAGAAAACCCTGTTCTATCTTGATACTTAAGAAAGATTATTAAAGCAGTATGAAGGACCTTTTGTATTTTTTAGCACAGTGGATACCCCTATAGGTTTGGAGGCTGCGTTGCTTTTTATGAGATTGAAATTTAATCTTGTTCAGTCGCTTCCTCAGTCATTTTTTATTTTCTCTTCTGTTATTCTTTTTGTTTAGTCCCCTCTGCCATGAAGTCCACTGCAGCTTTGAGAAAACAAATGCATTAACCTTTAGACTTCACGTGCACTGTATACGAGCAAATTTGCGTATAATTGCATCACTCCCCCTATTTTCTCACGTGGAAGTGTTAAATTACAACGACATCCGGGGTTTATTTAAACCTCTATATTTTGATGTAAAGCATAAATATAAACATATTTAACCAGATAATCTCAGAAAATCATAGTAGTACTGCTCTCAACCAAGCATCAACCATCCCATTTCCAGTTTAATGCTCATCCAGGGAGTTGGCTTCAAAACAGAGCTGATCCCCGTTAACCCCCCAACTCTGCAGCAGAATGTAATGGATTTACAGCCTAATATAAAAATCAGTTTTGGTTTCAATGTTTGAATTTTACATCCATAACTGCATGGGGGCTGTTTTATTTTATTTTTCTTTTTTAGGAAAACGTGATTTCAGTACAAAGGTATCAATTTTATGTCAAAGGCTGGTATTACTTGAGATTTTATGACATTAAAAAGAATCACTATGATGCAAAATTGTTCAATTTTCTTCTTTAAATGTGCAATTCTACAAGCAAAAGTTTTGATTTTGGTACAAAAGCTTCAATTTTATGAGAAAAGTCATAAATCTTATGAAATTTTAAGCTTTGTGACATTGTTTTTTGTGTTAAACCCAAGGCCAGGAATTAACGGAAAATCTGACAACATAGCTGAGAAAGTAAAGAATAACTGGCCCTTTAATGGTAACCATGGTGATGATGTGGCCCTTTAAGAGTAACCATGGTGATGATGAAATAGAGTTCGTCGTCTCTGATTTAACCCCGTTCTGGGAGCTTGGTAGCTGCTGGGCCTGATAGGAGTGCAACGTCTGACTGCGTCACTGTTTTATTTGCTCTCATTCGCCTCCTTTGCCGCCACATACCTGCCCTGTTTGTGTTTGTTTTATACCTGCTGTGTGCGGTTTTGTTTCTGCTCTCCAGTTGACATCCAGCAGTCTGCGCTGGCGGTCGATCACCTCTTCGTACTGGACGAGGGTTTTTTCAAACTCTGAGAAGATCTCCGCGGCGGCAGCGGTCAGCCTCTGGCTGATGAACTCTCTCAGGGACTGAACCGAAGACATTGTTGCCGCAGAAACGCAGATATTCGACCAAAATACGAAAAAACACGACCGTTCTCAGACTTCTTCACGCGCTGCTACCTGTTAAGTGTTTACGCAGATGCCACACTGTTACTGCTCCGACCGGGAACGCAAGTTACATCCATCATTCCGTCGTCCTCCGTAACTACATTTACTTATATTTAAACATTTAGGGGAAAAAATATAATAGTTAATAAAAAAAACAAAACTAACACAATACAAACAAAAACAAAAACCCAACAACGTAAATCAACTATATTTTATCAATTACCAAAGGGAAATGAACAGTAACACTAATCATCATTATTTAATTCTCTTCAAAGATTTATTGTCGATGGTTTATGACTCTGATTTGCACCTATGATTTTATTAGAAACTCATAGTTCTTGCTCCTAGACAGAATATTAAAGCTGAATCATCATTTCACCTTTGCCCTGCACAACTCACAGGTCGTGCTCCTTGTGATACTTATATTTTGACAAATTTACTCTGTCTCTAAAGTACTTTCACACGCACAACTTAACTTTATTATACTTAAGGAATCTTCCAATGACAAAGCTGTCATCATTGCGACTCTTGACAGTCATCAGTCATCAGGAGACTTTCGTCCCAAATGAAACTGTAGCTTCTAGTTTCTCCTCACGGTGGCAGCACTGCGGCTACTGACGCTGCCGGTAAAAGTCCGAGGAAGAAGAAGAGGAGGCGGCAGACGAAGACGTTCGTGTTGTCAAATCTCAGCTGAATATCTGGAGTTTTTGCGGCAGCGATGCCTTCAGTTCAGTCTCTGAGAGAGTTTATCAGCGAACGATTAACTGCTGCTGCCGAAGAAATATTCGCAGAGTTTGAAAAGACCATCTTCCAGTACGAAGAAGTGATCGACCGTCAGCGCAGACTGCTGGATATCACCTGGAGACCAGAAATAAAACTACACAGGATCGGTATGCGTCCCTGCAATGGTCTAAATCAAACACTTGTGTTCTTAAAGTGTAAGTCAAAGTCTAAGAAAGATGAATTAAAGGAAGCATAAGTTGAAAAAACAAAAACCAAAAGCCGCTGTAGAGCAAGGGAACGAGAAGCTTGGCTTCTCATCGTGGGTCATTGTATTTGTTGCCTGGCAACATCTGTGCGAATGACGTCACGTGAGCAGAACAGCCAGCTGTTTCACATCTGGCATGCCTAAGCGCTCCTTCACATGAACCCCGTTTCACCATATCATGATACCATTTTGTTTTGATGCAATTCAGGAGCTACCGATTGATATGAGAAGATAATGTATGTTGAGAGAATTTCCATTCATATCAAATCACCGGAAGTACATAAAATCTAAGGTCACATCTTTATTTCTCTCTGGCTGATTAAAGGTGAAAAAAAAACCCCAGACCTGTTTCTTGAATAAATATAACATCTGCTGATGACAATTACATGTGGGGATGTACTGATGTTCAGTTTCTTTTTAATGCAAATATCTAATCAGCCAATGACGTGGCAGCAATTCCATGCATTTATTCATGTAGATGTGGTTAAAGCGACTTGATGAAGTTCAAACCGGCATCAAAATGGAGAATAAAGGAGATTTAAATGACTGAATGTGGCATCATTGCTGGTGTGAGTGTTTCAGAAACTGCTGATCTACCGTGATTTACCGAAACTTTCTCTAGGATTTACAAAGAATGGCCCCAAAAAGAGAGAATAGCCAGTGGTTGAAAATGACTGTATAAATGATGGATGAACTATCAGGTCACATGACTCATGGATTTGTACAGAGAGCCTTTAAAGCCCAATTTTCTTTCTGTGGCCTTGCGAGTGCCCCACTTCAATTAACCTGAGGTGGACCTACGCACACACATATGTGTATGTATTATATAGGTAGCCTATATATATATATACACACATACACATATATATACACACATATATATATGTATACACATTTATGTAAATATATATATATATATATATATATATATATATATATACACACACACATATATATATACCTGCCCGTCGATTTCCCCCCCAGTCACCCACCTATCACACCC
>JBAMYA010000018.1:3179827-3199255 GCA_037176975.1 Arrhamphus sclerolepis
ATCTATCTATCTATCTATCTATCTATCTATCTATCTATCTATCTATCTATCTATCTATCTATCTATCTATCTACCAACTTCCTAGTACTCAATATTTACACATCAGTAATTGACATGATCATTGGCCTACAAATGAATCTTCATTGTGAAATCATTGTTGTTGCTTTTTTCATTTTCTTACATTCATTTGTTACATTGAGTTCCTTGCAAATTCAGAAATGGAAGGAAAACTGGATCAGTATGGATTGGTGTCAAATGTTGTCCACTTTTAACTGGCCAACACTCAGCTCAACAAAGTGGCAGCGAGATTTTAACACATATGGCAGAGATTTTTAGAGAGAGATTCTATTTCAAAACTGTGGAGCGAAGCAACAGTTTCCCTCATCTCTGTCCAGTGCCCCCATATGTGATGCTGTCCCAAAGCAAACCTCTGCAAACTTCATCTTGCTGTAGCTTAACCCTGAATCTTGTTTTAAAGTTTTGTTCTCCAGAGCACTTATTCCCTAGACCTATATTTTACTTTACTTTTTTTGCACTCTTTGCTAATTTCCTCATCAAGAAATGTCTATTTTTCTTTTTATTTTATTATTGTGATTTCCTTTTATTTTGATAATGAGCAATGCCCATACAGTCCAGTACTCTTTCTTTTTTTTTTTTCTAAGTCTGGAATTTAACCAAGATCCAAATACAAGGAAAGAGAGCACAGCCCCAAAAGACCTTTGATTTCTTTCTCTTTTTTGGTTTGTTTAAAGTTTTTTCTTTTTTTTTTTTGTCCTCTTAGCACTACAACAGAGATGTAGGTGGCCTATCAGTGCCATCAGATAGGATGTGAAGTGTGTTAGCACTGATAGTATATGGCAAAAGCAAACTGGTAGATGATGCGGATATAATATGTATTTTCTTTATTTGTATGTTAGAGTGTCGACATCATATCTTTTATGCATAAAAATCCTGTGATTCTGAAGATTGTCCAATAAAGGGTGAATAGAAGATAGGTTTCAGGTACTTCAGAGATTTCCATTTGGTGTGTTTATCTTGTGGATGCATGCAGTGTGTGTTTCTGAGTCATTGGTTGCTTGGCAGCAGTGGTGCTAGGTTCATTACCCTGCTAACGACAGACTGATGGAGGTACCTTAAGAGGCTGCCCTTTTTTCTTTTTGCCTGTCTAATCCAGAACCCATTTATGACAAGAAAATGTACATTTTCATTGTAAAGCCACATGTGGCACATCAAACCCAAAACTATACCAGTCATGAACACTGCATCCACACACAATAGTTCAAATTTATGCAAATAAACCCATGTGAATGCATATCTACATGTGCTCCGTAGACTTTAATATACACACTATATTTTATATGCATTGGCCTACAAAGTGTGCAAATATCCATGTCAAAACACAACTTAAGTCTAAAGCTGTGTTCTTTTCAGTTTCTGTTATGTACATGGAAATAAGTGTTATACAAATGATACGGCCTGGCAAGGCACCGTGCTCTGCTACCAACAGATAACATTCACTTATTAGTTTGTTACCATCATAAAATGGCTAAATTGTACATTTAAAGCCTGTGTCAGCCAATGTTAGATGCTTCGATTCATTTCAGAAAAATGAGGGGGCTGAAGCGCCTACTGCTTGGTTCACCAGAGAATTTATCCATGACGGTTGTAGAGAAAAGCAAAATGAGGGGGAAAAAAAAGACATACATATTTCTTCAGTATGCACTCAGAGCGTTTTATTTCTAATTAACTATCTGGCTTGTATTCTTCACACTGCAGTCCAGAATAGCTGATGACAGGGATAAATACAGTGATTAAAGCAGTTCGCAGCTGCTCTGCTACTTCATTTCTTTTGTATTATTTACAGACTCAATGGATTTTTTTAAAATCTTTTTATATGTGAATTGACATTATTTATAAAAGTAGTTGTTAAGAGAGAAGCTGGTGTGTAAATTTGTGCTTTCCTGTGACAGGTTGAATTTTCATGCCAACAAAGGTTCAAAACCTGTTTCACTTTTCTAAAAGGACAACAAATAAACGGGCTGCTTGGATAGAGCACTTTTCTAGTCTCGTTAACCGTTCAAAGTGCTTCACACACCAAGTCACATTCACTCATCCACAGAGCCTTTGTCTGAACAGATATTTTACTTTATGACATGGACTCGTGTATATGTATGGATACGTGTGTATGTGTATATATACACATGTATATATATTTGTTCCTTTTTGTGTTTTTCTACATTTAAGTTATTTTTCACTTTAGATTCACATTTATTTATTTATTTTGTTTTAGATTTTGTTGTGTAAGTCTAATGTGTCACAGTTTAGGTGTTGGTGGTGGTCTCCCTGCTTTTAGTTTGAAGGTCTGTTTGACTTTCCTGTTCTTCTTTTCCCTGATGTGTTTCACATGTGTCTCGTTACCCCTGTGTGTGTGTGTGTGTATAAGATCCTGTCTTTGTCTGCCCTGTGCTGCTCTGTACACAGTCTGTACACAGTTTTGCTACAGTTTTTTGCTGTGTCATCGTTAATAAAAATCATGTTGTGGATTTCTTCTGCTTCTGGTCTGCTGCATCTTCGTCCTGGCAACTTAATTCCTGACACAATGTTGAGTCATTGCACCTGGTGTATGTTTCAGACGCAATAGTTTAAGGATTCTATAGTATCAGTTTCAGTTTAATAATAATAATAGTAAGCGTTGTTTAGCTGGTTTGTGTTCTCTCACTGAAATCAGCAGCCCTGGTTGTCTCTTGAGGCAACTTTGTATTGCTTCTGGCACTATGTCACGCATCAGCAATGATGAATTTAGCTCACAGCGAAAATGTGAACATCATGACAGAAGCAATTAAGAGACTCAAAGTAATAACATTGGAGAAAATGAGATAGTAACCTCACATACCTATGTGCTTATAGGGAGGCCCACTGAGTTAAAAATTTTCAAATGTTCTTTTTTTTTTTGTGCTGCTGTGTGAACTGTGTTCTCTTTAAAAATCATCCCAGTCCACACAAGCTACTTATAATGATGTTTCAGTAAAGACCTTTTGGATCTCCTCCATTTGTTTCGGCACATTTTCAACACAAGCAGAATACCTCTTTTTTGTAACCATTCAGCCAAAGTCACTGATAGATCCCATCCTTACTCCTTACTCGCTCATTCTTTCTTTCGCTGCCTATTGTCATTTCATTTGTAGAGGATATTGACACCCTGCCAGCAAAAGTCCATTTTGTCAATTCTTTTTACCCGATGGCCTGATTATCTGAACTCGGTCTCAAAAAAAAAGTCTTAAATCAATCCCAGCAATTCAAATCTAAACGCTCATTGAATCCCGTTACTACTCTTTAGGTGGGAGGGAGAGGAGCTTAAGAAAGATAAGCTGTTTTTATGTTTGTCTTAAATGTTGGTGTACTTTTTTAAACATGTCCACTGTTTCTTTTCAATCAATCAGTCAAACTTTATTTATACAGCATCTTATTTGTGTACAACGAACAAAGCAACACAAAGCGCTTTACAAGATGAAAAAGTAAAAACAGTCATCCCCACCCAACTGTGTGCAGTCACATTGTTCTTCTTATTTTCTCACATGCATTGGAGCTACACCCAAGGTTTATTTAAACGTTGCTATTTTGTTGTAAAGCATAAATATAAACAACAACTTTGACCAGATAATCTCAGCAACTGATAGTAGCTCTGCTCTCAATCTCCTCCACCTCGTCCATACAAACCTATTTCCTTCATCCAGACAGGCAGGCAGCGAGGGATCACACGTAAATAGGAAACTGCAATGACCACCATCAACTTCTCCTTTATGGTTTTAAATAGGGTCATAACGTTTTCACATACTTCTGGTTGTGTAATGGATACTGGCCATTAGAAATCAAATAATAAGCCCTCAATGAGGACAGTCAAATCTCATCAATACAGTAGGAAAGAAATGGCATACCATTGTATGCATGTGTGACCCCAAATAGGAGAAAACTAGGTCAGTATTGGAAGGGGGGAAGTTTAATCAAAAGTATTTCACATTTTCCTCATCAGCTTCATTCATTCATTTTGAAGCAGTTTTGGCATTGAAGATGCCCAGTGATTAATCACTTTAGTTTGTCTCATTCTTCCTGCAAACAATGCAAACATTCCACACTTCAGTAGCCTAGAAGTCTAGACATACTACTTTGCTCAGCAAGTCTGTCTAGCCACCCTATATTGAAGCTCATTAAAAATGCCCAAAAGTCTTGAGGAGCCAATCAGATCAGTATCCTTGTAGAGTGTCTCTGAGAGAGCTTAACGCAATGATGACACAGCTGTGATGTTGTAGTCTGAATGGTAAACAGCAGTTGTTTGAATCAGCTTTAGCATCAACAGTTAATTAAAGACTTGGACTTTCATGACAGTCTCTCAGGGATTGTGGTGGATGAGGCACATCTCATTTATAAATGATAAGAGATACCTGGTAAACTTACTCTAACAATAAGCAAAGCTATTCAAGAAGTAGTCTCAACATGATTATGTACATCTGTCTAACGTTAGCTGTAGCAAGCTGTGTTACACGTGGTTATGCTTTGTCAAAGATATTGGTTGAGTGTTTGAACACACCGGTTCTTCTCAAATTCTGCTTGCAAAAACTGCCACAGTCGATGCATTCAGTTTTTATTAACTTGGTGTCTCTCCACAACACTCCCGTTGACTAGTTTGAGTCACTTTGAATACGTCACCTTGTCTGTTGCTCTGATTGGCTGCAGCTCTAACCAGCTGCAGTTTTGAGTAGCTCTGGATGAGGAAGCCCTACGGCTCTTTTTCTGACCCCACATCTGTCTAGATGTGGGTCTGTTCTGTCATTGACTGTGTGACACACTGGACACAATGATAACACTCTGCTTTGCTTTGCACTGAACTTTAACATTTACTACTTGAAATGTTCTAGTTCTGTTTTCTCTTTGGTTCTCTCTCATCTTCAGGTTTTCAAGGTTTTAGAGGAAGGTGTGTTTGTGTGAGAGAGAAAATGAAACAGCACTAGAATTGAATCACGCTTCAGTGCTTGTGGAACTTAATCATGAATGCAGTGTGTTTTTTTGCGAATTAATAAAGACAATAATTGAGAGAATTAAGGGGGGATAGGATCGATTAAAATAAGAATAAGAAGAAAAAAAAACAAACAAACATGGAAAAGCAGTTGGAGATAGTGCTGCATTTTTGCCAGCAAATAAATTGGCAAGCTAGCTACTCAGCATTGCTGTTTAATAGAACCTTGCTGCCACTGCACCTCATGCCCCCCACACGGTACAGTACATGCACTTACACATGCACTGTCAGCCCAGATGACTATCATTACCTAGGTAAATACACCTGGCCTTGGAAGGCAGACACACACTCACTATTTCTCTTCGTGGTGATGTGATTTTTTTTTTTCTTCCTAACCTTTTTCATGCTCCAGCTCCCACCCATTACTTTGCTTTCCCACTCTGTATGCAGCCACCTTTTGGGTGAATGCATGAAGGTGCCAGGGAGAGAAAGATGGTGGTTGGTCATGCTAGGGATATTCATCTGCCTCATCAAATACGCAATTACTTTAGCACAGTGATATTTGAATTGTGCTGTAGAAAATGGAATTTAAAGAGGTCAGTGCTTTGGAATGAGCCTTTGTTTCTCTTTGTTGTATAGACATACATTTCATGCATACAGTCCCACTTGGATAACTCCCATTTCCCCTCCTTTTGTTCTGCTTTTTCCTCTTATCCTTTTTTAATCTATTTTTGTATCAGTTTCATCTCTTTGTATTTTGTTGTATTCTTCTGTGTCATATGTTTCCCCTCCCCTTTCTTTGAGAATTGCTTTCTTGCTTACTGTCTTCCAGTGGTCTGTTTCACAGACAAGCCCCCTAGTTACACAAGCACACATTGATCTAAGTACCATCATGGGCATTGATCTGAAACAGCCATGTTTCTAGGTGCAGAAAGTCATTTCTGCCTGCTAGACTGCTATTAAATATGCCCTGCTGTGCCAGCATATACACTCAATGAATCATTAACATTACTACTTAAATGTTTACAACGAATGGGTGTACCAATGAGCAGCAGAGCAATATTTCTTATGTCTCTACTAACCTAGGATCTTGGCATCAGTGTTGTTTGGGTATTGACAATAAATTTAAAGTCGTTAAATAATCATGATTTAATACAACACAAATCAATACCCAAAGATGAGTAATACTGTGGTCTCATTGTTTTGGCATCAGGGAAAACAGTTCATCGCTCTGTTGCCCATATTTAGCCATTAAGATTGTAAGTCTCTGGTGTTTATGTTTAGGGAGCTTTAGAAGGAAAGAAATCAACTGTGAAGCAATGTGAGCTTCATTTAGCAGTGATAAACCATTGTTGCAACACCTTAATTGGCAAAGATTTTATTCCCAGAGTAGAAGTGGCTTCTTGGTTTCAAACCAATCCTGTAATCTTTATTTGTAACACAACATGAACACTTACTTCTGGCTTGTTTTGAAATGTATTGAGAAAGCTGAACTGACATAAAAATGTCACAAAAGCACAGGTGTTCAAAGATTTTTTTGTTTGTTTCTTTACCTAAAGGGATTTGGAAAATATTTTTTCGTATGATGCACTGCATTGTCATAAGGACAAATTTGATATTCTCAAAATAAAAAAAATAAAAAAGCTATTTTATAGAGCTTAATGTACTACCTGATCAGTTTTCTTCCCCCTTTTTGTACATTTTTGGCCACTACCCATCACTGAGGAGAAAGTCAAAAGATTTAACATTATTGGAACACATTTATCACTGCAAACCAGTTCAAATGAGCCTTTTCCTCAATTTTTTGTTTTCTGTCCTTTTTCCATCTGTGACTTTCCACAGACATTTCACATCACTAAAACATACTTTTAGCTGCATCTATGAAGGCACTAACAAACATGCATTTATCATTACCACTTCATAACTTATACAGTCATTTGTGAGTGAATTTAAATTGTTACAGCTAGAATTGTTTTCTTACAAAAGCATTTAGAAGTGAAGTGAATATTGTAACTCCACAATGAATTCTCAACAGTGTGCACGGAGTGGTAGTAATTCTCCTGAGCACAAAATGACAATGAGCAGTGTGTTAGAGTAATGCTTGAGTCGACATTCGTGGTGAAGATGTCCATATTTTATGGCATGCTACTCAGTAAGAGTGAATAAGTTCATCTCTCACACAGTCCAAAACCTTAGTGATGGTTTCCTTAGAAATCACAGAGACTGGAAACCTGTGACGCACAAGTACATAGTTTCTCTCACACACACATTTAGATCCTGTGCATACACAAATACAGTCTTCCAGTAAATTGTAATCTTCAGTGTTGTGTAATAGAGTTGATGGAGTTGGCAACGTACTAGAGACAGTGTGGATGAAATGAAGGAAGAACATGGAGTTGGAGAGTAAGGCTGTGTGTTGCCTCAACCTCACCTTTTAAGATGGATTCATTAGGAGGGCTGGCCAAGTAATATAGCCATTGTCAAAGAAAACACTGCAAAAGCTGTAGAAATACCACAGAGGCAAATGAAAGGAGTGTGTGTGTGCTTCACCTGCTCCTGCCCTAGAGCAGTAGTGGAGGAGTGACCCTGAAATAGTAATAATGTGCTGGGGATTACAATTTGATGGAACCAAGCCACAAGGGTTCTTCCCTGCCCACTCCAGTGACAGCTTGTTGCTGTTGGGATTGCTGCACAAGGCCCACTTGATGCACACATGCTCGCAGGCATACACCGCTGTCTTCGTGTTTTCTTTCAGTTATGGCTGCCTGATCAGATACAAAGAGTATAAAGAGATGATTATGAAATATTTGAGAGATGGCAAAGAAGAGATGAGAAAGAGAGATGAGATGTGGAGAACTGAGAAACTAATCGTGCAAGTGGGAAAGCAAGGACATTAGGAAAGTAGTTTACAAGTGGTTGTATGGGCAGATAAGTGTCAGGAGAGTGCCACTGACATCAGAGGTGTACCTGGTGCTTGCCTTGTCTGCCTGTCTGACTGCATTGATTTACTGCTTCACTGAGCCAACAACAGCTGACTGCCTGAGCTTCTGTCAACTGAAGAGATTTTTTTTCCTTCTGTTCTGTTTTTCTGATGTCTATCTTAAAAATAACTCCTAAAGAACTAAGAAAAAAAATGCACTTTGAAGTGTGAGAATACCACAGGTTTCAGCTTTTTTTTTCTCTACAGGGAACAGTTACAGAGATTTAGTCATGCACAACCTTAAAATCTTGGGCTTGTCAGTGCAAACTAACTGATGTTGTTGCAAGAACATTAATTAATCAGACAAATATGATACTGACACCAAGGATAATTGCTTGTTAACGCATCAGGAAGCTGTGAATAGGCCAATCAATTAGACAGAGAATCAGACAGACCATCAGTCAGTGCACACATTACAGCAGCTGAAGAGCCATGTGCTTAGATCTTTCAATGGCTGTCAAAAATTGCCAGAAATATTTTACACATCCACCTGAATTCTCTGATGAATAAGTAAATGCACAAATTCACATAACATCTTCAGTGCTACACACATAAACTTACACTATGTACAAAACATTCACCAGATTTTTGTCATGTTAGCCACCAAAATTACCTGAACTGAATAAGCCAAATAATTTTTGCTTTAATTGTATTTTTAAGGTAAGACTAAAAAGATCTAATTTTGCCATCAAATTCACTGAGTAAAAATAAAGATGATGTATGATATTTGGACTATGTTTACAGATGACATAGTGATCTGTTGTAAGAGTAGGGAACAGGTGGAAGAAAATCTAGAGGTGTGTAAATGTGCCAGAGTAGAGGAATGGAGGCCAGTTGCAGCAAAGCAGAATATCTTTGTAGAAGATTGACAAGCTCAACGTCAACTGAAACATACACACTCTAAGCTACACTTGGCATCTGCATCAGACTTGTTTTGGCAGTAATCACAGCATTGGCTTTGGTATGTACAGCAGGAAATTCAGCAAATACTGGACATAATTTTGTGTGTGGAAACTGTGATCAAGCTTACTGACTGTTGCAGAGCAACATCCATAACCTGGAAATGAAACTCTGGGCTAAAGATGACATGTTCAGTGGCTTTGGGTCAGTTTCTCTTACTCACTCTCAGCAGATCTCCTCATGCAGGGAGAGTTGGAGCAACAATGGATGCTTGCGGAGAAGGACTTGAAGCTGTGGTAAAGGCACAATGTGGTGAGTCTAAACTGTAAGGAGTGGAGTCCAGCTTCACCACTCCTGAAAACTGATACATAATCCACAAGAACAGAGAAATTTGTTCATGTTCTCGAGGCTGCGAGAACAAGAACAAAGCAGCAGCACCCGATACATGCTTTCATGTTAGACGTTAATTTATTCTGACCAATCACACAACATTTGTCGGACACCACACGAGAAAAAAGTTCTGCCCAGATGATGTGTTGAGAACAAGCTGTGAGAACCCCCAAATCAGGGCTTCGAGAACAAAAATTATGTCATTTTGTTTAATATGATTAACAATATCTTAGGTTAAACTGGATCGCATTTTTAACATGACCAGTCGAAACATCCAGTTTCCGTACAACATTAGACATTTTGAAGCAATGTTCAGTTTCACAAATATATTCAGTGTTACTGACTGCAGTCATGTTAAGAGCTCCGTGTGAAGATGAATATATGAATCATAAAACTGTGCATGCGATCAATGTGCAAGTTATTTGTGAGTCAAACATGGTCCTGACTAATTTAGTGGCACTAGTGGCATAGCGATCTGGCTCCACATAGAGAGCAGACAGGCAGGTGCTGCATGTTACGGCTAGCGACAGCTGAATTATGCAGAAAATACTCAGAAGGTCCTTTTCATTGACCATATTTGGTAGAATGTGGGTGTTTTAAGGGCAGGATATGCGTCAACTGCACCTGGACAAACTTCTAGGTGGATTTCGATTTTTAAAGGGACTACATGTATTTATAAATCAGATTCTTTTTTTTTTTTTGCACGCTGTTTTCATCTTGTTTTAGATTGTTTTCGACTTTCTACAACACAAAGTTATAGTAGAATCCGACACACAGTTTTTTTTTTTTTAATGAGCACCCTTGACCTTTGTTGCAAGATTTTTTTTGTTTTGTGATATACCAAATGTTTTCGTTTAGTGAAAAGTCTAGACTGCAGGCAGGTCATTTCAGTACCAGGACTCTTCTTCTGCAAACCCATGAGGATGTGATGAATGCAGGATGTGGTTTAGCATTGGTTTGCTGAAATATGGGAGATCTTCCCCAAAAGAGACGTTATCTGGATTGGAGCATATGTTGCTCTAAAACCTCTATGTTCTCCTTTGCAGATGTGTAAGCTGGCTACGCCATAGTCTCTAATGCAACTGCATACTATCAAAGATGTAGCTTTTGAACTGTCCGCTGATAACAAACTGGATACGTCTTTAGTCTTCAGGACATGGCGTCCATGGATTCCAATCAGAATTTTAAACTGTGATTCATCTTACCACAGGACAGTTTTCTATTTTCCCTCAGACCTTTCTAGTAGAGCTTTGGTACAGAGAAGACAGCAGCATTTCTGGATCATGTTTACACACTACATCATGTTTACACACTGCTTCATCTCAGTGATTTGTTGGTTATTAGCCTAATTTGTTGTCTAATGCTCTTTCATTTGGTTTTGATTTGTGACAATCGGTTTTCAAGCCTTTTCTTGCCTCTGATCTAACTTTTTTGATATTTATTGCTGCCATTAAAGTAAATAAGCTAATATGTTCCATGAAACTGTAAAATGCCTGTTTCAACTTCTGGTATGTTCCTTATGTTCTATTGAGAATAAAACATGAGATTTGCAAATCATTGCATCCTCTTTTCATTTATGATTTACACAGTGTCCCAACTTTTTTGGAATTAGGGTTTTACATCAACATCACTTGCCTGGAATTAAAAATGAAATATAAACTGATGAGTTTGTGTCCCAGGTTTTTTTTATTTCTTAGTTCAAGCAGAATGGTTGTGTAGGTGTTCTTTAGTCCTTATCACTGAAATTAACAAACAAACCCACTTATTTATACAAATCCCTATTAAATGTTTATAATCTCTTTTGTCTGCAGTGTTTCTTCCTATTTTATGTTCTCTCATTCACTGAAAATAAGCTATAATCCTTCTCTTGTGGCAGGATTTTTTTCCCTGAAAACTGAAAACTAGTTCACAACAGTAGGAAAGAGGGCAAAGTACTTAAAGCAAACACTTGTAACTATTAGAGTTCTAGTATGCACATAATATCTATGTATACAATGCCAAAGTTTAAAAAAAGTCCAAAATTGGTAAGAAGTAGTAGATGTCTCTTTTGTTAGTTTAGATTCCAGAAATAATATAATTGAATCATGATCAAAACTACAGTAGCCAATGGGGCATCCTAAAATTGTATTAATCCTTTTCCTATAAAATGTCTTAGACAATATTGTAAACAGCATTGTGCCTTTTGTTATAGAGGCATAAAAAGTGTCAAATGTATAAAAAGGCAACAGGGATGTCAAAATGAAAAACAAAGCACAGCAGAAGTCTGGCACAGATGAAGGGTTGGTGTGAACAGAAGATGAATGCAGAAGCATTGCCAAGCAGCAGTAGAGAGAACTGACGCCCGTGATTGGATCCATACCAAAGAGGCAAATAAAAGAAGCCCCTAAGCCCTTGTAATCAGTGGAGAAACAGACAAGACTGGGCTGTTTTTTTCTACTTAAGCTCTGGTTGAGTTTAGGGTCCAATGCTAGTTTTTCAGAGGGCACTGCCAAATGGCACTACACATCAAAGTCTTTAGCTGGTAGCCTCCTTGCCTACTCACCTCACTGTCCCAGGGATTAGCATTAGCATAATTGAGGTTTATGTACAGATGCTTAGTGCAAGGGCTTGATGGGTCTTTATTCTGAAATGGGAATGTGTTGTGTAATGTGGATTTTGATTCCATTCTGCTTAAGACTATGAACACCACCCCCGTAGCCTATTACACCATTTTGTGTGTGTGCATGTGTGTGAGCATGCACACAGGAACAGTTGCACTTATATAGTTAGACTGATCTCAAATAAATACACATTTGTACAATTTATACCGATTGCTGACTTGTAAAAAAAAAAAAAAAAAAAATGCACACACAAAAATTTGGAAAGAAGTCTGTGGGTTGCAAAAATTACTGGAAAAGACACAAGAACAAATTTAATTCTCTAATAAAGCTACATATACCTCAAGTGTTCATATCTTAATGCAGCACACTTCCAACTTATTTCACATTTGTCTTAAAGCTTTTGACAGCAGGATGCATGAAAGCTACTTTATTATTCTGTAGTGTGCTTTTTCCCATGTGAGCAAGGGAGATGCTGGTGTCACATTCCAGTCCAGATGTGCAACAGTAAACGGTTTTAACTGAATAGTGAGCTGCTTATGGTAACACCCATAGTCATATATAACGGCAGACTTGTCATTTTGAAGAGTTGACTGTTTGACAAGTGAATCAAAACTACCAAACATGAATTTGAAACTTTCTAACAAAGTAGATGTTGTGTCATCTCTTCTAACTGGAACTGGAGACAGAAACTTAGCATCTTGTTCTGCAGTTGGGTGAAAATAAACGGTTTTGGTTGAGATTGTTGCTATTGAAGCTGGCACTGAATTATTATATTGGGTTAAAAATAAGTGTGACACATTGTTGTTAATGTGCTGACTTTTCCTGTGTATCAATAAAATCTCTAAACATGTGGTGGCAGTTCTTTTCACAACTGCTATAGTTTGTTTGGGGATTTTTATTTTTTTCTTCTTTTTTTTTTGTTTTTGCTTTTAGCAGAGATCAAATGAAAATAGTTGTATAATGCCCCAACTAGAGCTGTGTTTTAAAGCTTTACCTGACTTGATGTGATTAAATTACTCACTTAAGGTTTCTAGTGTAGGGAGTATCTGGTTTTGAGTCATGGTACCACTTTAACCAAGGTTCCAAGTCAACTTAGCTAATAACAGTTGATGTGAAGACACAGAGCACTGATAAATAGAGAATCTTGACCTGTGGGAGAAGGAACCAAGTACCCCTTGCAAGAATCCTTCCTCGTTCACTAAAAAATTATGACACTATTCTATGATGTTTTTGTCACCAGAGGGGCTCAAAATTAACATTTTTCTTGCACTAGTGCACCCAATATATACATAAAAAAATGATTAATATTATGGTGTTAATAACATTGACAATAAAATGCTCAGATTATTATTGTCAGTATTAGTTTTACTTTACATATTACATATTTCCAGTTGTGCTATTATTCATTTTCTTTTATTTTCATTCCACATGTTCTTTTGCAGTGTTCTGTTTGTTTACTGTCCTCCATTTCATGTTTCCCATTGCTATTTGTTTTACTGGTAGTGTTTACTGAACTTTATGTTCATATCAGTGTATAGTTTTGGTTTGATCTGAAATGTAGCAGATTAGCCTGGTTGTCGTCGGTTGAAACACATGTTTAAGATAAAGGCCTGGTCAAAAACATTGTATTGTTCCAGACGGTCTCTTATTTCACTAGAGACTGCCTCTGTGAATGAGCCGTGATATCACATATATTGCAAATTAAACATCTGTGTGAGAACTCAGCCGACCTTTGTAGCAGCTTGCTGGTGGATCACATCTGCTATAAAACCAAGGTGGTTGGCACAACGTGTCATTTGCGTATGTCATGTTGTTTTTGGGCTACCAGAATCCTGATTAACAAAAGCTTTAAGTTGTCTTGGTCACTGTTCCTTTGACAAACAGTTGTTGTGGCTTTTTACATTTCTACATGTTTTGTTGAGCTCTCGCACCAAAAGTGGGTTGAATCTGACACAAAAGTTATATTCCTAGCCACATTTGTTGCTATTGCAGAGAAACAATCCCACAAGCATTAAAGTTAAAAAAAAATATCAAGCTGACATGATTGGTTAGAATGATTGCTGTCAGCTCACGTCAGGAATGTACTGTGTTTATATGATGAATGTTCACAGGCACCACAATTACTTGCAGTCACACAAATGCTCCCAAAGATATTTGGCCACACAGATAAAATTTATGGAGTTCATGACACCCTACACAACAGATGATCTGTTTCACTATGAGGTTATAGTACTTGCAGTGGAATTTAATGTAGAGAAGAGTTGAGTCATATTCTTTACTCAAAAAACACATTTGATCCTTCCTTTGACTTGATACAGCAAGGAGTGTGTACAATCTGAACCATCCATTATCTATTCCCGCTATTTCCTGTGCAGGGTCACAGGGGTCTGCTGGAGTCTATCCCAGCTCACTTCGGGCAAAAGGCAGGGGTACACCCTGGACAGGTCACCAGTCCATCACAGGGCCACATGTAGACAGAGAACCATTCACATGCTCACTCACACCTAGGGACAATTTAGGAACACAAGGAGCATGTCTTTGGACTGTGGGAGGAAGCCAGAGTACCTGGTAAGAACCCACACAAGCATGGAGAGAACATGCAAACTCCACACAGAAAGGTCCCTGTGGAGGCTTGAACCAGGATCCTTCTTGCTGTGAGGCAACAGTGCTGACCACCAAGCCACCGTGCTGCCCCAATCTGAGCCCTAAAATGCAAAAGAAAAAACAAAAACAAAAACATGAGACTGTTTCTGTGGGCAGAACCATGAAGAAAATGGCTTCCATTGGACTTAATGAATCATTTTTAAACACAGTATTAAGTTGTCCTCCATACAGTCTGTTCACACCATTTTAACCAGAACATCATCATTTAACTGCATCAAACAAGTTGGACATGAAATCCAACGTTTAAACATTTGAATTCTGCGTTCAGAGACAAGATTTTACAACATTTCTAAGAAGGTATTTGTTAAAGAGCTTCCTCAACTACTCATGTTAGATTTAGTTTGTGTTCATATTTTGTTTTATCTTTGCCATTGCTACTGCAAGTGTTATTTAAATAATTAAACATCAGATAACAAAGTTTATTAAATTTTATAAACAGCACAAAAGAAAAAAAAAAGGAGCATTATAGTTTAGTAAGTGTCTCTTCATTATTAATTAATTTTGTCCAAGTCTAAATACTGGGAGATACTTGTCATTTACATATTTGGCTGCATATCTAGTTGGAAACCTGATAATTAAATGTGCTTACTCAGTGAAGTTTTGATATGAGAAAGTTACATTATCTTTGAAATGCATCCTTACTCCCCATTTAACACACAATTCGAATGTGTACAGGCCTCAGGAAACCTGCATCTCTACCTTTTCTATTAATTTTCTTTTTTTTTTCTTTTTTTTTAATAAAACCACATTCCTTCCAGTTTTTCTTAATCTTTTAGGTAAAAGAAGTCATAGATACATCCTATGATTCTATATAATGATAACAAACAAAAGTTATTGAGCTGTTAGCCCTCCAGCTGTTAGGAGTTACCCAGTGGATGGAGGGCTGTTTCTGGTCCTTAAGGCAGGGGATAATAGAGCTACACCTTACGTTTTAGAGGAAGTGCAAAAAGTAAGGTGAACTGCAACCCTGGTGAGTAAATATTTGCATTTGTTTGCATGTGGTATCTGTTTCACTGTTGATTGTCACGAGAGTACACAGAGAAAAAAGAACTTCTACTTCCCTTATTGAGATAGTAAAGTGTTGTCATAATTAGCCTACAGTAGCTTGGTAATGATTTGAATACACTTGAATACTGGATGTGTCAAAAAATCTAACAACGATGACCCTGAATCATTTACATGTTTGTGTGTGGAATGGGAGAACGGCTGCAAGCCAAGAAAGTTGTTTTATATCTCTTACTTATTTGCATACATTTAGGGAAGTATGTACAAACGTTTCTTTTGGAGTATACAGGTGTGAGGCCATGATATGGTGCTCTTGTTTTTAGAGCCA
The DNA here is from genome assembly GCA_037176975.1 of Arrhamphus sclerolepis. Lineage (NCBI taxonomy): Eukaryota > Metazoa > Chordata > Actinopteri > Beloniformes > Hemiramphidae > Arrhamphus > Arrhamphus sclerolepis. The sequence continues at coordinate 3,195,706 of JBAMYA010000018.1, forward strand.
AACTGAGATCCTCTAGTAACTGATCTCTTTATAGGGCTAAAAGACTGAAAAATATATTTTTTTGTTTTGTTTTTTTGTAAGTATCTTTGCATGACCTGAAAAGTCATGAATGAAATCCAATGAATAATTACACAATGAATTTATAACTTTCTTACCCTAACATTATTTCCACACATGGCCTAAATTATATTTATGAAAAGTAGATTGCACAGATGAAAGTAAGACTATTTGTTATTTCAGTACTGATTCAAATAATCCATCTTGAGTTTTAAATTATTCAGTTTCAAAAATTATTATAAAGCCTTCAACAAAGAGTTTGGACTTCACCAGTCCATCATTAGTTTGTGTAAGTCATGTTTATTCTTCACTAAAGGAATGGTAATTCTTCCTTGTGCCTGTGTTAACAGGCAACTGGTTGCAGTAGTAATAAATTAACCAATTTGACTTGTTAATCAGTGTGATAATGATGTGGCTGCTGAATGTCTGCCAGCTTGGCTGAATGTTTTTCTTCTCCATACTGCCCACATTTTCATCAAATCAGCTTTATTAGTAGCAGCTCAATCAATACAATCCTGTCCTGGAGTCCTTACTGTGAAGGCTGTGACAAGCAAAGATGAGAAGCTTCTTCCATTAGTGATGTCGATGAGTCTGATTAAATCTTGAGGAGTAGTTTACCCTGGGAATAATGGCACTGCTGCAATGACTGTATATAGCGTTGCCACTGTTGTATTTGCTATGTTAGCTTGCAGTCAATATGAAAACATGCATTCCAGGAAAATGCTGAACATGGAAAATGCCTAAATAAGGTAAGGTAGGTTCTGCCGTTAGTCTTGTCTGAGATGCAGGTTTTTTTTTTAAATCAAAAATCAAACATATAAAAAAGAAAAAATAATGTTCATTGAAGAAAATATTGTTTTGTTTCTTTTTTTTTATTTTTTATTTGCTTTATTTTCAGATATGCAGTATATAATGACATGTCATGTGCTTTCTGCACATAATATCTCCTTATGTCTTATTGGACAAGACAGAATGTGTTACAGTTCATGCTGTACATGATTAGCAAAAAAAATGTTTGCATCAGTTTTCACATCTGTTCAACCATGAATCATTTACTGAAAAAATAAAAGTGTGAGACCGGGGAGACAAAAAAAAGAAAGGAAAAAGGTGAATGTGAAGATATGTGCTTGTTTAAGCGTGGGAAGTCAGAAAAAGTCCTCCAGGGCCTCACAGCTCAAAGCCGTATCGTGTGAGAGGGAGTGAGCTCTTGAACACGCTGCCAAGGCATTCGTCAGTCTTATCGCCTCTCTGGACTCTGCGCTGGCGCTGGCGAAGAGTAATTGAGTGCTTAGAGTTATAGATGAACTAATTAGTGGGGGCATTGAAAGCTCAGCTCATTAGTGGGACAGAGAATTCTTTGCTACTGTGGCTCTGAGGACTCTTTCAGATTCAGTCTCGGCACTACACACAACTTCATTAAAGAAGGTACAGGTTGTGGAAGTTGTTCACTGAAACTATAAAGAAAGACTGAGAAATTTTTACAATTGAGAGGAAGACTTTGTCTTTAAGCAGAAAAGGTTGCCACGTAAAAATTACAGCAAAACAAAAAAAAAACAAAACTCTAAAATTCTTAGATTTACTGACTTATTTCACTGCACATTAGTCTGAATCCAAAAACATTTGATGTTTTGTCTCATTGACATCATCCTTTTCAGGTGTGCAAAACTTTTTTCTGAAAGTTAGAATATTGCAGGATTCATTAATTGTTTCTCACTAATTTGTCTCTTCCATCATTACTTTCTTGAGCATCTTAGTTGCCTCTGCCATGCTGTCCAGTGTATCTGTGATCTAGTTTTATTGTTGCTGACTTGTAACATACTGTAAGCAGTATAGTGGTCCTCAAAGGACTGGTGATGGAACTTAATTTCTTTGGTTTTTGTCGGTACCAGATGGTCACTGCAACTAGACGATGCTTAGTACATGGAAGCAAATATGCTTTCAAAGGAAATTAAAACCATTATTTTAGTATGAAACATCTTCTCTTTTAAGACACTGTGGAACTGAGCACACCAAACAATGAGGTATTTCAAAATAGTAAATTTCAGCAACAAAACACAAGTGCTTGTTTTGGCACATTGCTAATTAAATTTAAAAAGCTATATTTCCTATTTAAACTGTGTGGCATAACTCTTATCAAGGCTGGCTCTTCTCAATCTTATAACAGTGGTCTTTCTGCAAGGAGTTGCGTGCAGGGAGGTGCAGATATTGACCACACCACCATCCTGAGAAGCCAGGCTTTTATTGGTACAATATGAGCCTCAAAAGGTTTATTTTATCACAGCATCCATCCTTTTGAAGAACAATTTGTTATTTCTGGCATTCACATCGATTGAACAGTGCGGTTTATTTATTGGCTTCATAAGAAAATGGACTCTGGCCACTTTGTTTTAGATAAGGCTAAAGATTTATTGACTGCTGCTATATTGACACAAACGTTTGTGCACAGTGCCTTGATGGCTGGTGAATGAATTAAGACAAGTTTCTTCTTTTTTTTTAATTAACCTATAGTCGGACAAGAGCATTGCCATGGAAAAATATATTCTTTATATTTATCCATGTCTAACAGTACTGACGTGAATGAAGACATGCAGTCTAAAAACACAGACAGGAATAGAGGTAAAGCAAGACACATTTATTTGTACAGCACATTTCTCATACACAGAAAATTTCAAATGGCTTTAAAAGGGCATTGATATGAAAAGAACACAAAAGAAATGGTAAAAGAATAAAAAAATACAATCCATAATAAAATCACAAAAAACATGTTTTGACAAAAACATTTTTAAAAAGTATAGAATAAAAAAAGTTCAGTGAGAAGTGTAGCATAAAACTAAAAACACAGCAAAACTGCAGCTTAACTTTAAAAGTGTTGAGAGTTGGAGCACATTTATTGTCAAATATATTAAATGACAGAAATTTATCTATTTGTAAACTACCAACACTATTCTACTATTCTGTAGGTAGCTGGTAGCTAGTGTAATTATCTCAGAACGAGCAATGCACCCAGTTTTCCTGTTTCTTAATAGGATTCTGGCAGCAGCGTGCTGGATGAGATGATGAAAAGATGAGATGAAAGCACAGAGGAGCTTCTCTGAATCAGCTCTGGAGATCAGATCTCTAACTCTTGATATTTGTATGAAGCGATAAAAACTTGTTTTGGTTACAACTTGATGTGGCTGATGAAGCTCAGCTTCAACTCAAAACATAATTAGATAAAAAACAAACAAAAAAAAAAAACATACTTAGATACTCCACCTAGATTTTAATCTTCATACCTGTGAATTCAAGCTGGGCAGCCACTTGTTGTTCTTTCCATTTTGTTTCAATGTCAGTTTTGTCTTGCCCTGATTTAACTGAAGGAAGTTTGACTGAATCTTCAATGCCTTGTGAAGAGAGAGAACATTTAGCAGAGCTGCCTTTGTAATCTTGGTTACAGGGCCCTGAACAGGATGTTTATGAGAAGGTATGTTTACAAAATTATTTCTGTTGGATG
>JBAMYA010000018.1:3222382-3246373 GCA_037176975.1 Arrhamphus sclerolepis
CACTAATGTGTACATTATCTGTAATAGCAAGGCATAAAGCTATTTCAGCCTGTGTCAGGCCTTGATTGAAAAGATGTATGTATGACCCTTCAGGGCTTTCGTAGCTTTGTTGGTATCACATTGCTATAATTCTGACTTTTACTCTGAAGTGAATACACAAGTCAGCGAAAAATACGAAATTAAACAGTGTTAGCAATGGCTAACTAGTTAGCTTCCTGTCTGCATGTAGAAGACAACCAATCATATATTTTTCATCTTTACAAATTTAACAATTGGTAAGTTATATAAAACTGTGTTTTAGGCCACAAAACACTCACCAGTGTCTGTCATGATTTCCGTCAACAGTTCTGAGATACTCTTTCTGGCGTTAGTGGTTCGCCGGTTCCCATGAATGGCATCCATCTGCTCCAACCACCGGGTTTTTTCGGTTCGAGCTGCTGTGACCGTTGTGGTCCTTTAGGAATGGTAGTCACTCTTCAACTTTTTTTATTTTCTCCCGACACTGTCTTGAGGTCTTCTGGTATCCATGAGCAGCCATCTGCTTAGAGACCTCCACATAAACTTTCTCATTCCTTGTTGCTCTGTTGAGCTCCCTTTGGATTTGTCAGCCACGAGACTTGGTTGTCAGCCACGACGCACAGTAACGTGTGGATGTCGTTGTTCGACCACAAAGTAGACTTGCTTGCCATTTTTCTTCTTGAATTTACTTGTTAAGAGTAATGTTACAAAAGTAAAATAAAATCGCAGTTGTTGTTGCCAAGTTTTAAATATGGCAGGTGTGCAGGAGTCACTCGGAAGACTCATCAGTGACATCACTCTCTGGTCAATCAGTGGCCTGCATTATGGTGACGTTGCATTTTCAGCCCGACTCAGCTCGGTTAGAACCGATTGTAAATCGGATTCCTTTCCGGTGAAAGTTGGGGATGAGGTTCTGCCTCACGTGGAGGAGTTTAGGTGTCTTGGGATCTTGTTCACAAGTGAGGGGAAAATGGAGCGGGAGATTGACAGACTGATCGGTCCAGCATCTGCACTAATGCGGGCTCTGTACCGGTTTGTTGTGGTGAAGAGGGAATTGAGTCATACACTGTCATACAGATGAGAAATTTCTTGGGTTAGGATTGTTTTTATGAGTATGAATCTAAAAGCTGTGAGTGCAAAGTCTTGTGAATACAACTCTAATTTTTACAACGAAGTCTGTACTCTGTACACTGTGAACGCAAAATTAAGTTTTTGGGTATGAGTAGAAAAGTGCTGAAATGACGTCATGGGCAGGTGACAGGGAAAGTAATCGAACCACGATTGCTCCAAACACACATGCACAGAAGCAAAAAATGGGCTAATACCAATAATGTGTAAAATGTAAGTACACCAATATGGATTTCAGAAAATGGTACAGTTTTCAACAATATGGAGTTTATGGACTTACAGACTTACTACTGTATATTTGTGTAAGACTGTCACTCTCTACATCTACATGAATGTTGAAATCATCAACTATTATGACCTTATCTGCCTGGAGAACTGTATCTGAAATATGCGTTTATTATTTAGAGTGCTTTCACACCTGTTGGTCTGGTACAGTTGTTCGCTTGGGCCCAAAATTTATTACAATGTTGCAGTTCTCAACTAGTTCGGTTCACATTCACACCAGTGTTTTTGCAAACGAACCAACCACTGTCGATGCCACTCATGTGGCGGCGCTGTTCACAAAATACTGTGTTTTTTAGGTGACGTAGATGAAAGCTGATTGGCCCAACATGTGAAGATGGTGGCCAGAAGGTGGTCTCGGTATGGTTCTTTAGTTCGGACCAAATTAAACTGGTCCGATTTCACACAAGCCCAAATGAACAGTACTTGCAGGTGTTCCGGACTCCAGTCCGCTTTAAGCGGACCAAATGGTGTAGGTGTGAAAGCACCCTTAGGCATGTTAGCTTGTAGTCATGATCAAAGCATTTTGAGACTGTTTTCTCTGGATGTTTAAAATCTTTATAACCAATGTATCATCTAACAAAGTCAACATGTGTTCCATGTGTTAACTACAGCATCTCAACGTAGTTGTTACCGATACATTCACAATGATAGCTCAGAGAGAAAGTTATGAACGTTTAGAAGTCAACAGCTTCCTAATGCTGCACAGAGGCAACACCGTACATGTGCTAGCAGTTCACAGGTGCTGTTGCCTTTTAAAGGAACAGAAACGTTGGTGTATGAAAAAATGATGTTCCTAGAGTGGAAGCAGGACCTCACACTTGTGGAGTAGTATATTGCCACTCTGGCAACACAGGATGTGTCAGTCTTACCATTTTTTATGCTGTTGCGTCTACAGTTTTAAAATTATTGCACACTGTGGATTTTGTGAATATTAAAGCTAAGATATAGCACGGAGATGGAGATACATACATACTCATAGAACGTGCATTACTAGAGTGCTTACAAGTTTTTTGTCAGAAAAAATGTAAATATTCTTTTAAATTCTACTTGAAGCAATTGAGCAGGTATCCCACTATGTGCTTGTGAGGACAGTCTCTTAGAGGTGTAGACTGTAATCTCTTAGGATAAGCTGTAATGCCTTCAGGCCTTTTCACATATTCCCCAGCTGTTAAACTGGGGTGAAATCTTGATCATATTACAGAGGGCTGAACACTACTTAGAGCAAAATCATATATGATTTAAAAAAAAAAAAAAAAACAGACCTCAAATTGATAGACTTTCATGTTGTAAACCCACTACCATTGGGGAGCAGGATGATAGTGTGGTCAATCAAATTTAGTGGAGCTGGGTGTCTCAATTCTGTTTAGTAATTGGTTTAAGCTTAACAAGACCTATGCAGTGCTCATGAAATTGTGCTGGTGTAGAGGAAAAAGGAGTCAATGCATTTGCATTTACAACCCAGATAACACTCTGTCTTACACACAGACGCACACACATTCTGCAATGGCACACATCTTCTAATAAAGTGCTCCTGCAGCTTTTGATAAGAAAGCTAAGTCTGGGATTTAAAGCTTTAGCTTATCGTCATCTTCATAAAGCTTTCTCTGCAAAGTGCAGTAAGCATGGACCATCAATCTGCATAGAATTTACAGCACAGGGTGGTGGTTGTGGGTTATGGGCATGAGTGGGTGGGGAGCAAGGTAGTTATGGTGTTGGGAAAGAATAGTGACAACAAATGCATTCATCTGAAAACACATCTGTTCAGAAACAGGTGGATTTACATTCCTCAGAAATCAAAGCTTTTGCGGTGGCTAGAACCTGGCCTACTGCAGCAGTATTTATGAACTAGTGAGCATAAAGATTTGTGTGTGGGCATGCCAGAAATAAGTAATGCAGCTTCATATTGCACACAATACATGGTTAATTCCTCAACACTCTCAGATGGAGAGAGCTCAGTTCTGTAACAGGGAACTTTTCATTACTCTGGGGGAAAAAGCAGAAAGATGAGATTATGGAGAAAGCTCATTTCCTGCTAAACTTGGACTCTGGTTTCCCAAATAAAATTGCTTTTATTCTTCGCAACATGTGTTCCCAGAGATTAAGCCCCTGTAATCTTGCAAGGGCTTAATAAGACTCAGTATGTGGAGTGGAGGCTAAAACAGAAAATGTGGAACAAACCTCGCTTAGCTCTGTTCTACCCAATGACTTTAATCCTGTTTATTAAATTATAAAGAACCTTAAAGGATAAGGATAAAGAATATTGAGTCATGGATTTAGATGATTCAGGGTTATTTTTTTTTCCCTGTCCTTTCTTTGTATGGGTTATTTGATAGCACTGGATCATGTTTAAAGATGGCAGCAGGCAAGAGCCGTGACAGACTTTGTTTTTACAAATGGAGCTATCACCCTTCTTAGTGGAAACCTGCATTGAGTAGAGACTCAGCCTTGACTCGGCTCTGATAGTTGGGTATTAAAGTGTAAAGTGTTTTCCCACATGCTGGTAATCCTAACTGCCACTGATCCCTGTGACAAATTTGAAGTGGTGACATCACAGAAATTTAATTTTGAGTATGTGGTGAGATGTTTTGCTCTAATTGTGCTGGAAAAATCCATGCAGATACTTCACAGTTATACTTTAAAGCAACACAAAAATAACTTATTTGATGCATTATAAAAGAACCAGTTTGTACAAGCTTGTAGGAGTGTGTTTACAGTATCACTGAGAGATGCACACAAAACCTCCCAAGCCACATATAAGCAGATTACCCATAAGCTTTTAGATTTGACGTCTAAGAGAGAGTTGATGCAATCTATGTGGACTTGTTAACTTGTCACTGAGAAGTTCTACTGAACTATAGGGCTAAGAGGATTTCAGGCCACTAATCCAAATGAAGACATACCATGTGAATTATTACATTCTGAGACAGATTATTTTACTCCCAGATTAAGTGTTGATGCCAGCCAAATCTTTTTTGATGAAGAGAGGAGTATACATGTATGGATGACCAGCCATCTTTCCTAAGTAAGTTAGAGTCGCAGTCACATTTATAGTGATCATTGTGATGTCTAGTACAACTCCAGGATACCAGTTTTCTGTTTTGGAAGTAAAATCATATAAACTTTACCCACTGATACATACAAAAATGATCAGCCATTTCACATTGTCTCACTTAAGGAGACTGGTAGGAAGCATGCATCAATGACGTGAGGCATGTTTTCATTCACAGGGGTCTGGGCCTCGGCCATTGGCACATGTATCTGTAACCAGGAACGATGTCGCAATTATAATTTTTGGGAACTTCTATGAGATCAAGACAAGTCACTGCCTTCAGATCAATAGTTGTGAGCATTTCCAAACTTATTGTCAGGACGAACAATATCTACTCCTGATTTCTACCATGCATAGATTTTGCGTAAACAAGGAGTGCTCCTTGTTTGTCATTCTTTAAAATGCCATATATGGACTGTTATTTTCACAATATTCAAATGCTTTTAAATACATGTTTTACCCATTGAATATCTGAGAATAAATATAACACTTATATGTTTTGTTTTGTTTTTTAAATTAGTCTTCATTTTCCCAGGTCAGAACTGAAAGCGATTTCTTTTACAAGGTAGACTTGGGCCTTGAAGAGCAAAATAATATAACAAAATTAACACATTTATCTTAATCGATGAGTATTTTTGCATATTTAAGTTTTAGATTGTTCCTAAAAGTATGAATAGGTTGATGTAATGAACATGCTGACAGGCAACCACGCAGCAACTCGGGCCTTTGTAGAGTACCAGCGGTGTCATGAAGCTGTAATAGATTGACGATAGAGGTTTCAATGATAATAGAGACAATGCAGTTGTTTGCAGCAGAACATTTTGCAAATGCAGAGAAATCCACTAATTTCTTTTTTTCTTTTTTCCAAAAATGTGTTTGCTTATTTATTGCATCCAACATCGTATTTAACCATTTTCACTTCACCTCTTGAATGCTTCTTTGGTGATAATTCATGAGTGTGCCACCAATCTGCAATCAATTGGAATTCAATAACATATACACCTTTTTACAAAGAATATGAGTTTTGCACAGGATTCATGAATCTCAAGTAAGTTTTTAGTAAAAAAAAAAAAAAAAATTGTTTTCGTTTTTTTTTCAAAGAAAATAAATAAATAAATTGTGCAAATCTACTTAGATTTATGAAGATTTCATGTATGGAGTCCAGTGTGAGACAAGCACCTTTAGACATTGACAGTTTTAAATGATTTTCCTTTATACACCACAACAAAAGATTCAAGATATATAATCATCACCTTTAATATTTGGATGAAACCCCTTCTGGTCAATAACTGCTTTAAGTTTGGATCCCATGGACATCAAGAACTGGGTTTTCGTCCTTGAGGTGCTTTACCAGGTCTTCACTACAGCCACCTGATAAAGCTGCTTGCTTGTGGACCTTTCTGCCTTTGTCTTCAGCAACTGAAAAGCATGCTCTCTTACACTGTGATCAGGTTAATGAGTTGGTTGCAGAAGAGTATTCCATTTTCTTTCCTTAAAAATTCTTCAGTTGCTTTAAAAATATGTTTAGAAACATTATCCATCTGCGCTATGAAGCACCACGTTTGTGGCATTTGACTGAATGTGAACAGAGAGTATAGCCTTACACATCACAAAATTCATCTTGCTACTTCCATCAGCAGTCACATCAACAATAAACACACTCCCTCTACTGCGTTTCACACATGGTAAGCAGGTGTCTCCAAGCACTCAGTGGTAAACTTTGCTGATGGCACCCAAAGACACCAAAAAGGCTGTAATATCAACTTAAATATTTTCAAATATTTAGTTTAGTTTTGGAATATGCAATTCTGAATACACGAAGAGTGTCGTGCTGTGTAACATTTTTATTGCTTTTACAGTTAGTAGCACCATGAAAAGCTGTTTTGAATATAGTCCAATGCCTTCCCTCTTTTGACTGTTTTGGCACCTGGTGTTGGGAAAATAAATGTGGGTTGTACAGTACTTTATTGCACCTTATCTTATCATCACAGTACCTCATTCCATAAATTCATGCTGCACCCCCAAACTACCAACAGTTTCCTCAAGACCTCAGTGTTTCATTAACAAAATGTAAACAAACACTGTATTTTCTAAACCACATAATTATTATAGACATTATTGCAGGACCGTTGTCTTGAAATTTAGTGCTTTATACTGCACAAGTGCATTGTTCTTTACTGTTAATAAATCATCAGTCTACCTTGTTCCTATAGCTGCTTCATCCTGGTCAGAGTCATTTGGGAGCTCGAGCTTATCCCAGCAGTAACTGCATGGCCGGTCAGCAGTCTGTCATTAGGTGCAATAAAGCTTAACTACTGCTATATCTGCAGAACACAGTGTTATCTGAGTTTTACAAACAATATTTGCATCCTCTACTTTAACAATGGCAGTTAAAATGGGTTGAACAGTCCAACATACACACCCCAAGCTCTTTGACATGCACAAGCCTGGTTCTGTATTATCTATTGCACAGTACCACCAAGTGTGTGCGTATTTGTGTGTGGTAATTCAAGGTCATTTCTGTTCTGCAAACCCCACTTGTATGAGATGTTCGGTATGATGTCATGCTTCTTTGATAGGCCAAATACAAACAAAGTGATTTGAATGCAAAATTTAAAACAAAAAAAGGTGTTACTGGCTCCTATTTGCATAGATAACAGGTGACAGATGGTTGCTTGTAGATTTTCACATAAACAGCTACTACGGGAACACAAGGGGAGTATTGCATATAAACATTTCACACCTACGTGCTCATACTCAGACACGTACACAGAAGGACCATGAACAAACAGTGTCATGTCCTGACACCAAAAGTTGCATGTTTAAACCAATTTATTTAAAGACAGATGCATCTGCCAAAACAAGCCAATTAAGTCCCTTTCTATTACCTGCTGTTGTTTTCTGACTGAACAGGATTTTATGTCCAGTAACCACCAGTACTACCCAGAGGACCAGTCAGCAAGCAACAACATCATTAGAGGATGTCATTAAACTATATTCTGCAGGCTTTGGTATACTATACTTCTGGATAAGCACAACTTTGACTTGATTAGGTTAGTTCAATATTTCCAACTGGACCACAAATGTCAACTCAAACATAAGAACTGAGGGTTAAAAAAGAATAAAATAAATAATTATTTATAACCAGATACGTATGTGTTGTTAAATACATTATTTTTTAGTGTCTGGTATAAATTAGGGATCAATTATGAATGTACAACAGTCACATTTGACACAACTCTCACACAGTCTTAAATAATATAAAATGAACATTAAAACTATCAAATTTTAGAACAATATTTTAGTTGTGTGTAGAATAAAGACTGTAATAGACTGGTAACCTGCCCAGGGTATGTTTGCCTTTTGGAAACAGCGTTGGGATAGGGTATAAAACAGATCACCTTGACCCTGATTGGAAATAAACTTCTATAATGGATGGATGTGGCATAAAAAATGTGGATGTTCAGTATTTACTTATTTATTTTAATTTCACTTCATCTTTTGACCCAGCAAACTTCCAAGGATGAATTAACTATACCCTGAATAATTTATCTTTTGCCTTGTAGTGTCAAGAGGCTGATTTGCTTTTTTCCCTTCTTCTTCAAGCATATAATTAAACATTGATGACTGCTCATAAATTTTTGCAAAGGTGGAGTCTAGTATTTATTTTCTGAGAAAGGCGTGAAATATTTGAAAACTTAATCAAACCATAAAACCAATCATATTTTAACCAGTAGTTATATTTGTAACTGGTCCCCCACTGTCATCAGTTACTACAGTGGAGGAAATGTTAGAGATATTTTTTTCTATAAAATTTGAATATAATGTTATCAGAATTATTATTCACAGTTAAAATAAATAAGCCACAATTGTAAAGTTAATTCTTGACTGCAACCTTAAATGGGAAGGCTTTGTTCTTAACTGTACATTACATTTGTTTTGAGAAAAGTGTGAAAAGATTGTCTCATTATAGTAGTATTACTCTACCAGCATTAGAAAATAGATTTATTTTTCTTAAAAAGTGGAATAAAGCAAGCTATACTGTTTTGGCAAAATGATACAGAAGGATGAAACCTGAAGGGGGCTACATCTGGTTTTCATAACTGAACCTGAAAGAGTACAAAATGCAGTTCCTCAAAATACCACTAGAGGCTAGCTTTAAAAAGATATTTATAGCCTGGTTTCCACTGTTATACAGTATATCATTACTGACACATGCATGACTCACTACCTCATTAGTTACAGATTTATGAAAAAGAAATTACGAAAAATAAGGGGTGTGATTTAATGATTGACAGCTCCATTGCAGTTTAGGATGTCAATCAGGTATAACTTTAGCTACTTGAACTTGACTAGAAATGAAGAAATAAGAGAGCATAAAAGTTCTTATGCTGTTTTAATAATTCTGTGAGCTGTATCTGAAAAGAGGGTGGATGATCAAATTCCATCAAAATGAATTCAAACTAACGTTAGTTAACGTAGGTAAGCATGACAAGAGATATCTTTTTTCCGACAGTTCTGGGCATTGGATTGGCAGCCTACCTTGGCTGAAGAAACAGAGCTGTTCATGAAAATCCTTTCAGGATTCCTCCAAACTAAATTATGTAGGGTCTGAGCCAGTTCCTCCATGGTAAAGCCCATGGCGAGCATCAACTTTTGTTCTCAGTGGCTCTGATTGCACCAAGTTCAGCCATGGAGCTCTTTTTTCTTTTTCTTTCTTTTTCTTTTTTTTTGTTCTGATAGCAATACGTAAAATTAGGATGCATAGACAATATGGAAAAATAAAAATTGTAATATTATTATTGTAAGGGTTTCAAATACTCTCTCTACGAACCTCTGGGTCATGTGACAGGATAGTTCACTCATAGTCACATACAATTCTGCAACAAACAGTTTATTTCACCTATTAACCCATTTTTGTATTAACTGGGGAGGCTGACTCAGTGGGCTTCAAAACCACTCTTCCGATAACCATCTAGTTGTTTTTATATAGTCTGTATGACTGAAAATGGAAATTCTATTTTGCACAGTACTGCCTGCATGCCATATAGTTCAAAATGTTACAATAACAGCTTTACTCACATTTAAATACATCTTTGGCAGCTCTAACCCTAACCCCCCTTAAAACACTGTCCTCAGCCATACATTGAAAACATAACACCTTCTAAAAATAAAGAGCTGCCTATATAATTGAAAAGTATCTAAATGAACAAGAAAATCTGAAAAATTAACACTAGTACTAACACTGCTCAATGACAATACATTACAGTAAATCAACAGTCCTATAGAGCTCTGGACCTAATGTGAGAATTCCCAGCAATTCCCACACATCTGTTGAAGGTGGGCTTATCCTGAAAGAAAGTATAGAACCAATCAAAGCTTTAGGCACATCTATGTAGAACTTTCTAATGAATTTCCAGTATATAGGACAGTTAATGTGCAGTTGAAAGTGTAGTTTAACTCTGAACCTGTAGGGGGCCTTTAATTGAATAACCATTAAGCTGCTGCTTTAAGTGTCCAGTTATTTTTATCTTTAATCTGCTTTGTGAAACATAGTTTGGTTGGCCCGGCCTCGGCCTCTGGTGTCACTTAGTTTAATCATGGTGCCTGTCTGTGCTGCGTAATTACCAGGACCAGTGTGATGTCCACAAAGTGAAAGCAGCATGGAGCAGTGGCTGAAAGCCAGACACAGGGATTTGGCCTTGGCATTCTCTCCGTTTCATCCCAAAGTCTTTGTTTATGTAAAAACAGTAGTGAGCCTTTTACCCCCAGATTACTCCCTGATGGGTGGATAAAGATACACACACACACACATACACACACACACACACACACCCACACATCCTGAGAACAAGCTGTGGGCCAGGGCCAGCTCAGTGCGGGCATTAGGAGATTGAGGCAAAGACAAAAGGTTTGACTACAAACCATCTGATCTGTGCAACAAGATTTATACTTGTTTGCTTCATGTTTAAACAATGTAGAATTGACGTGAGCGTGCAAAGTAAAAAGTTAGATGTCTTAAACATAAAACTATTCTAACCATGCAGCTTACACTGAGAATTCAGTTTCCAAAAGGAGGAGTTACTGTTAACATAGTTAATAGATAGAAAAATCATAATTAGAGAATGTCTTGGAAAGAAATACCAATATGCAGATTCTACTTATAGTTTCTTACACTAGTCTTTAGGCATTAAGCAGTTTATGATTTAAAAGAGACATTCACGAGACTTTTACAGGTTGTTTTTAGCCACTTATAGAATTGTAGAATTACAGTCAATCCCAAAAGAATATGAATTTTTTCTTCTCTTACACAAAAGGGACTCATTCAGAATCTTGGAGAGCAGATGATGGAAAGTATAGAAGGGGTTATTATGAAGGTCACAGGTTGAAATACACTAGTCAAATATGAAATCTGTTCTAAACACCACTCTTTTTCAATGTCAAAAGGGGCTTTTTTCAGGTCTCAGGTCTCAGTTTTGTCCTAATGTAGGAAACAAATGAAAACTAAATTACCAAACTGCTAACCACAGTTTGGAAAAGACCCTCTTGATGTATCGCTTTGAAACAGGTGTGTTATGGCAGGAAAACACCTAAGATATGCAGGACAGAGGCCCTCGAGGACTGGATTTGAACATCCTTTAAGATCTCAGTGACCTTTTTGTGTTAATGTTGACATAGAAGTTTCAGGAAACTTTTGAAATCTCTCCTCTTCCAAGAATACATTCTGTCGTAACTGCATCCTGGTGTTAACTTCCTACCCTTCACTTGAATTGTGTCATAGCTGCACTGAATGCTGATTTAACTGCACTTACTTTATAATTTACTGTGTTACTGTTGTCTTGATTGTATTTCCTATATTGTAAGTCACCTTGAATAAAGACGTCTGCTAATGTAATATAATAATAAAAGTAATAAATTACCTTTGCCCTGGGCTCTGATATAACCATGTGCTCAGGAATGGCTCCTGGAACAAAATTAAAAGAAAAAGTTATCCAACCTCAAAATACGTCTGACCCTTGGAAACCCTGCCCCACAATGAACAGGATGAAAACAACCCACTGCTAACATCCTGATGCCATGGTTCTTTGAGTCTTTAAGTGTGTCATGAATGTTCAGAGCTGTTTTGGTGCCATTAAGGGACATATATCCAATATTACATTGGTTAGGTTGGGGAATGTTGTATCACAGGCAGCAGTGGATAAATAGCAGAGATATTTTGAAGAGTAATGTTACTTTAACACAAAATATTAAGTGTACTTAAAAAAAAGAATTACTAAAAAAAAGACAGGCAAGTTGTGTAGGGCAGCCCTTCCTTTAAAGAGTGCTTTGTCTCCATATGATATATATCCCATTACTTTATAGCTCTTCTGTCTACACATAGCTTTGCAACAGTCTCTAGTATAAATTTCAGAATGGGACTCTTGTCTCGGATGAATTGTTTAGCTGCCTCGCTCTCTTCACTTCTTCATCTCTCTCCATGCTACACAACACCCATCTAATCTGGAGCTGCTTGTTCATTCTCTCCACTCTCCAGTCTGAAAGCACCTGAGGGACGCATAGTACGACTTGACCCCCCCCCCCCACTTTTCTGAGCTAGTGCATTTGGCCTCCACTACCTCTTAATCCTCCTATATAATTACAAATACAAATACTGCTCCTCTTGGGAATTCTCCCAGCAAATACACAAGAGCTTGTAGGTGGGTGATGGCACAGATCAGATTTTTTTCTTTACCAACTGGAGACTAAATGGACTTAAACAGTTAAAGAAAGGAAATTTATTTTATATTCAGACTTCATACATGCAACATTTTTTTCCCCCCTCACAGATACACACAGCCTGACAACAGTTGGAGTTGAACTAAATGAATAATTCTATTCAACAGCACAGTGACAGTTTGATGATGATTGTCAGCAGGCCTGATTGACTGATAAATGCATGCAAATCAAAAACCTTTTTCTGACAATAATTCAAATTACTGTTTATCTCTCCCACTGGGACGCAGTGATGGAAAGAGGTTCCCAGTCAGCGACCTACCCATCCATGCTGGCAGCCTTTGGAGGAAGGGGGAAAAAAGAGTGGAAGGCTAAAGTAAACAGAAAAGGACAAATGAGCTCTGTGACGGCTCAGCAAGCATTGCCTCCTTCCTCGACTGTCTGGCCATTCTTTTGTTGATGGCTGAATAGGGTCCTAAATATCCCTTGATATCAGAGCCAGAGGCTTCTATCTGGATGCTACTTTCTGAGGCAATTTCTTTCATATGCAAATAGATGCTGGGTTGGGATTGGTTCTGCCCCAGTGATCAGTACGTCAATATAATGGACATCACTTTTGGGATCAGAAGATGGGTAATGGGCAATTTTTGAGGTTTGTAGTCTAATGTTAGCTTTTGGGATGTTTTTCACTGGTGTTTTGTTTATGCATGCTAGTTTGAAAGACATCGTTTTTAGAAGGGGGGAGGCCAGATGGTGTCTGGTATGTAGTATGACACAGAGAAGGGTTTGCGGTGGAGATAACACTTTAGAAGTCAGTGATGGATTAGTTCTTGTGTGAGTGGGGTGAAAGACAAATCTATTTGTGTCTGCATAGGCAGCTCATTCACTGAAACCTAAATGACCAACTAATGTCTTCTATATTCCCTGAATAGATTAAGTCCTTGGGCACAGTGATGATGATATGGATAGTGTTGTTGGGCAACATGGTTTCTCTTGCCTGCTTAGATTTTTTTTTTTGTCCAAAAACTCTGGCTTTCTCCCGCAATTCAACAACATGATTGAAAAGTTTATTGGTGAGACTAAATTTACCTTAAAAATGTGAGCATCCATGGTTGTTTGTGTTGTTTGTCATTGTGTTGACCTGTGATTGACTAGCGATCTTTCTATGATGTACTCCATCTCATTCTCAATGACAGACCCTGTAAAAAATGGACAGTTGGTTGATTAGGTTAGGTTCTCCTAGCCCAGCTCAATTCAAATCAATCGATAGTATCACATGACATCCCAGGTTTCCAGTTTCAAGCCTTCCACCATTTTGGGTGTCGAGCAAATCATTCATAAATACTGTATGCACTCAGTGTGTAGTGAGGATGCTGCTTACGTTCAGCACTAAACCAAGCTTTTTGAAACTGAAATCACCATTAAAGATGCTAAAATGCCACATATACATGCTTTGTTCATGGCTGCAAGAACAGACTGAATCCATCAGTGAAACAAGATTCACTAAATTTCGACAACGCGAAGTATCAAAGGCAAAATAACTCAGCAGGCCTCGATGTGAAACATGTACTGCACAAGTAAACAAACAAAGACTTATTTACCACAGATTATTTTGTGCTCTGACCATTTCATCAAAGGTAGTGCTAATTGTTCCTGTGCCTATAGTTTATGGTTCTCAATTTAACATTTCTCAAATCAAATTAGGAAAGATTATGTAGTCAGAGTTTTCTATAAGTACAATTCCTAGGACTAGCCTCTTTAACACTATTTACTTCAGAACTAATTAGAGTTGTTTTTAGATTAAATGACTTGATCAATATTTGAAAGTAAAAGGATCCCAGTCAGAAACCTGAAGAAAAAGACCATAATTGTATTATTCAGTTCAATTCAATTTTATTTCTATACTGTCTTTTACAACACAAGTGCTCTCGCTTCATAGAAACCCAGAGTATGACCCCTGAGTACATGGCATACTGAGCGGTAGCAAGAAGAAACCTTAAGCAGGACCTGTCTCACAGAGATTACCATGACTACCACTGACGGATATCACTAATTTCTCCTGGTAGCATGAATGAAAATGACTCCAGATTCAATGAAACATATAGGGGCTCGGCTAAATGTATTAATGAAGCATAGTGGGGGAATTTAGATGCTCAGATTGTGAAAGGATTTTCAACAAACCGTTCCTGTATCTATGATGTGCCCCACTGACTAAATGTAGTCCCCATCCTTCACCCAGTCACACACAAATTGAATGTAAGCCTCCAGAGACTTGAGTGTAGGCATTTATGTCATGAAAAATATAATTGTAGATGTCGGGGTACAAGTCCATTGAATGTGCCCAATCCTTTTTAGCCCTCTGTAATGGTCAATTCCATCGATTGCTGCTATTTTCTCCACATGAGGAGATTTAGATTGGCATCAGGCATTTCCATGTACTGCCTACTATTTTCCTTTCTTTTTTTCTTTTCTTTTTGCCTTCTGATGCAGTTTGATTTTCATTCATTCTCATTCTCATTTCTGATGACTAGTGTTTTGCAACACAAATAACCAGTGCTGTACTGTGAAGCTTGACCTACAAAATGGTGGGTCAAAAACTCAGATGTTTGATATGAATGCTATCTGTTTTATTATCATTATTATCATTATTGTTATTATATACTATTCTATTATTCATTACTTATGTCTTTCCCATTTGGTATTGTGACAGACCAGCAAACTGCCAAAACATCTGCTTTTATAAGGTTCTGCTGATGATCAGTTCATCAGGTAGCTAACGTGCAATCGGCTTCAGTTCCCCTTTTGAATTTCTAAGGGGATACTTACTACTGCCTACATACACACTGCATGATTTACTGTGTCTGTTTGTCACTTTAAATTTTCTGGTCTCTTCCACCCACTATGCATGTGAATATATCAATTGTTTTTGTTTGTGTTATCTGTTTTTGTCTTTGTTGTGTATTGTTGATCTCAGGTTTTTCTTAAAAAAAAAACAAAAAAAATGACGTACTGTGAACAAAAATTGTTGTCATGGTGTGCAGCTGATTGACTGCAATGTGTGCCCACACATAAGTTCTATAAGTATTTAGAAAATAAAACTCCGGAAAAAAAAAATAATAACAGCAATTTGTCAATACAATAGTTTTAGAATGTATGAAAACCGTAACATTTTTAGATTAGTGGTTAGTGGATTAGTGGACATCCAATTTTTTTGCAGCCATGGAGACTCTTTGAGAGACACTCAGCCGTTTACGTAAGAGCAGTCAGAACATTGGCTTTCGTCTGGCAGGAATGACTGCAATTGCTTTTCTTTTATAATGCTCTTCATCTTCTGTAATGTTGCTGTGGAGGGTCTGAAAGGAAAATATGAAAGGTTACTTAAGTACAAGTATGCTCTATCTCAACACGAAGCAGTTCTGTTGTTGTTGGTTCTTGATTAGTAGAACTCATCTAATCCTCAATTTAGCATTCAAGCGTTGATGTACTTTTTATTTGTCTGTAATGTGTGTTCTCTGGCTGTAGTGAAGTGAAGCTTACTCAGGTTGTTGTGTGGTCCCAAAGTTCAAACATAGACATTTCTTGAAGAAAGGTTTGAATTGTGGGTGCACAGTTCAACATCTCAGCTCCTCAACTGATAGCAATGAGATTCCCTTTTGTAAATAGTATGTACATTTAAAAGCAATGTATAGTCTGGAAATATTTTCCAATCTGAGTCCTGTTCAGTGATGATGTGTATCCATTAAAGCTATTGAAAGCTACAGTTTAAGCTTACCATGTGACTAATCTGTGTTCAAAGTTAAGAGGTCAGTGTATTTAATAACTTGTATTAAAAAAAGAACCCATATTATAATAAATTCAAGCTTCAGAAATATATTTTTAAGGTCATGGCAGAAGAGATTTACACGGTTTAATTTTGAAAAAGTATTTTTCTTACAGTGTTTATTGCTAAAACACTTCTTGTCAGCCTACCTTTTGTTCCTTTTTGTTCCTGTCTCTGTCTGTTCCACTTCCTGTGGGCTCAATCAGTTCTTTTTTGGTATCTTATTGTTCCAAAATGGACAAGTAAAAGTAAAAGGTATGCAAAACAAGTAAACATCGCCCAAATGTGTCTCATAGACATACCACAGAAGGAAAGGCCTTACAGCAGATGTCAGCATTTAGGTACATCAGTTGCAGTGTCTTCTTTGGGAGTGAAAACCCACCTCATAATAATCCCTCAAAGATTGGAATTGAAGAGCCGAGGTCTGGACAGTCATAGTTTGCTGTAAAATAACTTATCTGGGCAGTAAAGAAGCCTAAGCTCAGCCAGATCAGGCATGTTGGATGACCTGCATGATCAACTACAAGCCAGACCTCGTCTTGTGTCTCCCTCAGTTTTGGCTGCAGCTTGATTTTAAATAAGTGAAAAGTTCAGCTGTTACAGAAGCTCTGTTCCTCTCCACATACTTTTGATCATGTACTAAAATGATGTGTGCACTATCACAGCTGTTCATGAGATCCTGTTGACAGGGGATTATTATGTCATTAGGAGCCAATCCTTTGCTGTCATTATTTATTATGATGTAATTACTTGAAAAGCCTATTATTTGACTTGTGGCTGCAGAGCTAAGGTAGCTAAGTTTTGGGGTCAAGAGTTTGTCAAGTTATTCATTTATTTATTTATTTATTCTGTATGCTGAGTGGAAAACTACTCCAGGCCCACATCTAAAATGCACACATACATACAACTGCTCTCTCATGCTTTGATTTTCTGTGACACAAACATACCTTTTTCTCTCCACCCGAGGACAATAGCTGTGCAGTGAGTTGAGACAGCAGGAGGAAAATCATTTATCCTCGCAGAGCAATGCTGATGACCCGGGTCCTCACTTGCTCCCTCTCGCCCCCTCTGGGTCGACACAGGACGCTTTTATGTCAGCTGGATGGAGTCGAAGGTGGTGGTTGAGGGTGCAGGGCTAGCGGCAGGCGGACCGCTGTCACACCGCACACAGCTTTTTTAGTTCACAGGCTGTACTTTTGACATGTGTCTACAGACATTACCCATGATCCCGCCCCTCCTCCTCCTCCCTACTGACTTGGGTTGTCTCCTCGTCTCACAGGGGTAATGGTGTGTGAGACAGGTCGAGAGAGGGAGAGGGAATATGCTGTGATTGTGTGCATCAGTGTGAGTGTGTATGACAGAAAAAAACCAAGCTGAGGAAAAGGATAGACATGAAGGGGAAGTGCTTTTCTCCTGCAGTTGTAGAAATGACCTGTTACAAGTTTCCTGATTTTTCTCTCAAGCAGAAGTAACAATAGAAGAGGTTTGTGTTTGGATGAGTGCTTAAAGATGCACTTAGGCCCACATCTATCCAAGAACCAGCAGGACTCAGCATGGACATTGTTACCTAAGGCTAGTTTTCTCTTGCATCGCTTCAGTAGTTTTGTCTTTAGAAAATAATTTAAACAGCAATCATTACAACTGCATGGCCTTATAAAATGTTGTATTCATTCAGTTTCTCACTCCTGAATGGAGGATTACATTAACAGGTGAATGAATTGTAGTAATAATATAATACAAAATAATAAAGGTATTACTTTGGACTTCAGCAATAGAAAATGTAGTTTTCAAATGACGTTACAACTCTGGGTTATAAGTCTTTCACCATTTTTGGGGGTCAGTTGAGTCATTCACAAACAATGTACACAAGCACTGTGTATTGAGAGTTACTTCTGCTCAAAACAGAGGTTTTGAGTCAGAAATCACCATAAAAGTTGTTAAAATGCAACATACATACACTGTTCATGGCTCCAAGACCATGTCACAGACATGACCTCCAACTGCAACAGTCGGAGGTCGCTAAAATTAATATTGAGTTTTGAGTGTGTAATTACGCAAAATCAATGTTGGACTCCTGCCTAATGTGATGAGTGATAACATGTACAGCCACATATTATTTATTTGGTGGTTGTCATGATGGTGTCAAGCAAACGATGTGGGCATAGTAAATAACTGACACACGTTCTTGGGAAGACCTGGTCTGATTAGGAGAGACAGCATTCAGCAGCACTTTGATGGAGCAGGTCTCTTCTCCAGAAATCTTGCTATGTATTATCACAGTCCTGAACTCTGACAATCCAGAGTTCAGGCCAGGAAGCAGAGTTGTTGACCTAAACTCTTCTCTGTGCTTCAGTAAGAGCAGTCACCCACCCACTACCACATTAGTACGGTGTCTGCCATCCAAATCAATAAGACCATCTAAATTTCAAAGAAAATCTCCAGTCATGGAAAAGGTGCAACTCTCTCCAACTTGATTCCAATTAAAATCAGTAAATTAAGGCCATAAACATGGTGATCTAATGTGGATCGTTAAACATTAGATCTCTTTCCTTTAAAGCTCTTTTGGTAAATGATTTATCTCTGATTATCATTTTTGACCTTCTCTATCTTACAGAAACTTGGCTGCAGCAAAAAGATTATATTAGTCTGAATGAATTGACT
Organism: Arrhamphus sclerolepis; assembly: GCA_037176975.1. NCBI lineage: Eukaryota > Metazoa > Chordata > Actinopteri > Beloniformes > Hemiramphidae > Arrhamphus > Arrhamphus sclerolepis. Next base: position 3,241,057 of record JBAMYA010000018.1, read on the forward strand.
CCACCTTCTCATATTCATTATCATAGAAACACAGGCCGTGGGGGCGGAGTATGTGCACTTTATAATTCTACTTTTTCTTTCAACTTTAGGTTAAAGCATTGTTATTACTCATTTGAAAACCTGGTGTTAAGTCTGTATATGCCAGGCTCCAAGACACAAGCACCAGTTCTCCTATTGTTTACTGTCCTCCTGGTCCTCCTTCACAATTTCTTTCTGATTTCTCAGACTTCATTTCAGATCTAATTCTTCAGGCAGATAAGGTCATCAAAGTTGGCTATTTCAACATTCATGTAGATGTAGAGAGTGACAGCCTTAGGCTCGAGTTTTACTACTCTATTTGACCCACTCACCACCGCAGTCATGGACTTGGTTCTAACTTATGCAATTGAAGTCAAGTACTTAACAATCTTCCCCCAAAACCCAGTTCTGTCTGACCATTCATTAATCTCATTCCAGTTTACTTGTCACAATAATGTCATATGCAATAAAAAGATACTTTACAGTAGAGACCTTTCTGACAATGCTGTCATTAAGTTCAAGGAGAAAATTCATACTCTGCTTGGACACTTGTCTCCTATTTATGCTGCAGTGTACAGCTCTGAAAGTCTTGATGCTTCATACATTGATAGTCTTGATAATGGCAAAATCTGTGCCAAACAGAAATATAAAAAGTTGGAAAGAAATTTAAAGGAATGCCATCTAGCTTGGAAAGATAGTTTGGTATGTATGTATAAAAGCTATTTGGAAAGCTAAGAAAACTTATTATTGATCATTAATTAAAGAAACTCAAAATTACCACAAATTTCTTTTCAGTACTGTTACCAGGCTAAGATATGAGTTTGCAAAACGTATTTATAGCTGTGTCATCAAAGATCATCACCCCTAAAAAGTTATATTATTTGTATACCTGAATATTCTTTTTTTGTACACCCAGATATTTTGTTTGGGGCCTTGTAACACATGCAGTTGTGCAAATACATGTCACATAAAACCTGTTGGACTGCATGGCATATAACTTTTTTGGTTGGTAAATAATGTGGAACACCAAACAAGTAAATGTTTGCTGGGAGAAAAAAATGCTATTTATATTAATTTGTAGCAGAAAAAAAAACATTCAAAATAATTTACATGCCATAACAATCATACTTGTACTGACTCTAAATATCACTGACTAATTCATTAACCTAACTGACTATATTCAGGTTTTAAAGCAATGGTGGTACACTTGGTGTGGTTCCTGTTTTCAGAATCTCCCTGCTTTGCATGAAGCCCATAGAAATCCCAGGAACCAGCTCACACTCATTTGCCTGTCACACTGCCTTGGCAGCTCCCTCTCGACGGGCCCTTTCACCACTGTGACCCACACAAACAAATGACCTGTTCATAAAACACAAAGGCCCTCTCCTCCTCTGTCAGCCTTTCAGCCGCATTTCACCTCTCCTATAACCTCTAGTGACCCTTCCTTCCTCCTCTTCTCCCTTTGTTTTCCAATAGTGGGGTAATCATGTCTTTCTTTTAATGGAACTTTTTTTTTTATTATATACATATATCTTATTATCTAACAACTTTCTAATGCAATAAAGGACTGTGGCTCTAGTTTTAAAAAGAGTCACCAAATCTCATTAAAATCAAGTTCATATAAATAAACACATGATAAAAGAGAAGACAAAAAAGTGCATGTCTAAATCTACTTCTTTTGGATTGATGTAGTTATCAAGCTGAGTTGCATAGTCGCATAAGTAGCATACTACTACTACAACTGCTACAGGTGAAGGAGTTATATGCAGCATTGAGGTACATTTGGTGCTTGGCTGACATGCTAACTAACAGCTACAACTGTTGAATGAAGGTGCAGAGCAGGCTCAGGAGGGCGTTCTGTCGGTGTTTATTTAATCTACTTGGAATGCCATCAGTGCGTGTGTTTGTCTGCTGCATGTTGAAAGTCAGGGTTTTGTGACATGTTTGTAGTCACAGAGGCCGTGTCAACACGTGAGTAATTGCAGTGATTATGAGGGGTCAAGGTGTACATCTAGGAACAGAGGGGCTAGATCTTCTAAGGTCTTTGATTACATCAAGAAAAATCTGAAAGACACACAAACATCTTTTGCTCCACACAATGATGTCCTTATAGCAGGTTGAACTGCCATGAATACATACTGCTAACACCTGTCTGTGTCAAGCAGTTGTATAATATAAATTCTCAAAACAAACACCTGCTGTGAACACCTCTTTTCCCTCCCAGTTCTTTCCAGGCTTGGAGCCAGCACCAGTGGCTGGGCAGTGTCCTGCAGAGAAACACTTTGACATATGACAGGCCTGGGGATTGATTCATAGCCTCACATTCACTTTCGTGAGGAAATCCTGTGTCTGTGAGCATGAAGAGTATTTATAACCTTAATACTGGTGACTTTCAATTTTGATGATTATATTATGCATTTCTGCTGACAAAAATTAAAGATCCAAAGAAAAGTTTTGACAAGAAAATTTAATTAAAATATATCTTGTTTAGTTTGGCAAGGATTCATTTTCCTATTAAAAAGAAGTAAAGGGAAAAAAAAGAAAAAGGAAATGATACTCAAAAAAGTCTGATTTTTATTGGTGCTTTTCATTTTATGGATTTACTGACAGGGGAAAAAAGGATTTATCCATGAATGACTGTCCAATTACCAATGAGAACTGATCACTTGATGCCGCTTTATTTAAGATTATATATTGGGGTTTGGCCTGATTGGATTTTACCCTTTCACATAATTCTGTGTAATTTGATCAGGGGTTAATATGGAAAAATAGTCTTCATGATAACTCACTGAGTTTCTTCTCAGTGGTACTTTTGCCCTGTGATCCTCATTATCTCTGAGAACCTTCTTATTACTGCTCCAATTGATTGAGGAGGGAGGAAGGAAGTTTATAATCTTGTTAAATTAGTGCTCCTTCACATTTTATCATTGTACTTCCATTGTGCTAATGACTTATTTGTACCAATTATTTGCTTTACTGAGCTTGTTAACTCCTGTGCTCACCTCGTCAGTAAAAGCAATTGCTGTGAGAAGTGTTTCACATTCTCTTTTACAGGTACCATTAAGTGAAGACTATTTTTTTTTCTATTCTGTGAGCAAGTGCTATCTGTCAAAGTGTGTAATTTACTGTGTTACACTGAAAACATTTAAAATTCTGTCCACTCTTTATCTTATAACTCAATTATCAGACTGAGCTCTGATGTGTTTTTGGTTAATTAGTTGCTTTTACATGATGAGCAGGATAGTACAGGATGTTTGTATACAGTCAGACATAGACAATGCAGGAAAAAGATGGGGAAGCTAGTCTGTGCTTTGAATAACGTTACAAATTTACAGTTATTTTAAGCCTGAATTTTACAACCAAAACAAAATAGTTTTAACTGCTGTTATTGTCTTTTTCCCCTTTCTCTTTTACTTTATTTTTAAATTTTAAATTATACTTTTATTCTGCACTCTTCATTTTTAATTTAATTAATTATTGATTATTTATATGTTTTATGGAATGATTTTATTTTCCTCCTGTGATTTTATGTAGATGTAAAGCACTTTGAATTACCTTGTGTATGAATTGTGCTCTACAAATAAACTTGAGTTGCCTTTAAACAAATTTATACACACACACACCCAAACACACACATATGTGTCTGTGTGTATGTATGTATGTATTTGTATGCAATTGTGTTCAAAATATTATGGGTGCAACAATACATGTATCTGTATTGAAGTGTTTTATACAGTGCTCGGTTTGGCACGCACACGTATGGAACAATACAGAATTTTCCATTTATTTGATCAACTTGTCTACTAACGATGTGCTCTGTGTTGAAAGCTCAGTGGATGTGCATTTTGTTAAGCGCATTTCCACTGAGCGGCTCCTACATTCAAGCTAGTGAGACTGAGCTGTTTCTAAACCAGAGCTGTTGCTGACAACAGGAAGACATGCATTTTTCAAATTACTATAACTCTTCAACTGTTTGCGCTATCAATTCCAACGGATTCTGAGAAGCACAGTTTTGCGTTCATATTTAAGCAATATAACACTGGAGGTTGTGCTGCATCAATTCAGTCGTAGGCAAGAGGCCCCAGATAATCCCACAAGTGGTTATATTCAGCCCAACAGTATGACCTCCAGTGTGATATTGCTATTATACAAATGTTCTACAAGCGCTTTTTTTTTTTAAAAGTGAGGAAAGCCCAAAATCCTTATATCTTTGATTTCTCAGATTTCTCAGACTTCATTTCAGATCTAGTTCCCCAGGCACATAAGGTAATCATAGTTCAGCATTCATGTGGATGTGGAGAGTGACAGCCTTAGCCCGGGTTTTACTGCTCTATTTGACTCAGTTGGATTCAGTCAGCATCTGGAGGGATCCACTCACTGCTGCAATCATACGCTGGACTTGGTTCTAACTTATGGACTTGAAGTCAAGTACTTAACAATCTTCCCCCAAACCTAGTTCTATCTCACCATTCTTTAATTTCATTCCAGTTTACTTGTCTCTTGCCGCCCAACCTCTGTGAACCCGCCGCCTCCCAAGCTACCCACACTATAAGTATAATATAGTGGATCAGTAGCTATATCGCTAGGTTGGCTTGTCTTCATTTTCAGTTGTTGCCGGCTGATATTAGCATTGAAGTAAATGATTTCATTATTATTTTTTTAAAGATAACATTCTAAGTTGTCTTGTAATGGACATATATGACATTTTTCAGTCTAAATTACTAAATGAAAACAACTATTTCACAAACCTAGCCTCATCAACTGAGAGAATACTACTAGAAGTTGTTGGTTGACGACTTCTGGATTTCCTGGATCACTGACATTTCTCGACTACCATAAACAGAAATGAGTCTTAGGGAAAGGAGCGGGATAAAGAATGGTTGCAGTATACGACCTCCCCGCTAGATGTGAGAAAATCCTACACAGTGTGCCTTTATAGGAATCCCATCTAGCTTGGAAAGATAATTTGGTAATGCATAAAAAAGTTCTTTGGAAAGCTAAGAAAGCTTATTCATCATTAATTAGAGGAAATCAGAATAACCACAAATTCCTTTTCAGCACTGTTGAGTCACATAGAGTCATGCATTCCATCTCATTTAAATGCTGATAAATTTAGGAATTTCTTCCATCCATCCATCTTCTTCCGCTCACCCGGAACCGGGTCTTGGGGGCTGCAGCCTGAGCAGGGACGCCCAGACTTCCTTCTCCAGACACCTCTTCTTGCTCTTCCGGGAGGATCCCAAGGCGTTCCCAGGCCAGCCGAGCGACATAGTCACCCCAGCGTGTCCTGGGTCTTCCT
>JBAMYA010000018.1:3246473-3280549 GCA_037176975.1 Arrhamphus sclerolepis
CCACCGTGCTTTTTCTGGTTTGCAAAAGGTGTTTTGGGGGGGGGAAGAAAAAAAAAAGCTTGGGAAAAAAAAAAAAAAAAAAAAAAAAAAGGTTCTGGTCTCTAACTCCATTGTCATGATAAAGAGTGGACCAAAACAATCACAAGTACACCCAGGACATGAAAATATATATGTTTTATATATATAAAATGTCTTATTTCATCCGATATGTACACTTTGCACAGGATGTCTGGGAAATGAGTTCCTCAGAAATGAAGCTCTGCTTCAATGGGTTACATCCAGATAATCCAAGGGGGGGAAAAAAGATCTCAGAACTCACAAAAATGTGCAACCTTAAATCAAAAACGATCAACAAGTTGATTTTCCCAGTAAAAGTGTCCTTAGGTCAACAGCACCCCTGATTTCCACAAGCTAAATGTTCCAAAAACATGTAGTCCACATTTGGTCAGGGAGAAAAAACATAAAATAAAAATTCAGAAGTGCTGAAGCAGAGCAGGAGCCTCCTCCTCTAGTAGATGACCTCGTAGACAGTGGCCTTCTTGTCACCAGATCCTGTTACGATGTATTTATCATCTGCAGAGATGTCACAGCTCAAAACGGAGGACGACTCCTTCGACTGTGGAAGTAAAGAAGACATCACAATAAATGTTTTGTTTGTTTTTTCTTTTCCCAGGAATGTTTCTCATCAGACAGTAATTTGTGGTGTACTCGTTTACCCATAATTCCAACAAAACAACTGATTTTCCTGCAGCTACTGTATATGCTTTTTAAGCTTATTAATTCAACTCCATTAAACCACATCTTATTTTTTCATCTTTGCTGTTTGCAGTATTATTGCACTAATTTATATGAATCAACTTCAAAACAACAGATCTTCAGTATTGCATCCTCCAAATGCACACATCTTAATGCATGTTGTAACAATTTAAGTGGTGGTTCCACAGACATGAGATCTCACAATCTAACAAGACGCTTTAAAAATAGTTTTTGACACAGTTCCACAAGCTGATCGCCATCTTCAACATTCCACTGGTGACCTACTGCTCTTAGTAGCTGCTTTCCCATTGGCCTAACAGGGACCAACTAAGGCCACCTTGGCCCACCAATTTCTGGCCTCACTTTGTGGAGCCAAATGGGGTTCAAGGTGGCGTCTAAGTAGGAGAAGGAATTTACAATTCAGCAATTCTCCAGTTTATTTTATGGCTTTTTTTTTAAATGTTTTTATGAGAATCTTGCTGTTAAAACTTGTCACTGATACAGTGAATTTAGTTTTAGATCAACTCCAGTTCGTCCCCTTCACGTTTTTGATGGGCACAGCCGTTCTGTTCAGTACTCGACTGAAACTCTGTGAGCAGAACAGATTTGACCGTAAATTCTGGGCAGAGTGAAACTCGCGTGTCTTGGCATTCATTCAAATGTCAGGAGTTCCAAACCTTTCCTGCCTCTGACCACGTGCAGCATGGATGTAGCATAAATGAGGAGCATGCGCATAAATATTGAGTTGGTTTGACTTTACAACATTAATGCCTTAATATGGACCATTATTCTCACAATATGCTGATCATTTTTAAGACACACACACACACACACACGTATTTTTTTTTTTAATCCAAAATCATGGCAAACTGCTTTCTCTTCATACAGCAATAGATATATACGTTAAGACCTGGCCACACAGTGAACAGAAGAGGTTTGTTTTGTTTTCCTGACCTCAGCTCTTACCAGGAGCATTTGCCAGCACTGCCTTGATAGCTGAATTTGTTGCTTTACTACTTCAGCAGCTGGTTTCTAGATTATGTGGAATCAATTGTAGTCTGCACCTCTCAGCTCTTTATTTAGTAGTTCCTGTCCAGGGATTATGCTAATTTATGAGCTTCTATGATCAGTTGGAATTCACTAGTAGCTAGTGAATTACGTTTCGTAAGAACATGTGTAGCACATGTTCTTACGAAACGTTTCTATGCAGCGTTCTTGAATCTGGAGCCGTTTTTTTCAAGGAGGTGATTTATGGACAAATCTACTCACAGATTTACAAAGATTTCATGAAAGAGTCCCAGCGAACAAAGAACAGATCCTGATGCAGCTACACTGATAAGGCTCTGCATTACAGGCCAGCGAAGGTACCTCATTTTGTGCTGAGTCTGCTAAAATAACAGGGAACTTGAAAGTGCAACTTTAAGTGTAATCATTTAGTCATTTTTCTGTGATCAAATTAAGGCCAGGGGCTATTAGTGTTTAAGCCTCGGCTGGCTCAATAGTGGTTATTACAAATCACGCTTATGCCAAAGCCTGGGTCCATGGCATTAAAATATACTTTGACTGCATAAGATAGAAGCAGACCTGACAACCGAGTTGCCAGAGTTGCCAGATTTCTGGAGACACACCCACAATCAGGTTAGTTGCTTCTTCACATCTTTCCCATTTTTATCATTGATGTGTCTCAAACTTCAATTTCGGAAACGTGAAAAAAAACATACAAATCTAAAACAAACTGAGGATAATCTGACATCTAGTTTGGGCAATTGGCTACTGTGAGGTCTAATCAGTAACTAAACTAAAGTAAAAATTGAAGAACAATTTCAGAATAATGTTCTTTAATGTGCAATTGCAAAGATATACGGTTATAATAATATCAAAAGATTCAGAGAATCAGGAGGAGTCTCTGGACACAAGGGACAGGGCTGGAGGTCAACACTGGAGGTGTGTGATCTTCAGGCCCTCAGGCAGCACTGCATTAACAACAAGCATGATTCTCTGCTTGACGTCACAACAAAAACTTCCAGAAATCACTGTTTGTGAACACAGTTCTCCATCCAATCCACAAATGCAAGTTGAAGCTGCATCATGAAAAGAAGACATCCATAAACACTTCCAAGGCAAAATGGAAAACTGTTCTGTTGCCCAAATAAAAATTTGAAATTATTTTTGAAATTGTCCTGCAGGCTTAAGAGGAGAGGAACCACCCAGCTTGTTATCAGCAGACAGTTCAATTGCCTGCATCTCTGATGGTGTGCATTAATGTCTATGTGTGGGCAGTTTACACATCTGGAAATGCTCCATCAATGCTGATGAGTACAGAGAGGTTTTAGAGCAAAATCTGCTCCCATCCACATAATGTCTCATTCAGGGAAGCCCTTGCATATTTCAGTAAACCAATGCTAAACCACATACTGCATCCATCATAACAGCATGGCTTGGCAGGAGAAGAGTCCAGGTCCTGAACTGCTCTGCCTGCAGTCCAGACTTTTCACTAACAATATTTGTTGCCTCATAAAATGAGAAATTGGGCAGCAAAGGCCCATATCAGCTAGAATTACGCATCAGTATTGGGGTTATAGCTTTCTTTAAATCAGTAATGAGTGTTGCCTGACATTTACAGCTCAGCCTCTCAGACAGTACTTGGACCGCTTCATATATTTCTGCATCATTATCATCATCTTCTATAAATACCAACTGTATACTACATCAACCTACAGATAAATTCTGAATTGTTTTCTTGGCCAACAATTGACATGTTCTGGTTGTGTTACCCATTTTACACCTTTGGGCATTTATTGTAGTTACCTGGAATATGCTGGCACCATAAGGAGTCCTCCATGCGTTCAGGAGGTTATCTTTCCCTGTGCTCACAAACCATTTACCTGCAGACGTAAAGCACAGATCATCCTGGTTGTAAAACCTGATTACATCAATGACAGACGCAACACTTCCCCAGTTCATTGTTCAAATGACCCACTGATTAATTACCTGACTCACTAGCTGGCTGAAGAGGATTAAATAAGTGACAGCAACAGCTCTAAAGTTGAAAAATCAATGCTAAGAGCATGTGGCAGAAGCTCATGAGCCATTAGCAGTTCACATTCAGAACGATAGTTTGTTCAGTAATTTTAACTCTTTCTATAAATTCCGCCTTTTAATTAACAGTTGAAATTGCACAAAAATAATCTGATGTTCAAAAAATGCAAAGATGTGGAGGAAAATATAATGAATATCACACATCTTTCGTACTTTTGACTTAATGCAGATGATAAAGGCTATGAGAGAAAAAACAAAAAACATTTGAAGGATTAAATATCCTTTGACTGATTTCTGGTTACATAAAATGTCTAATTGGCTATCAGCTCTCTTGCCTCCTCCTCTCCACCATCCTCCCAAAACTAATGATGGAAGAGAGGAGTTGGTCAGCCTCAGTTCCAGCATCTATAAGGATTCATTTCATTTCAATAAACCACCTAATTATGCATTCTGTCGTGATGCTTAAATCTGGTAAACTATTTTCATTAAAAAAAAAAACAACTTCTTGCTACCACTTGCTTCTGAAGGCTCTTGGTTCCCAAAAGAGATGTTTGTGTGCTCACACTCACTAGGAAACCTCTTGGCTTGTTACTCACCACAGTAGGCGAATTTCAGTGAGAGGACGCAGCTTTCGTGCAGATGCAGCTGGTACTTGTCAGGCTTGGTGTGATGCAGCACCTCCACATTGCTGCTCTCCATGCCCACAGCCAGCCATTCTCCAGTGGGACAGTAACCCAATGAGAAGATCTGTCACAAGGATACGACATTACAGAAGGATCAGACAGCATCAAAACAACTTTAAAAGAAGCCTGTCTTACTGCTGAATGACAACCAAGAGTGTATGCATAGATGAACCGAAAGATTAGATTTTTCTCTACCTGTGAGGTGAAGTCGTGTTGCTGGAGCTGTCGGCCCTCCCTAAGATCCCAGGAGCGAACTGTGTTGTCAAGCCCTCCGGTCCACAGTTTGGTCCCGTCATGGGAAATGTCGATGCAGCTGGCTCCATCTGTGTGGCCCTGGAATTGCCTGAAACACAGAAAATACACACATATCAAGGCAGGAACAAAAGAAATGTGTATGTTTGAATTCAAATTGGCTATAATTGGCAATATAACCCCTGGAGGAAAATACAGACCTGACAAGGGTTTGGTTATGGAGGTCCCATACAGCAATGTTTCCATCAGAGCAGCAGGAGAAGCAGACCTTGGCATCAGGGCTGATGGCTAGTGCGTAACAGGCTGGAGCAGAGGAAGTGAGCTCGGCCTTTATGCGAGGCGTCTGTGAGGCCAGATCCCAGATGGTCAGTGTGCTGGCCTCACCACCCACTATTAGGGTGCGGCCGTCAGGCAACAGCTTGCAGGAGCGGATGTAATTGTCTCTGTTCTGAAGCAGAAACAAAGGTAGAGTATGGTCACAACCTTGATGACTGGATGTATTTTTTTTTTCTACATATCAACATGATGACTTAAGGTAAAATCTACAAATAAAGTAAACAAGCACTGTAATTGAACAGATTTATTCCATGTCTTTTGACCAGTAGAGCATTTTAGGGAGCATCTGACTCTTCTGTAATAGTGAAGATGTGAATGTCAGCCTTAACAAGAGATGTAGAAATGGAGTGGAGCTGCAGGCAAGAACAGTCAGGCTCCAAGAGAGCAGGAAGACAGATCAACAGCACTATAGAAGCTGCTGGTCAAATTAAAACAGCACCCTGATGGCTTTATAAAAATCAAACTGCACTCTAGACACACCTAAAGGGTTTGGGAGGCCATATGAACTGAACAGCATGAAGCCTCAGTATCAAAATGAGAAACGGGAGGCAGTTGGGAGGAAGTAATGAGCTGGGTAATGGCAGACAGGGTTGGCCAATCAGAACATCATTACTCAGCAGGGTTTTTTTTCCCCCCACCAAGGATTATTTCAGCACAGCAGTGCAAGGCTTTACTGAATAATTCACATCTCTGTCTGCTGGGATCTGTGAATAGCTACAATGGGACAGTCAGGCTACTTTTGAGGCTCAAACTGCTCATTTAGTCTCTGCCATGGTTGGAAGTGTTTAAATGTGTTGCTACCGCAGATATTTTAAGCCACTTGAGCAATTGTCATTCAGTTACTGTGACGTGTTATCAATATCACTAATTACCAGGCAGTCAAGTTGGGAAACTGGACTCTTGCTTCCCGGTTGGCTGATGTCCCAGATTTTGACACAACCCTTGCCACCGGTGTAGACGTGACGTGTGGGGTTACTGATGGTGACAGCGCACACCACTTCCCCGTGGCTCAGAGTGTTGATCTGGCGAGCGTGACGCGGGATGCCCGGGCCAATCAGTGCATCTGGAGGGAAGGGCACGGGCTGCATCTGACCATCCGCACTTACATGAAAAGAATAAGCTCTGCAGAGCACAGAGGAGATGGATGTTCAGTCTGGCATAAGATGCTGATGAGATCTATGAATAAGATCAAGTTAAATGCAAAACTCTGATGGCAAATAAAAACACAAATACGCACGGCTTTCCTCCAGAAATGGATGTAAGGCTTGCTGGTAGGCCTGGAGCTCTCATGTGAGGATGAGGATCAAACCCTGCCTGCATGAGTCAAAAAAGGAATGAATTAAACTACTTAAAATACAACCTATGAAAACTGTTGCGCTTATAAAAAATAGAACAAGCTGATATTCAAGTTGCATGTGCAAACTAGAGGGGGTGGTTTACTTTCATGGAGATCTACTTTGGCTATAAGTATATTTTACATTCTTTTTCAATGCAAATCTAAAAAGAAAAGGAGCTGATCTCTCTTTGTACCTTTCCATTCCAAAGCTGCAGCCAGCCATACAGAAATAAACTTTTTAATGGACATAAGGAATATGAAAGTCGATTATGAAAAATGCTTGGATAATTACAATTGGTGAGCGTCCGTAGGCAGCAGCAGCTGCAGCGCTCATCTGTGGTGAAATGAGGCCCGGATATACGCCTGGACTGGTCAGGGATCCATTCATCTCATGATGACCCATCATGGCAAATGGAGTGGCGTAAGAACCAGCAATGGACAGAGGCGTGCGAAGGGCAGGGGCAGCTGCAGGAGAGAAAAGACATGAACTTTAATTCTGAAGAATTTTAATTTCGCTAAGTAGGTTGATCTGATGTGAAATGTCATAGCAGCCAAATCTAATAATCAGAATTTCTGCCATTTATAGTGGCTCAGTCTCACAACAACAGTTTGGTCAAAGAATGTATTCACAAAGTTGCAGATAATTACTTAATGCCTCCATGCCAGGTGGTTTTCCCATTGTTAAAGGGCGCAGGCCTGGAGTGGTGCTGGTTCCTGGTGTTGGTGCCTCGTTCCTCGGTGTAGGCGTGTTGGACTTGAGGCTGGGTGTGGACGACTTGTCATTCTATAACAGAAATAATGTTTAGCTCCTGGGTGTTCACCATCCTCTTACTCAAAGTTCCCTTGCTCCCTTTGCATTCTGGCAAATTAAACTGCATCCATACTAGAGCTCAAAATCCCCCTGGGTGTCAAAGAAAGAAAAACACATACATACACTGACAGGTAATTCCAAAGTGACAATCTGAATGGACTTGAGTTAATCCTCACTCCATTACAGCAATTGTGGTGTCAGTGTGGTGGGGGTGGGGGGCATAAACCTTTGTTTAGGAGTCAAGCTTGTCTGGAGCAGCTTGACAGACTGTATGCAAAGTGGTGGTCCAAATGCAATAAGGTATTCATGCCCTTCTTTCTTAGCCTGTGGAGTTGGAGAAATGGGGTTTGAGCTTGCTGAGATGCTAATGAGGGACGGAGAGAAGCTGGGTATCATTCAAGGTGGAGAGAAGTGATGAGGATTATAAATGTATTCTAATCTTCAGTGAAATGGTTCATGTAAAACTAATGTTAAAACCTGGTTAGTTAGTGCTTTGAGTATTAGAGAAAATGAAGGAATGGAAGGAGAGAAGCTGAAGGAGAAAGAGATAGGAGTTTTCCAACTGCTGCGTCTCTGTTATTTACAGCCTCAGGGCGATGAAGAAATGACCATTTATTGGGTAAGCCATAAAAGAGATTGAGAGGACTCAGCCATAGGGTTTGATTTCCTGCGAGTCCTGCCCCTTAAGCCCCACATAGCAGCCAACTACTAAACCTGGGTATTAGTCTTTCACACAGACACCCACTTCACTTGACAAATGCCCTTTAGTCTGTCAGTTCAGCTTTCATCCCTCCACTCCAACCTCCTCATTTCATTCCCTCACACTCACATGGGCGTGGTCCTTTGCCTTGGAGGATGGTGTGCTGCCAGAAGAAGCGACAGAGGCGGGACTGTTGGGGGCAGCATCCTTTTTCAGCACTCTTGACTTATCCAGGCCGTTTTCAGGAGGAGAGTGAGCAGGGCTGACTCGTGGGGTGGCTGGATCCTAGAGAGGTAAGCGAGGAAGACGCAGTGCAAGACTGAGCAAACAGACTGGAGGAAAGCCACTGGCATGTACATGTAGGTCAAACAAGCTGGGGCCTCATGTGCAAACACAGATAAATACACTCATGTATGCTCATACTCTCCCTCACCCACATACACACACTTTTCATTCACCTGTCACACCCTTTTCTCTTTGTATTCTTTGTCTTACATTCTGTGCGAATGGCAAAAGAAATACAGCAAGTAAACACACAGTCGAAGCACACAGCCAATATTATGACAGACTTTTTGTCAACACAGAGAGGACTGTTGTGGCTTCCACAGACAAAAGAGAGCTGTGTTTGGTTTCTGTGCAGCCTTCAAGAATGTAGCTCAAACCCCGTCTTACCTCATTAGAAACATCCACCACCAAGTCGTCACTTTTGTCTCCATCACTGTCCTGAAATGAAGAAGTAACAGGCTTAGCGTAACAGGATGCTACTAAAAAACTAAATAAAATTTAATAAATATGTACAATTAAGTTTTTCAACCAATAAATCAGAAGAAAACCAGATTTACAGGCTGAATAGGAGTCTGCAGAGGGATTAATTTGCTCCACATACATACACACAGATAAATTGTTGATACCTTCCATGAAAGAAAGAAAAAGCCACAATGCAATGGTGACAGAAATAATTTGAAAGTGACAATAGCAGTAGTATCAATAATAATAATAATAATATTAATACTACTACTACTACTAATAATGATAGTAATATTAAATTGAAACTCAACTGAAGAAAATCAGACATTGCTTTTGATTTGTGGTTCAACATAATCATTAAAAACCAACAACACTAAAGAAACTGGCCTGGACAAAGATGATGGTACCCTCAACCTAATACTTTGTGGCACAACCTTTTGAGGTAATCACTGCAATCAAACAATTTCTGCAACTCTCAATGAGAGTTCTGCACCTGTCCACATGTATTTTAGCCCACTCCTCATAAGCAAACTGCTCCAGCTGTCTCAGATTTGAAGGGTGCCTTCTCCAAACTGCTTCAGCTCCTTCCACAGATGTTCAAAGGGATTTAAATCAGACCTTATCGAGGGCCACTTCAGAATAGTCCAGTGTTTTTCCTCAACATTTCTTGGGTATTTTTATCTGTGTATTTAGGGTCATTGTCCTGTTGAAAGATCCCTGATCTGGACTGAGAATAAGCTTTCTAGAATTGGTCAGGACATTTCACTCCAGAATGCCTTGATAGTCTTGAGATTTCATCGTCCCCCACACAGATTCAAAACACCCTGTGCCAAATGCAGCAAAGCAGCCAAAGAACATAACCGAGCCACCTCTATGTTTCACAGTCAGTACAGTGTTCTTTTCTTTGTGTGCTTCATTTTTGCATCTGCCAACATAGAGCTGATGTGACTCACCAAAAAGCTCCAGTTTTGTCTCATCTGTCCAAAGGATATTCTCCCAGACGCTTTGTGGCTTGTCAACATGGATTTTTGGCAAATTCCAGTGTCTTTTTTTATGCTTGGCTGTCAACAGTGGTGTCCGCCTTGGTCGTCTTCCATGAAGTTCGTTTTGGCTCAAACGGAGACAGATGATGCGCTGTTTGGTATGATCTGACATTGATGAACCTTAAACTCTGATCTCTGTAGAAGTTGTCCTGGGCTCTTTGGTGACCATTCTTATGATCCATCTCTTCAGTTTGTCATTGATTTTTTTTGTTGCGGCCACATCCATGCAAGTTGGCTACAGTACTGTGAGCCTTAAACTTCTAAATAATTGCTAATTATTGGACACACCTCAGTTTAACATGTCACCATGGTCAAGTTAATTGTCAATTTTTTTCTCGGGGTACCATCATTTTTGTCCAGGCCAGTTTCTTTCTTTCTTATGATTCTATTGAACCAAAATTCAAAAGCAATGTCCGATTTTCATTAGTTGATTTTCAACAAAATTTTTTATTTACTATTACTTTTTTGTCAGTTTGAATTTATTTCTGCAATCACTGTAGGTTTTTCCTTTCTTTAATAAAAGAGTACCAACAATTTCATCCACGTGTGTATACATTAGGATTACAAACAATGGTTTATTGGAAAGTATTTCCCCATTATTGCAATTTCTAAAAAGGTTTTAAAAGGAAAGAAATATCATCCTAGTTAGCTGACCTACAGAAATATCCTCTATAAGAACTGTCACACTTGAGCACCAGAAAATTCAGTGCATCTTTGGAGTCTGTTTTTTTCACACAGTGAATTATAATTTCAGCTGGCATCATTAAAAGCTAAATGAATTCCAGCCTGTTCAAGTAATTAGCTGTGCAATGATGACAAAAATATTCTTGGGGAAAAAAAAATTCTTAGCACTGACATTAACTGGAATTGTGCAAATGAGCACTGCTCCCCATTTCATCTTTATCTTACTTAGACCTTTTTAAGAATCAAATGAAATTAACTGGAATGTAAAACCTTGATAAAAAGCAATACCATAACTGTGATAACTACATAATGAGAAAAAATAATTCTAAGCTGTTATATATTTGTTTTCCTCTTCTAGTTAGCTTGGCAAATGGACCTCTGTCTTGAAGGATGACATCTTCCAAGAATGCCCTGAACTGGAAGGCACTAGCCTTCAAGAAACAAATCGCAAACACTCACATATCTGCTCATGCTGTCTTTCTCTTCCACTTTGCGTTTCTTGGAGTCAAGGCCGTAGTCTGAAGAGCTGCGGTGCTTTTCACTCGCTGCCCGCAGGCTGTCTGATGGCGACACCGAGTTATTCTGCCGTACACAACACACACACACACCACATCAGACTGAAGCAGCTTCAAATTGTAAATCAGTATCTAGTACACAGAAACATGTACAGATACAAAGATCATGTCTTTAACTCCTGTAGTCACAGTAAATATAATGTGAGGAGTTCATCCTGCTCCATTCCAACAACTTGTGTGACTTGCTACAAATAAATATTTCTGTCGAAGCTGCATAATGTAAACAAAGAACTGCTAAGATAGGTCAGTCTGTTCGGGTTTTCAAATTTAAATGTAGTACATAAACTTTCAAGAAAACAAACCAGAAAAGAAACAAAAGGGTTAATAAAAGTAAACCAAAAAGGTGATAGAGCATTTTCCTTTATTAAATCTGTGATAGTATAGAGTATAAGACAAAATAGCTAGATGCTAAATGACCCTGGACTGAATTGGTTTTGTGGAGGTAGAGGAGGATTTTTAGACAGCCTCGCACCGTTACTGCTGCCAAAGCGGTGGTACAGGGAGGAAATTGACGAGGCAGCTAAGCAAAACCACAAACCCACTAATACACAGGAAGACAAAAACACTAACTGGGAAGGTGATTCGTAGAAGTGAGTGAGGCTGGAGAGAAAACGTGACATGGAGCCCAGTGTGTAATCGTGTAAACTCAGAGTCTTTGTCAGAGACAAAGTTACTAAACACTTAAAAGGCTCTACTTCTGGCAGAGACATGCAAGAACAAGCAATTTAAGCAAGAAAGAGCAAGAAAACTGGCCAGATTGCTCATTGTTCGACTGTATAATGCATGTTAATAATTGCTCCTGTGTGCATGTGTTGTGACAGGTCAAAAGTCCAAAGGAAAAAAAGAAATGCTGGTTGCAAAGTTCATGAAAATCATACAGATTCAAAAAAAAAAAAAAAAGAAAAGAAAGAGGCCATTGAGGAAACCAGTGAAAGACTGCAATGTCAAGAGACAAAGAGGGTGTTGCCAGCTTAAGAAAGAGCCATGAAATTGGCAGGGGGATGGGGAAAAAAAAAAAAAAAAAAAAGAGGAAAAAGATGAGAGCAAAACAAAAAAAAAGGAACTTGGCAAGCAATGACAGTGTAGCAGTGTGGCAACGAGTTCACCCCACGAGTGGGAATGCCCAAAAAGGCTGGCACTTTTTCAGGAACTGCAAAGAGGGGTTTTGTAGCCCAGGAGCTAGTGTGATGCGGTGGCACTGCCAATCAGACTGAAAGGCAAAGGGTGGGTGGGAGTGGAAGCGAGCAAACCTTGAGGCCAGCCCACATTCCCAGGAACCTCAACAAATCCCTGCGTTCTTCAGAAACACAGACAGATGGTGAAAAAGAAAGCAGGACGATGTCTGACACCTCTGCTGACAGCGAGGGGGAAAAGAAAGACGAGCACTACGGGAAAGTAACATCTTGAAAACTTTGTGAAAGGATGGCATTAAAAAAAAAAAAAGGACCTCCACAGCCATGGAAAGTAGAAACTGACTATAAGCTGTGGTTAAACAGTTAATGGTACTCCTAGACCATTTCCTTTTAAAAAGAGCGTCCTCCCTGGCTACCACACAATGAGTCTCACTTCTCCCAACTAAATTCCGCCAGCAGTTTTCTGCCACTCTCTCAGTTGAAAATATGGAGATTTGTTCAGCTACTGTTGCAGAAAATAAAGCCAACAAGAGTTTTAGTCTAGCTTAGTGTGGAGATGTTGTTCTACAGCATCGCAGTCTGTCTGTGAATATAAGCCTGAGACATTTCATGGATTGTTTAGTTTCAGTAACCCTGCACTTCCCTCCATCTGTGGTCTCAGATGACCTGAGAAAGCAGGAGTGGAAGACACGCACGCACTCACGCCAGCACACACATACACACGCAAAGGAAATGAGGGTGGCAGAGAGATCAGGCAAGGTGGTATTGGCCGTTGCTCATCATCAAATGATAAGGGGTAGAGTTAGGGTTCCATTCTGACATGAGTGGGCCCATTCAGGATGGTCGGTGAATAGGAACTTAATCTGGCTGAGCAGATCCAACAGAGCGTTATGCTACGGCTTACTGAGAGCTTTAAGCCAGTCCAATAAACAAAGACTTTAACATGAGAAGGAAGAGAGAGATAAGGACAGAGGGGAGAAAAAGTGAT
Source organism: Arrhamphus sclerolepis (assembly GCA_037176975.1). Lineage (NCBI taxonomy): Eukaryota > Metazoa > Chordata > Actinopteri > Beloniformes > Hemiramphidae > Arrhamphus > Arrhamphus sclerolepis. The sequence continues at coordinate 3,259,557 of JBAMYA010000018.1, forward strand.
GGGAACAAGTGAATACTAACTGTAAGTAAAAGAATACCACAAAAGACAAAAATAGAAATAGAAACACTGATGATATGTGGTTGAAAATGAGTGAGTTATTGGATATGAAGCAAAAAATAATCAGAATAAGTTAACGCAGAAGAGAAGGAGAGTCAAAGTCACTTTTAATTGTCCTGAGATTAAAGAAAGTAGAGAACTACTAATCCTTGTCCAGTGATTGGAGTCATTTTCCACCTGGATTAGATGGCACTGGTTTATTTAGCCTCAAGTCATTTGGTTTCAGTCAGCTTATACTCCCCAGAGTACAAAATGTGTGTGTTCTTACACAGACAGCATGAATTTCTATTGAACAGTGGGCTTAGGCTTATGTAAAGTACACCTAATCACCAAACACAGTGAGCCAGAGCCCGACAAAGTCAAGAAGCACACAGGAGATGGAGAGCTGAAGAGTCAACATACCGTGCTGGACTCGCGTTCTTTCAGAGGAAGGGCCAGAGGCGAGTGAAATGATGAGGGGCCAGGAGGGAGGAAAACAAAAGACAAATTAGTATGGGGGTAACAGAGACCCTGCAATCAAACAGCAGCAATTCAGTTTGTAGAAATTTAAGTTCTCTTTCAGATTGACTAAGTTTATTACTTGCAAATAAGGTACTCTTTATAGAATATTTAAGCTTTTATGTAACGTATTTAATTATTTAGAGTATGTGAAAAAAAACAAAAAAGACAGCTCAGGAGACAGCTTTTTTACATTACTATAGATATTTACTTCGGCGTTGCAACCATTCGTTGTGAGAGGTATGTTGATCACCGTTAACCCCTAAACTAATATATAGTTTTATAACGACTGTTTATGAGAATTGCTTCACATCTGTGTTTATGGAGTCGACCAGCGTTTGTCATCCTTGAACAGGTATTCCAGACCAGGATGACTGGACTACATTCCACATTTGCTATGCATTTCTTCAACATTTTTGATGTCACACCATAAGTTTTTCTATTGGATTAAAGTCCAGGAATTGGATTGGCCACTCAATCACATTAATCTTGTTGTTCTGGAACCATGATACTGCTGCTTACTGGTGTGTTTGGGGTTGTTGTCTTGTTGAAACACCCATTTCAAGGGGATTTCCTCCTCAGTAAAAGGCAACAAGCAATTTGATGAATTCAAACTGATCCATGTTCCCTGGTTTGTGATAAATAGACCCGACACTGTAGTATGAGAAACATCCCCATATCATGATGCTTCCTTCGCCATGCTTCACTGTCTTCAGTGTACTGTGGTTTAAAGTCAGTGCTCATGGGTTGTCTGACAAACTGCCTGTGGCTCCCAGGCCCAAAAAAAATAATTTTACTTTTATAGTCCACAAAATGTTGCTCCATTTCTATTTAGGCCAGCCAGTGTGTTCTTTGGCAAACTGTAACGTGACTTTTCCAACACTGGAACTTTGTGGGGGCTTCTTGCTGATATCTTGACTTCACATAGCGTCTTCTAATTGTTTTAGTACTCACAGGTAACTTTAGATCTTCTTTGATCACCCTGGAGCTGATCATTGGCTGAGTCTTTGCCATTTCGACTATTCTTCCATCTATTCAAGCGGTTTTTCCATTTTCTTCCAGGTCTTTCTGGTTTTGGTTGATTTTAATTTAGCTGCCCAGCCTATCATTTTACAACCAAGTTTACTCGGGTGTTCAAAGACAGAAATGTATTCTCATCAGCATTACAACCTTGATCCTTAAATAAGGGTCACCAGATTGACACCTGCTTTTTTTTTTTTGTGATAAGACTTTTTATTGAACAATTTTAGTATTACATTACGAACATAATGCCATTGCCATGCCATTAAGGATTCTGACACCTGCTTTTTCATCAATTCATGACCTCACTAACTAAACTGGTTCCTCGTTCGAGCCTCCACAGGGCCTCCTTTCTGTGTGGGGTTTGCATGTTCTCCCCGTGCTTGTGTGGGTTCTCACCGGGTACTCCGGCTTCCTCCCACAGTCCAAAGACATGCTTGTTAGGTTAATTGGAGTTCATAAATTGCCCTTAGGTGTGACTGAGAGTGTGTATGGTTCTATGTCTCCATGTGGCCCTGCGATGGACTGGCGACCTGTCCAGGGTGTATCCCTGCCTTTCGCCCGGAGAGAGCTGGGATAGACTCTAGCAGACCCCCATGAACCTGCACAGGAGATGGATGGATGGATGGATAACTAAAACTCATCACCACACTACTATTTTTTTGAACAGCCTAATGTTCCTGTTTCTCCACTTTCTGGAAAGAAATAATATATTTGATCTTTTTTTCATGTTTTGATCTGGAATAGAATTTGCAGTGTTTCCAATGCATTTGAGTGTATTTAAGGATTTTGAGATTTTACTTACTTTTTAAACAATCTGCTGTTATTTTAAACACAACTGTATGCTCATGAACAAAACAAAACATATGATTTTGTAAGGCCACCTTTAAAAGTCGATATGGTACAGACGATTTTATGATCATACCATGATATGTAAAACTGAATTTAAATGTGGATTTTCTTTTTGACTCGACTGTGGGTGCTGCAGGTTGTTTGTTTGGCAGGCTGTGCTCCTCACCTCGGTGCTCCAGGTCGTGGTGGTTTTTCTCATCCTTTACAGGCAAGTGGGCCTGGCTGCCAAGAGTGCCCAGAGCCAGCAAGCCAGAACTGACACCTGTCACGGGGGGCATGCCAGGCGGCTGCAGGCCTGAGGGGTGAGGGGGCAGCTGGACTGGGGGGCCGTGGGCTGCGTGAGAGAGATGCTGTGCCTGAAGCTGCTGCTGCTGCAAACAAACGCAGAGAGACAGGAGACAAGACGGACGACAAGTGGGTCGGCTGGGAAATGATTCATTGAGCAGGCACACTCTATTCATGCATTATCTCTGACTTCATAAACATTTAGTTCAACGCTGAGGTGTTTATGCTTAATAGTGAACTGACAGACATGCCAAACATGCTGCTACAGTTCACTTGCTGTACAATTGGTAAAACGTGAAGGAAAAATTTAAAAAATTACTGTTCATATCTGCACAGTGTTGGAAGACAGAAAAGCATTTATTTTCCACAACAATGTTTTCTTAATTTCCTATTTTTATGCTAATAACTATGCAGAAATACAACACAACAGATTCAATGTGGCATCATGAGGAAGCACTGGCTTATTAGGTTATTTACAAAGCTGCAGATTTCACATTTGAGAAACTAAAACCTCTGAGTATAAAAATTTTGTTGGTTATTTTTCTGTCAATATTTCATCCCAATGTGAAGTTGACGAAAACATTCTTGTAGAAAGGTTTGCACAAGGATGAGCTCCAGTTATCTGCTCTGGGTTTATTCTAGAGACCTGGCTTCTTTTCATATCCTGCTCTCACTTATTACAGCATACCAACACACATCGCTGTTGCTTTACAAAACGCTTATAGTTTCTTATTGATGTTACATGACCTTCTGTCACCTACGTTCAGTTCAACAACACGTCACCTCTGGCTGCCAGTAAAGGGTTTTGCTCAGACCCAAACCACAGGGGTGTGAATCCATCATACTTGGGGCAGTTAAAAAAAAAAAAAAATCAATAGGAATACACTTGAAAACCTCAAAACCATTCTATACTCTGGCAAAACCAAGAAAGCATACCATCTTCCAGCAAAATACTACTTAGCACAGACAATAGAGAACTCACACACACACACACACATCACCTCCCAAGAGGCCAAGAATGTCTGTGAGAGGCAACCAGAGCAGAGAGAGTAGATAGACAGGAGTTAAATAGCCACTCAGACAAGAGGGAAGCAAGTGCTTTAAAACAAGGTTAAATAACACTTAGCACATCCATCAACTGCCTCTCCAATAAAAAAAAAAAAAAAAGACACGATTGCTATTCCTCTTGCTAGATAAAACTGAAATAAGCTTAAATTCCTGTCATTACATAAAATTGAGAAACTAGACAAAGGTATATCTAGTGGCTTACCACATTTAACAGATTATTTATCAGACGGCCATTATTCAATCAACTCATTATGTCCAGCTGGACCTGGAACCAAATGAAGGATATAAGCCACTGAGGGGCAGCACTGTTAATCGATACTGTACGGGTGTGCCGAGCCAGGCTATTTGTTGTGACAAAGGAAAAGAAAAGCAAAAGTAGAGAAATAGAAGGAGCTGCCAGAACAAGATGAGCAGGGAGAGGCAGAACCACAAAAATAACAAGAGAATGAAAGCGAGAGTGGGTGAGGGATTGAGGCAGGGACGTCCCCATTGAGTGTGCCTAATGAGGAAAAGCGTGCAGGGATCATTATCAAGGAGCCTCATTAGTGAGCTATGGCTGAGGAGAAGAGAGGAGAGAGGAGGGGAAGGAAATTGTGAGGGGTGGAGAACAGGAAAAGAGGAGAAAGAAAATTTCAGAAAATAAATTGCTTCCAATTTAATATTCATGGATAAAGAGCTAGCTTTCTTTCACACTTATCTTTTTTCATTATATGTAAAAGCCACAGAGGCTCAGGCAACTTCCACAAGAAACAGGCAATTAAAGTTAACTAGGCGAAGCTGGCTCCCTGCAGAACAGTACTGTCAGGTGGAACAAGCATCAACAGCACCAGGACAAACCAGCTGGCAGACTGGCTTAATAAGTCTGGAAATGATCGCCACATTACCCACTGTGCCTTACACTTTTTGTATTTCCTTCAATTGCTAAGATGAAGATTAGGCTACAACTGAAGTTAAAAATAGAACCAGCTGGACTGAGACAAATATAATACTGAGACAAAGAAATATCTTTATCACACAAGTCATCCAGACGAAAAAGACAGGCAACCACACAAATCCCAAACACATCTTCTACTTGGTCTTCAAACCAGATGTTAGACAGCAGGGTCAGGCTTTCCAAAACACTAGATTAGACACTATGATGCTGCTGCTGGGTCAGAGGAGAGGAAGGCACTGATTCCTCCAGAAGCAATACAAGCAAGAAGAACAGGGATAACTCCACTCCCTGACGTGTTTTTTTTTTTCACTGATAACTTCATTAGTGACAAATTCTAATCATTTTGCAATATCAAAAGTCCAGAATCCAGTCACTTTAGTAATCCATCAGCTATTTTAGATAAAAACCAAAATAAGTCTATAAACAATCAATTTGAAACTGACAAAAACATGAACAAAAACCTGTCTTATAAACGAAGTATTCATGATCCAGAGAAAACCTGCAAGATGAACCATATATTAAAAACAAAAATGGGTCTGTGTTCCATAGACTAGTATTTACATGATGTATGTTAAATAGCGCATCTAAGGAAGACTCATTAACCATCACCCAACTATAATCTTGTCTTGCGCTGAAATCATGGAAATGAAGGTACAAACATGGAAATGAAGCTGCACCTCTGACACTTGTAAAATCAGACTCAATCACGTTACATCTGGAAGAAAAAAATTATGCACAACACTGGGTAACAGTCTTCATGTCAGCCTGCTCCTCTCCATATTTTAGCTTTATGTGATGCTTTAAGGTAACATCTCTTAACCTTCACAAAAAAGGCATATCAATTTCTAGTTTACTGTGGGCAGTTTCTCAACATTTTCTCATCTCAAATACAATACACCTACATGAAGTGAACTGGCACCAAAATGAGTGTATATTTTTCAAAAAAAAAAAAAAAAAAAGTATACCAGTTTCACCATTTGCCAGGTTTTCTGTTCACAGTTTTCAATTATATTGAGTTTAAATGCATGAGTGGGTGAACTGTTTTTATTTCCATTTCACAAAAATCCAAACCTTTCTGGAAGGATTTTCTATTCATCTATATCTGTCAGTGTGTCTTGGTGAATCTAAACACAGATTTGCTTTCTGATTTAATTAGTGTAGAAAGCTGCCTGATGCTCCCCAAGCATCTCTAAGGCTCTAATCATGAGATAGCACGGCAGTGCTGTTTCACTCACACTGTGAAGACAGAGAGATTGATCACCTGCCACATCTTAATTATAGCTCATTTTCCTGTGTGCATGTTGTTCAAACCAGCGCTGCTGACTCCCAATAAAGGCAGGAGCACCTCTGCTGTAGCAATATCTCAGGTTTGTGTGAACTGCTCAAAAAGTCCAATTGTCCATTAAGGTGATTGCTGACCATTTAATAAATAAAAAAATAAATACAATTTTTTTTTTTTTTTTAAATAAAAGTAACCCAAATCCTAAAAAGGTCTACATGTCTAAAGTGAGCATTGTTTAAATCTGTTTCAATTATGATGCCTATTACAGATTTCTGAGGTACGCCTTTATTTCATTAATGTTTAGATTACTGCTGTGTGAAAGCCTAAAATCTTAGTGAATAACAACACCAGAGAAGAGGTGTTTCTGTAGTACTTATTTGTTGTTTTGTGATGAGCTGAGTGAGAAAGACAACAGGCTGCAGGTCTCCAAGTGAGAGAATTGAGGAACTTCTAGCAATAAGGTCTGTAGTCAATATACTGGTGACAGAGTGGCTACAAACTGGCTACTGCTGCTATTTAAACCCAATACCATAGCTGATGTATTACATCTGGACTGTTTTTGTCAACCAAGCACTAATGGCACATTTCAAAAAAGCTACCAACTGTCACTTAAACACTACATCCTGTGGTAGCCATCAGAAAATAATGAATCAAGACTCATGAGTTGACAATCGAGAGGACAATAAATCAGCGCGACAGAAGAGCATAAATAATCTCCTACCATTTATAGTTCATTACATTTAACAGTTAAAGCTGCTGTTATCTTTGTTGCGATCAACTGTCGTCCTGACCTGACACTTTAATTCCTCCTGCTGTTAGGTCAAAGGTAGAGGTAAACCTAATGGCTGGAACCTTCTATGTGATTAAAGTGCAGCCAAAGTGTAATCTGAGAAACCCTGTGATCTGATCTCAGTCTGAAGTGTGTTGCTTTATGTCAGATGTTCTTTGCTCTGCTCAAGAGGACAGAAATCAGAGCGGGGCTGCCGTTAGGAACACTATCCTGTTTGCTGAAAGGTCTTGGTTAACCAATAATCAGAGAAATCAGAGATGTGACCACCGTATTGACAGGGCATTAAAAACATTGCGAACTCACACTTCAATGACTGGAGACAGGGGCAAGTCTGCACAAGTGAAGAGGCTGTGGCATTACTAGTTTACTAGTTTGTATTCAAGTCTGAACATTTAAATACCAAAGACAGCAGAAAAACAGCAGCAGATTAATAAATAAAGCTAATTTTAATCTCCCTTTGACCCATGTTTTCCTGCTGAAATTTATGCCCTTTCCCAAGTTATCCTTAAAATGCAAAAGAATCAGTTAAAGCAGAGGTTAAGGTTACACTTGAATAACCAATATGGAATGATGTTCCTCCACCATGTTCAGTTTTGCCCCTGCCCTCAGGTCAAATAAAAGAAGAAGAGGGGGTATACACACAGTCAGAGGCAGATTGGGAAGTCCACGTACCCCGATGATAGCATTCAGCTCGGTCATTGTCACCTGCTTGGCACGTTCAACAGCCTGAGCTACCTGCTGTTGGTGCTACAGAACACAAACAAAAAGATTAGTTTCATAATGGAGAAGAGTTCATTAAAGAAAAAAAAACATAACTAAAAATGGAAACTTCAGTTGTAATGGAACAAACTATTAAATACTTTCCAAAAATCAATAATAAATATAAGAAAGAAAAAAGGACGTGTCCTTCAGTGCTAAAGTTGGATAACTATCTGAGGTTGCAGGAAAAGAAAAGCAGGTCAGAGTAATCAAGCTAAACCGAGACCTGGTTGGGTGAAGATGTCTACGTTTTTTTTGTCTAATGAAGTCATTTTTATTTGAGCTGTTATAAATGGGGAGTGATTACAAGCATTTATTTCTATTCATTTCTAAAATTGCTTTTTTTTTTTTAAACAGCAACTTAATTTTAAAGATACTTAAATCTGCATTCATAAATGCAACAGTCTAATTTCTTGAATGCTTATGATACCTTGACCATTCCACTAACAGGGTCTCTGAATTATCACAATTTCCTTTCCTCTGAAAGTCGTGCGAAAGAGGAGAGTATCATTAACAGTCAGTAGCAGCTAGGAGGTCGACACTCACCTCTTGTGACAAGAATGGCATGATCTGGGCCAGGATTGCATTGAGGCGCTTGGCAATCTCAGTCTGTAGGAAAAGAAAAAGAACACATTAGACCAAGTCTTTCAGTGTGCTGCATGCTACAGGCAGCAGAAATGAGCAGTTTAATTACATATGAGACAATAATGTTTTCAGTGTCCATCAGGGAAGACCAAGCATTTCTAAAATGGGACCACCTCAGAGCAAATTTACTTCACCCTCTCCCCTGCCTCCATTAGGCTTTTGCCTTATTTCATTAGGAGGCTGAAATATGCTAATACCATCTGGCTGGAGAGTGCCTAATGAGGTCCATACTTCATAATTACGGCCCATAAAGAGGGGGGCAGGGCATGCTGAGGCAGACAGGTTAACTCTCCGGTCCCATCTATCAGATGCATCTTTGGTATCGACCACAAAATATTAGCTGGCAGAGCAAGATGATACTGCAGGGCTCAATGTGGATGGAGCACTTTAGATTGGTGCATTTGGACAAATGGATATTCCTCCTGCCGGTCTACTGCGCTTGGAGGTCCCAAGACATTTTGGCGCAGCCCATTTCCTTTTTTTTTTTTTTAATTCCGCACTTTCCAGAGAGTCAAGGAACATGAGTAGAAGAGGAAAAACAGCACAACATTGGAGAGTAGAAAAAGAGAAAAGACTGGGTATGTGGGGGGCAATGAATGGGAAAGTGAAACCATCTGATCTGACACTACGGTAATGTGGTTTGACTGAACTGAGGGAGGTGAACTAATTGATTCTGAGAGATTAGGGGTGGACTCCCAGCAGGTGTGTGTGGCTGAAGAGGTCCTTCCCGCCATTTTATACGCTATTGCATTCCACTCTTTTAGTGCCTTAACCTTGTTTGACTGTGAATAGGGGATGGAGGAGAGACAGGAGGTGCCACTGGGTTCCTGCACAGCCTCTGTGTTGCTCTTTTCACTTTGGAAGAGGGAGGCAGGAAGAGAAGGCCTTCACTGGCCTGTCAGGAATTATCTCAGAACCCCTGTCTGACCTCAGATGGGGTTTCTGCTTCTCTGCTCCAAAAGCTTCCTCCAACCATTCATGTTAATCTCCACTACTCTCCTCTGTACCCTCCCTCCTTCCTCTTCCTCTCATCTTACCCCCTCTTCTGTTGCTGGGGCAACCTTCTGGCATGGCTTATCGTTATGTAAATTGGACTGGGGATCTGACCAGAACAGCCTGTAAAATCACATTAGGCGCAGCACAGAGGCAGGTCATTAAATTGAATTTTCAGCCTGTCTATCTGATTGGCGCGGAAAATTAATGAGGGATAACTGGGAGTGGGGAGGTGGCTGCACTGGGGGATGAGCTGACATAGAGAAGGGGTGCAGGACTCTTCGGGGACTCATAAGGCATCATAATTTGCAGAGGTCTGTATATGACAACACATGGTAGGGTACGAGTGGTCAGAGTATTTTAGTATCACACCAGTTCCCTGGAAATGCCTGAAGGGGAGCAACATGGGGCTTGTGGAAGTAGCTGTGTGCTAATACACTCTTCTACTAGAGAACAGGCCTTGCGTACCGTAGAAAGGCATGCTTTTGTTTTTTAAAAATATCACATTGGAAGAAATGCCATTTGAAGCCAAAAGATTTGGGAATAGTTTACTACATTGTTCTAAAAGACAGCTTTCTTTCAGGCTAGACCATCAATAAATGTTAAGAGGCCAAAAATCGCACTGCACCACGTTGTTAAAAGTTAAATGTTGATTCCATGTGAATTTTCCCCCAAAGCTGAAATAGTACATTGAAGCCAAGAAATAAAACAATAGAGCAGGCTTCCTTTGCATCCTTATTTGATTTTGTGCACTTATTGGAATGCCATATCTCAGCATCACTGAGAGACAAACATGACTTAGCTTGAGAAATGTGCTGTAAACAGATCACCTAAACTGCTGTTATCAGGTAAATAAACTCCTTCCTTTTTTTTCTAATCCAGTCATTCCAGTCTGTTCAGACAGAGTTTGCATGTGTTAAAGTAGGAAAATGGGCATATGGTAGAGCCATCTTGAAAGGATAACTTTGATAACACTTCCAGTGATTCACAGCACTCTGAATCACCCCCACTTCACTTGGGAGGGACTATTTTCCACAGTGCTTTTTCCTGTCAGAGGCAGAAAGAGTACACCGTCACTTAAAGCTGCTGAAAACAGAAGAATCTGAGCCGGCAGAAGCTTTTCACCACAGCTCCACAATTACAGGTACTCAGCGTAGTCTAGCAGCACCAGAGCTTGGAGAGGCTCTCTATCCATCCCTCTGTCAATGGTGCGTTGAAAGCCATTTGGCGTTTGTCGCTCTAGGCATTAGCCCCCGAGTTGAGAGCAGAGTCCCTGACGAGGATTCAATTGGCGAGGAAAACAAGTGGCATATGAAAGGGGGGGGGGGATGACTGTTTGGGAATTATCTTTCGCCCAGTGCAGAGGAAGATAGAGACACTTAGAGGTTTCTTGTTCATTACAAATGCATGAAGAACATTTTGCATGTACATGTCAATCTAGTTTGAGCTCATACACACTAAAAGACAGTGACATCCTTTTCTGCGGGGAATGATATGAGAATGGGGTGTTTTGCAGATAGCATCTAATTTTGTTAGAGCTCAAGCCATCATGCAGAGAATATTTTTATCTTACCCATTTTTGTTTTTGTTACACAGCTCATCATTACAGACACGTGCACTCTTGGTCCCACTATTAGCTGGTTAAGGATGCACATACTCATGAACAATAATTCCATAACACTGCTTCAACAGCTGCTCTAGCCTGGCTATAAAAACAAAGCATATCTCACAGCCACTGGTAACCTCACAGCCTCCCATGAGAGACTGTGTGTGTTTTCTCCCAGTCAGTTTGTTTTGGCTTTGAGACAGATAGGCCATCATCACCTTGGCAAACAATTCCAGGAATCCTGTATAAATTATTCATTTGCACAAGCTTCGTTTCTCCTTCCCTTCCCTGTGCTCCTTTCACCCTCGTCCTCCAGGAAACAGACAAGAATCTCCTTTATAAAGCACTTTCTCCGTTTTCCTCCCTCATTCAACAAGTGAGGAAATGGATAAGCGCAGCACATTCACAAAATGGCCACCTCAGGTGGAACAAAGCAAAGCAGTCAGGCATAAAAAGAAAGAATGGGATTCATTCATGCTTAATTCTCAGCATTAATTTATCCCTCTCTCCTTTTTATGCTTATGATCTTCCAAAGAGAAAGCCAAAATCAAAATGTAGACAAGCACAGAAGAGATGAACAGGGATCACAACAGAGAACAGAGGCAGTGAAAAACAAAGCAACCCCCCCACCACACCCACACCAAAGTCAGCAGGGCATGTTGCTGAGGCAGCCTAATGAGCTGCGCTAATTAAAATCACTTATTGACAGCAAGCGAGGGTGATTACCTCCACCCTGCACTCTTTGCCATCATAAGAGACACTGTCAAAACAAATTACCTCCCGGCAGCCACACAGATCCCTTTCATAGCAACCATTCAGCTCAGCAGCAGAGACGGGAAACTGAGTGTCTGCTGGAACTTGAATTATAGTGCGTTTGTCTGCAGACACAAATAATGTTACCATAAAACATACATAAAGATACATAAACATTCACACGCATACATGTGCATCTCTATGCCCATTCTCCTCCTTTTAAGCCCAGCTTGGGTGAATTTATAATGTTTTTTTCTTCCACATTGCATTAAATCTTCAATCAAAGCAAATAATATGGCTGTCTACCTAACCCAACCTCCCTCTTTCATACCAATAACAGGGACAGCTAAGGACTGTCTGTTTACCTCTCGCTGATGTCATCACAAACACTTGTTCACTAGGAATGAGAGAAGGGGGAGAAAGGAAGAAGGGTGGCACAAATCATGCATTATTCACACCACTCTCCTCTGGGCTTATTGACAAACAAAGGAGATGCGCAGGACAAGTCGATTAACCCATTTACTGCGGAGCCTCTCCTCTCCAGACTTCATCCACCTTTTCTCCTCACTTGTTTGTCCACTGCCACCAGAATCCACCTACAACAGCCAGCTCCACCCCCAACAAACACTGCCTCAACCTTCTTATTGTTGATAAGTGGCTAACAGAAAAAAAAAACACTCAATGTGGAGGGGGGCAGGCAGGTTTGTCTCCTTGATAAACAGAAAACAGACCTCGTTACCATGTGAGCACGCACACACACACACACACACACACAAGACAAAGCCAACAAAAATGTCTACAGCTGATGAATTGCAAAGTGTAGTGCTGTTCCAACTGGGCTACCCTCCCACTGATGCCATTAACCTTCTAGATCTGAGGGCCATGAAGCCTCCACCCCACCGCTCTCCTCCTTTCCCTCTGCCTCTCTGACAGACTCCTACTCGCATACATCATATCGCACAACTAATGACACCAGAGCCATCATTCACATCACACTGCTAGGGTGGTGGGGCCAACACAGGAGCGGGAGGCAATAAAAAGACACAAGAGCACAAAGAGGAGGTATGAAAGGAGAACGGAGGAAGCAAAGATGACAGGGAAAAAGAAGGTAGGTCTAAATCAGAAAATGGAATTGGAGTAGAAAGAAGAAGAAGAAGAAGAAGAAAAAAAAAGACTGATTGGAGTTCATGCTGTGAGTGAGTGTGTTCCTCAAAATTGTTCCAAGCCAAAAGCTGCATTCAGAAAAGTGCGTTTGTCAAAAACAATGTGTCATCAAAATCAAAACAGTTGGAACACTACAGACACAGAATCCATGTTAAAAATGAATCCCTAATCTTCAACACACTTTTATAAAAGAAGGAATAATGAAGAAGAAGTTTACAACATAATGTGCATGTTTTCAACCAAAGTAACATCACATCACTGGGTTTAAAGTTAGTTTTGTCCATTCCCCTGTAACACTTTGGACACAACAGACCAAAAGGTCAACTGAAAGTAAACTAAAATCTCTTGAGGCTACTCTTTGTGAAGCTAAAATGATTTTAATATGTTCACCGTCTACTCTCCTTCATGCTTCCAGACTACTAAAATGGCTATCTGAGTGGCGTAGAAGACATAGTGGATAGTTTTTGCTCTTTTCATCTGCAGTGGTCATCTCCAGTGCACCCAGTGTGATGTCCAGTGCAGGATTCATTGGAACAAACAAGATTTTTCAGTCCAACTGGCACATAGGATGCAGACAAAATAGAACACACGCTCTTACAGAAGGACAAACCACTCAAAAACACATCCTCTCAGACTGTCTGCCAAATACTTCACTTTAATCTTATCAAACTACCCCATCAGGCAGCGTGCCCTTAGCGTTGTTTAGCCTGTCAGCATTTTCACTACAGGAAGCCAGTATGTGAATGCCTTCTAAAGGCATTTCAGAGATAAGGGTAGAAACTAAGGTCTGGTATGCATGCATGCATTTGTGTGTTTATATTCCATTAAACTTTGGGGAGGAAAAACATGAGGGTTTTGGCTGTACACAGACTCTCTCTGATATGGACACATACCTGTTTGTGCATCTCAATGTTGAGCCCATAGGACATCTCATAGTACTGCAAAACAGACGACAAAAAGCATTAAACAAACCACCTGTATCTCAACTTTTCATTCATAAATTAGATTGTGTTCTTATTAGAAACTTATTTTTATTATGTATATCCTCAAATTGTTAAGAACAAAACAGGAATTATAAGTCTCTTTTCTGAAGCACAGAATATAACCAGTATGACATTTTTAAATCAGACTTATTTATATTAAAAAATAAATAAATAAATAAAAGACAATAAAAACTAAGCTAACAACTAAGAACTGTTTACAACTACTAAAACTCTGACATTTACTAAAGGTTTGACAACTACATGCGTTTTTGCTGCCACAGCATACAGTTTACTTGCATTTGTCTTTGAGCACAAACATGACATGACCTCAAAAACCAAGAAGAGCCAACACCATCTGTGAATCATTACCGAAAGTATATCAACAGGTACAAACCAAATCAAAGGTAGATTATAATGTTCTATGATCACTGTCCATTGATTATTGCCAATACGTTCTGGCTCCTCACAGGGAAAATAATATTTAACAAGCGCCATGCATTGCTTGAAAGTAATTTCTTTCATGAACTGAAAAGATAGACATGTACACACCCCAAGAGTGAGGTTATATCACTTGTCAGATAAAGACTGCTCTTTCTTCATTCAGGCAATTTGTCAGTTTGTGAGGTGACAAAGACTGTAGGATGACAGTCTGGTGAAACATCTTCAGAGCAAAGAAAAAGAAGTCCAGTTGCCTTGAACCAAGCCTTTCAGAATGAGACTTCTATTACCAAAGATCTTTGAGTGGGGTTATATTTAAGAGGCTTCTTTGTCTCCATTGTTGGTGGATCTTTGAACTGAATGCAGTATGATTTAGTTGAAGTACTGAAACTTTTTACTATTTAATCCCTGGACAGAAATCAAGATACTAAAGTTGGTTTCTGTGAAAACCACTAGAAAATGCTAATGCAGAGCAACAAAGCAAACTGCCAGACTATAATGCAGTTTTCACAGAGCTGTACAGTTAGGAAATCATTTATTATTACTGATCTTCAATAGAGTTTTGATTAAAGTTGCAACTCAAGCTTATAGTTATCAAATGATGTGATTATACATTTAACCATCAACAAAATGCCAGACAGGAGCTCAAGGATGAGTTGTTTTTGTTAATACTCCACAATACAAAGACTAATTACATAAAACAATCAAAAGTGAAGAGAAAAAAAAAATCTTTTTACAGAGACCCATAGAGTTAATTTTTTTAAAGCTGTAAACATATACATGTGTTTATTTAAACTGTGTAATCCATGCAGTTCATTCGAATATGTTTGCTATATTAGGTATTGGAATGTGGTGTTAAGTAAAGACCAAGTTATCTTATTTATGCTCTGATAACGAAACAACAAGGGTTCACACAAACATGTAGTTTATTATCTTTACAGTTGCAGACACCACACAGGAAACCTCTGATTCACGCTCTTAAGTCAACAGAGCAGTCTCTCCCAGTGGGCCATGTTGGGTGTAGTAAGGAGGAGGGTCACAAAGAGGACACACCCCACAATCAATAGCTGGACATTTGACCCCTGCTGGAGTTTCAGCTGACCTCCACTCACCCCCACCTTACTCATTCTTATCCACTTAAAACACAGGCCTGAGTCAACGATCTAACAAAATCTTTGCTAAACACCCAGCTGCACCACCTGTGACTGTTCACCTGAGGCAAAAGGGAGGATAAAGCATTAACTCAGCTTCATGACTTTACAATTATTGCACTTACCATGACATAATGACGCTGCATTTCTGTCTTTTCATTGGCCAGTTTATCATACTCCACTTTAAGACTTGAAGAGGATAAGAGAAAAGGTTATATAATCTATAAAAACACACTAAAGAAAAACCAGAAAATTGAGAAAAACAAATTTGAAGAAAGTATTTTTTTACGATGAAGCAGTTTTGATTTTAAGACAAAAGTGTGTGAAATGTTGACTTTCTGCATGAGGTTATAGTAAAAGAAGAAGGGGTAAAACAGTAAGAGCTTCTTCTTCGTATTGTTTCTGGGAAACTAAAGCAGTTTACAGTAGGCTAGTTGTTACCTGTGATACTGGGCCTGCAGGAACTGAAATTCGTCTTTGATCCTATCACAGGACTCTGCCACTGTAAACTTGAAGCCGGGCTGTCCTGGCTGGTGCGGTGCCTGAAAAGTGTCAGGTTGAAAATACCACAGGTGTAAATAACATCAGCAGATGTCAGTCCTGCCTCCTCCTGCTGCTTTTTCTTGGTGAAAAGTGAGCTTCACCTCTCTATGGCTGCTTTCTCTCAACAACATGAGCAATAACAAAGCTGGACCGCTTAATGCGTGAAACAATTAAAGTAACTGAAGAAAAACAATTTGGATTTAAGTGTCAAAAAAGGCTAACCCTTTATGCTTCGAGATCAGCTACAGAAGCATGTGATATTTTAAAGACAAAATCTGATTTTTTTTTTCTTTTCTAGCAGCACCATCAACCAGTTTCCTTCCTGCCAGAGCGAAAGTCTCAGCAGCTCCGTGCAGAAACAGTGAGGTGTGGATCAGCAGCTCCAGTCTAACATAATTAAGCTGTTTTGAAGGGCTGCATTTGCAGTTTACAAATGCTACTTACCGGATGCCGGCCTTGTGGATACATGTCGAGTCTTTTACACGAGGGAATCGATCTTTTATTGTTGTTTTTGTGCTCCTTTTTTCTTTCTTTCCCTAATCCCAGCGAAGGTGCGGTAGATCACCGCCGCCCCCTCCCCTGTACACGCAGGATGGCGGCGGACAAAGCCTCTCCTCGGCTGCGGGGCGCTCTGAGACCCCGACCGCTGGATGTTTCACCTCCTCAGCCTGTAGCCTCTTTGAATCTAAATAAACAGAAAACAGTACACGAATATGAAGCACGTGAACACACGAACTAAGGCTTTTATTTACTTAATTGAGCTGGTCTGTTACGTGAAATGAAAAAAAGTCGATTCCATCCTCTTTGCGGTGTTTAATACTTCAAGATCTTCCATGTAATATGAAAATCTTTGGATTAACGTAAAGAAAACAGGCAAAATGCGTTTGATCCAATGTAGAAAATAAATCCCAAAGTTTTTTTTTTAATTTGTTTGTTTTAATGATAGCACCAGTAGCAGGACAATAATCCGTTTTGTTTTTTTAATCAAATCTAACGCGGCATCTTCCATTAAAAAGAAAAGAACAGAAGCAAGAGTGTTTCGATGGTCAGGAAGATCATACAAGAAGCTGCTTCTTTCAAAGTCGGCTCCCATAAAGCAGCAGCACCACCCGCCTCGTTGGCGGCTCTCTTCATGTAGCCCTTTTTACCTTTGTCTCGACTGCTGCCTCCCCTCCTCTGCGCAGGTAAAAAAAAGGAGAAATGTATCCACATACACAGCTTTATATCCTTGACTTGTAACCGTCAACGCTGAGTGATAAAAGCGAAAAATGTTTGGGTTATTTTTCTAATGTTTCCTCCGCTTTGGCCCCTAAAAGAGTCTTTTAAAGCCCGGTGCTTCCGAGGCAGAGAGCCTCGCTCCGTCCGGTCGGGCGCTGGAAACCTCGACTAGGATGAGTTGTTGACCGCGGACAACTTCAAAGACAGCCTCTGTTGGTTCCAGTGGCAAGCGCGCGAATCTCCCAGCAAGTCCCGACGTTGAATATTTAGCGGGTGAATCGGTTATTTTTTTGTTAAAAATGTCGACCGTTGTGAGGTGCACCTCCTGGCTGCCGTTGGATACCCAGCTCCTCCGCCTCGCGCTGTACCACACACAGACTGAGCAGTGACACGAGGACCTGACTGCCGACAGAGGGCCTCGCGCTAACCAACCGGGTTCTCTGGAGGAGCTCAGCGAAATGGACCAATCACGGGCCGCCGTTCCCACGTGGGGTCGTCAGCAAACAGACGTTCTGATTGGGTTGCGATGTGTGACATCACGTGTTCGCCATTTTGGATGTGAAGTGACATTCTGTGCGTTCAACAACTTGTTCAAAACAAAAGCAATAATTTATGTCTCGTGTGCTGCAGCCAGCGTTTAATATATAGTACAGTATATACCAAAGACTATTAACCCTTCACATTACGACCGTTCAAACACATACCGCTGGTGATAAGTTGTAAATGGACTTGCAGTGTGAATAGTTGTGACCCTGAATGAGGAAATCACACTTTCTGCATTCAGTTGAAGGACAGACACACATGCCAGGAATAACAGAAGCAGGTCTTGCAGCATCTCAGTGAAATTCACAGGAAACGTGAACACCGCTCAATCTACAGCAGTGCCCTTTGAGTGACTTAAAGTGATCGACCAATTTCAAACGAGACCTCAAGCATCTACAAGCTTTCCTATCAGCAGCTCTGGGTAGGTTTGAGCACGGCTGCGCCTTAGCCTATCACGTGTGGCACACTCTGTCTACCCCACGTGGGTTCTCTCCCCGACGTGACTGGTTTATATCCAATGGTGTCGTAGCTGTCTTCAGGCGCGGCTTGCTATTGGCTGTATGCTGGACGAGATGTCAGTCAGGAGTCCCGGGTGTCAATTAAACCCACGTTGGGTCCGGCGCTGACAAATGCCTGTGCTACTCTCCCTCCTGCCTGCGAACAGTGCCTGGAATGGCTGCTTAATTAGCTTCGAATGGCTTTTCCTTTCAGCTCAAACAATCTGTCACTACCATGTGGTAAAAAGAGCCCTGCATAAAACAAAAGCAGGAGGAAAAAAGGCAGTAGGGGCTAAATATCAGTTTGATCCCCCCCCCCATAACCCTTCAATGAAAACATTTGCTGCAAAACAAAGCTTTTACCTCACTTAACGTTGGTTTCTCTCATTTGCTTCCATCCACATTTTCTGTTACAATAATTTTTGTGTCCATTGAGAGCATTGCCCGTTTTTCATGTATGTAAAATTTCTAGATTTAGTTCTGGTATAGTTAGCCTAAATTATATTTATGTTTTGTTTGTTTGTTTTGTTTTTTTCTGGTTTATTAGGCTGGTCCTAAATGTTGTAGCCGATTTATTTTATAATAGAGGTATAGTCATTTTAATAAGAAGAAAATGAATATAAAGACAAAATGAAAATGATGGAGTACATTTTGATACAAGTCTATGAAAGAAATGCAAAAAGCAAAAACAAATTTCAGAACAAATAACTCAAAATTACTCAAACAATTTCCTTTTTTAATGCACATAGATGAGCTCTGGAACATTTTGTACATTTCAGATATAATTCTAATTTAGATTTGAGATTAAGCACAACATAGTGCCCAAATGTCTGCACCAAAAATGAAATGCCGCTAGCATGCAGCAAGCTTTAGCTGTTGCTTAGCAACAAATGTATCCCTCCTGCAGACGTGGAAACATCAGCTGGGATAATAACTCATGAACTGAGGGCATGTCAGTGAACGGCACACCTCATGGGGGACTTTAAAAAAGGATTTCACATAAAACTCTCCTAATGATGAGCTGCTTCAGTCATTGTTGCAATAAGAGAACTCTGCGAAGCAAAAGATGTAAAACTCTTCAGTGCATTCACATAAGGTCGGATGGAATCATAAACCATGTATAATGCTGTCCATCTTGAAGTCCGAGGCAGATATATATGTGAGTTAGTAAATTTGAATTTCTGTTGTGGTGTCGCAGCAAGGTTCCACAAAGTTAATTACATAATCTAAGCTCTAATATGGCGATCGAGACTTATCTGTGCTTCATATACTTTAATAAACGTCTAGTTCATTATTGAGTAATAGAAAAATTGGAATTATAAACTAATCTTCCTGCAAAGAGCTAATGAAAAATACCCACTAAAATCATTTCCACCGTGCCACCAGTTGACCTTTGACTCTGAACAAACACACGGTGTTTGCACGAGTCTTGGTTGCACGTGTGACCAAAAAAAAAAGAGAGCGAGAGATAGAAATGGACAGAGACTAGAATAGATGCTTAAATTCCGGTGTCAGGACTAATTCAGCCTCCACCTTTGTGTAACCTCTTATTTTGTTTCAAAGTGTGACAGCCCAGGGGATCAGTGCTTTTCTTCACCTCACAGACTCTTTCTGTATACATGTTTGTGTTGTTTTCCACTGCTAGCTCCGGTTTCCTCCCACATTCCAGAGACACACCATCCAGGTGTTTTACAGACTTAATGACCCTTAGCTATGTGACTGAAGTTTTCTCATCTGATTGTGGCCACCTGCTACCTACACTTCTTTACTCTGGTGTAAATCATTCTAACCTTTGATATGATTGAATGTCCAACTGTAATTATGAGTGGTGAATCGGTTAATCGCAGGGGCACAATAGTTAGCCAGCTTCAAATCTATATTATATGCTAAAAAGAAACCATAAACAGGTATTTTTGACTTAATTTTTTTATTTGTTTTTTGAGTCTGCCACACAGTTTTTGATAAAATACTATCTACGTGGCTTGTTTAATCATGGCTTTACATTATGCATCATGTCACCAAAGCAGGTACTCTGAACCACAACATAGCATTATAACTTTCTAGCAATAAATCAGGAAATAAATGCTATAATTACCTCAGACCTTGTTGACTTTTGGCTAATTTGCAGTTGGAGAAAGTTTTCAGTATCATTGTCTTTATCCTGTGTTGTTGCTGGCTGTAAAAGCTGTATTAACACCCAGTGGTTCGTTATGATGTCTCAGGACGTGAGTCTTCACTATTTTCCTGAATTTAATCATTGCTCTGGACTTTCGTCTAAATCCTAAATCCAGAAATTTCATTCTTGTCAAATCCGAATGATTTAGAGCCATTAGATTTGAAGGTATAATGCAAAAACGCAAGTGTTGGTTGCTAGACTTTATTTACGCAAAAGCTGTGGGCCTCAGGAATGTACACCAGTGATGTTTTTACGAGTCAATTGTTTGCGAGTTCATTTCAAGTCGCACATCATTGATAACAAACCCAAGTCTCAAGTCAAGTGTAACAAACACTGTGTGGTCTCCCCCACATTATCCAGTTCACTTAGGAAAATGCACTGCTATATCTAGAGAATTCAAAGCATTTACAATCTTATCAGAATCTAATTACTTTATATCTCACTTCTGAACCCAGTGTAACAGTAACCTAATGAGATAATGTTACATGGTCAGCAGTAAAACTGTAACCAGCCTGCAGCTGACATTAATATCTGGTCTTCCTCTCGGTTCATGTCAGCAGGCAGCAGATGGCTCAGCTGAACAGGGACTTATGCAGTCATTTATCTTGTCACTGTAAAAACAACATGAGAATTATGAAGGAGCGTGTCAAGCAAAATTATTAATAAAAAATTTAATATTAATAATATTAATATTTTATATATGTGTTAAATAAAAAATACTAATTTAATCAATGTAAC
>JBAMYA010000018.1:3280649-3297822 GCA_037176975.1 Arrhamphus sclerolepis
GGTAGTCATTGTTTTAAAGTCTGTTAACAATACCCAGATGTGAACACTTTACGCTATTTTTTATAACTATTAAGCAACTGCTCTGTCTGGATTGGTTTTGAGGTAAAATTAGACGTGTCTGATCCAGCATTTTTGATTCTACAACTACACACACCACAGCTGGCAGCCCTGTTATTTGCTCCCAGTATTTAGTTGCTGTAGTCAAGCTTTATCACAAAACAAGACCAGCATTCGGGGAAGCCAATATTGCTACTGTTGTCTGTGGTCATGGCATGATATTGACAATGTTACGCCTTGTGATAGGGAAAGGAATTACATTCTAACAGACAGGAGATCATGATGGAAACATAAAATATGGAACGTGTTTATGAGTCTCAAATCACGAGTCCAAGTCGAGTCTAAAGTCACTGGTGTGTGCAACCTAAATGCAACTGGATTCCAAGTCACAGAATGGAGTTCCCATCTCAGCTCTTTGCTTCTTTGTTCAAAAACACCAGTCAGATCATTGGGGGAAGTTTGTCTTCTTCTCAGAGTAATTTTTACTCGCATATACAGTAAACCCACAGGTGTTATCACTGCAGTTATCACTTGAGTACTCCACTCATCTTTTTATGGACATTTTACAACATTTAGTACAGAAATACACATTTGTAATACAAAAATAACAACATGTAACCCTAAATGCAATAATTCCTTCATGACTTACAGAGGAAAAATTAACTCAGCTGAGGTATGCATATTAATATTTAAAACCAGATACATGCAAGACCTAAACAATTCCATTCCAAACAGTGGTAGAGGTAGTGGTAGTGGAAACACAGAATAAAATAATACCTGGACAGGGTGAAGTATCATGTGCCACCAGTGAACTTGCAGCTGCAGCAGCATTAGCCCTCCTTTAGCATCACAGTGCAGTCAATATGTGCATGAAATAATTTCTTTTTGACCATCATTATATAGATTATATGATCCAGTAGCGTGCTCTGATGCATTACTAACACACAAATCTGTTATGAACATTCAAAGTGAAGATGTAAGTGGAGGAAAAGACGAAGAGGAAGGGTTTTCAAGATGTCTAAGATCAACTGCCAGCGTATCAACATTATCTTCCATTCATCATATCTGTGGCATGTACTGTTGATTTAAGCAGAACTGTTGGTCAGTCATGCAGATATTTGTCAGTTTGCTCTGCACCGAGCTTCCAGGGATTGGTATGTGTAGGCCCAGTGTAAGGATGTGGGTTATCTGGGAACTAGCAAACACAGCGGTGGTCTCCACAGGCCTGAGACTCTGATTCAAGAACCACATACAAACAGACATTATCGTCAGGTTTCATCTGACATATGGAGGGCCGCGGATGCGTCACACACACTCACACACAATCACAAACACACAAAGATTCACTTTTCATCCCACTCAATAGAGAGTGGCCTAGATTAAGCAGCAACAAAGGATTGGGCTTCACCGCTGGGATAAGGGGGGGCGGTCCGCCCTTGTAGACCTCTGGACTGTTTATTTGCACTGGAAACCCAGACGCTGTGAAACTCCCACTCTGAGGCACTGCACAAATACTGAGGCTATTTGCAGAGGTGGTTTTAATTCTTTACAGAGGAATGATTGGCTCCTTCCACTCTTATATCTGCAGGAGCCAGTAGATTCCTTCAGCCTCCTTTGCTCAACCCCCCTGACACCAAGTCAAATCAGCCTGAAAATAAATATAAATTATGTATATTTTTAGTAGCTTTAGTGGCTACTAAAGACTCAAACCTCATTTATTCTGCTCATGATATCACATATTTTGTTCAAACAAATAGTGAAAACCACAGTTACAATAGTAAATCAATGATTGCCTCAGCTCCTGCTGTATACTCTACAAGGATCTTGATTCTTCCTGAGAGGAAGAGTAAAAACAAGGAGGAGTAATGCAAAGCAACATCGCGGTTTTGAAGATTTTTCACTGTCTTTGTTTTTTTTCTCTCTTTTTTGTAAAAGTAACCTCATCTTTGTGAAGTGATTTGTTTATATTCCAACATCTATGAGATTAATTGCTTTAGCCATTCAACTGCCCCTCTTTCAGACATCCCTGTCACTTTGCCTTGGGGAAGTGCAACATTGGGACCCACTTCCACCATGGTGTGTTCAGTGGGATGGTCCCAGAAGTATTGTGAAGCGCCCACTGACTTGGGATTATTGACATGCTTTCACAGGCGGGCTCAGGCCTTGAAAGGAGACATTCCTCACCACAATGGACCCAGTGTGTTTCACAGGGGCAGCAGACATGAATAGAGCCCTTAAGTGTATCACTGTGACTCGTCAGCCTGTAATCAATGCAAACAAGATGAAAGGGCCTTATCAACAGAGACAAATGCTAACATGAGCGATGACGGATAAAAAAAGTATATAAAAAAAAAGAACATTAGTATGTTCTACAGGCTGTTGTGGATATGTTGGATATGTTGTTGTATGTGCATGGAGGTGAAACAAAACAAAACAAAAAACTAGAGGACTGCTGTGATTTTCTGGTTTTAAAATCCTGACGGATATTTTGTCATAATCCTACACTGAAATCTGGTGCAGCACTTGACAAAGAGAAGTTGTGACATGTAGGCTTCTGAAAACAGAGCTGCCAATGAAGAGAAATTATTTAGGTATTAAAAGTAAACAAGAGTCAAAAAGCTTGAAAAGACAGGAAGCTCATCAAAGCTAGTCGACCAATTTACATTTTGCTTTTGTCTTTAAAGGAGGTGGATTTATTAACTCAGAGAAAGTAAACACTTCTTTAAAGTGTCACAAAGCAACTTTGGTCATTTTTATTTAGTGGGAGATTAAGGTGCCTCACATCACTGTTCAGGGTTTGCTGTTGTTTGTTCTATTGCTTGGTCATTCTGTTGTTTTCCTGTCTGTCATGTGCTCTCTTATGGGGGATTTCTGCTTCTAATTTGAACCAACGACATGTATCCGCCATAGCAGGGACCCCTAAATTGTAACCTCCAACATAACCTGATGTACATCATCCCAGGAATGTAACTATGCATTAGTTTAACAGGGATCATAACAGATGTGACCAGTCTGCTTAGCTCTGTACTTCCTACTACATATTTCCAACTATTACTTCTTCTTTGTCATTTTCAAGCCAGATTAAAAGATATGTTGCTGAAATGTGTGTAAAACCTACTGTTGCTCAAGAGTAATCAGCTTCAACTCATATAAAATATACTTCATTTGCTCCAGTTGCTAAATCTAAACTACATATAGAAAGTAAACAAAAGGAAACTCAGCAATGCAAGCTACAATGCTAAAAAAAGATAAATAAATAACCTCCACTGCCTCCTAGTTTGGTGGTATAATTACAGAGCCACACAGACAACAAAGAATAAGTATTAACTCCAACTATGATGTAGATCTCAAATCGGCTCTGTGCCGAACTGCTGCATAGCAGAGCTACAACAGTCAACGCATCTGTTGATGAGTTATTCTTGATTTATTTACATTACATTTAGCAGATGCTTTTATCCAAAGGGACTTACAGGAGAAAAAGCCCAACCGATGTTCTTGTGACGAGAATGACACAAAAGAAGGGGGTAAGCTGTTATAACTCAGGTCATATAAGCAGGTGTGACCCCAGGAGCACCTTGTGGACACGTGTCAGCGACATGTTTTATTCGGGCTACCACAGGTAGCCAGTGTCGTTCAATGAACAGAGGTACGACATGGGCCATACTGAGTTGATTGAAGACAAGACTGCGTCTCCACTTCCGGATCTTCTGTAGGGGTCTTATCATGCAAGCTGGAAGGTCCACTAGTGCTTGTACCATGAAGAAGAAGAAGTCTTTATTTGTAATTGTCTATGTGTAATGCTACACATATAAAACAAAGCTGCAAATTAAACATTCAGAGAGCTCTGAGCTACTGCTGCAACATATGATTGTTTTCCCATAGTTCATCAGGACAAAGGCCCTGGGGATTGACCTTAGAACCTTCTTGCCGTGAGGCCACTTGCCATCCGATGACACAGTTTTACTTCCTCCCCTGCCCTGCTTCTGTTAACATAGTTTCTCAGTATGTCTACTTGTCTGTACTTGTGTTGTGAAACGTCATCAGGCTCAGCCAAAGCATCGTTCCAATTTAAAGTCCGTATGTAGACAAGTACGGCCTGGATGTGTTCTTGTGCTGCACATTTTTATCAAGGATGCATCCAGTGGAGACTCATGGAGACTTGAGATGACTCAGTATCCCAGAATGCATTTCACATCAACAAGCTGAAATAATAGCAGAGGAGAAAGAAATAGAATAGAACAATATGACTTTGTTTTTGAGTAACAGAATGGAGTTGCAAGATGTTTTCATGCAAAAATATACAAACCCAATTCACATTTTTGATTCCAAATTTTACTTATAGAACCTAGCAAGCTAAATATTAGCTCATTTTAACTTTGACACATCTCAAAAACAGGGGCAACAAAAGACTATGTTTTTGAATAGATGTTAGCCTGCTAGTAAAGCTGTAGTACTAGAAAGTACACCGCTGTTGATTTTGAACTCATAATGTGACCCGCTTTGTGTGGAGTTGTGTCAGTATGGATCAGCTGTAGTGTTGATGTATTTCATTGACTTAATGCTCTTGAATATCGTACTAATCATTCATGGAATTTGAGTGGCTGTACGGTATGTAAAGCTGATATGAATTACAGTTTTTGAAATCTCTAACACAACATAGTTTTTTTTGTCACTGCTCTGCTAAGCTTTAATAAATTCACAATGGCTGTGTTACTGGTGCTGTCTGCGCCTAATAAACTCATTTAGTCAGCACTCATTGTGACCAGGTCTACAGGGCCGCATGGTGTAAGGCTCTTTAGTGGGCTGGTGTTATTTTTTGTGATTACCATTCAAGTGGCTGCTGCTGAAAAAGCAGGTCAACAAAGTGACCTTATCCTGTCCATCATTTGGAGAGCGAAAGAGAACACTGTGATGATAGAGAGGCCTTCTCTGCTTTTCCAAGGGATTGAGAGTATTTGGTTAGATGCGAGTATTACAGTTATCATCATTTTTGTGTTTGTTCATGGTATTATATCCTAACTGTAGTAATATGGACAAGGACTTACTAGTATACTGAAAGACCCTCCTCTCTTTAGGAAAATAAGTGTATTTTTTTTCCAAAGCAGAAATGACAGAGGGAGGGGTAAGAAAGAAAATTAAAATATGACACCCCAAGAGATTAGACAGAGAAAGCCACTTCACTCCATTGTTCAAAATTGGGCAGCACACCAAAGTAACTGATCCGTCCCACTTTTTTTGCATCCTTCTGTTGGGTTAACAGTCAGAGTTATTCATTCCGTGGCACTATTTACTTGAATGTGTTTTCTGTATAAATCAAATCTCTCCTGGTTATATAATTATTTTACTAACAAGACATTGTCTCTCACAGGTATGATCTCACACTGTTATATACAATGCTACAGCCATCTACCCTACATACCTGGTAGTGGAAATACCAGCTAGGGAAGGGATTACTGTTGCAAACCCTATGGTACAAACTCAAAGTTAGTTATACCGCTCAGTGAAAATGTACCTCTAGTTTACTTAAAGCCATGCTGTAGATTGTCCTGTTAGGCCTATGGCTTGCTTACAGCAATCATTAAGCATGGTTTATGCTCATAAGTAGCAACTATGCATGTAGGCCATGCATGGGATGTATTTCCTTTTTCTTTTTTTGCTAGATGTTGGTGCAGGTTCTTTTCTGCAGCACTGTGGCTTGCAGTGCTGAGCTTCTTTTTGTTTATTTTTTAAATATAGCTGAGACATAGCAATGGAACAAATAAAGCATATCTTACGTGAGCTGGAGCTGATAAATGTTGATGATCAATAACTTTTTCTGGCATTGCAGCAAACTTTTTATTTTTTTTTTACTTGGTACAAAAATAACAAAGGAGGAGCAGTAATGAGTAATACAATGTAGAAAATGCTACCAAGAGGACCAGCCTGGTCAACCTGATTTGTGGAGAGCTGCATGTCAGGCTACAGCGTAGCATAAAGTTCCACACCACAGCGTAAAGCATAAATAAAGAATAAATCAAGCTCTAGGTTCCTCAAACCTTGCGTCAACAACCAGGAGTAACAGGCTCTTCTATTAAATATTAAACTGATTACCACTAACAAAGCATGGTGCAGCTGAGATGATAGCAAATGGTAGCAGTTATCAGCTTTATTGGTTAACAATGTAATTGAGATGTTATTTAATGAATGAATGTTGGCATGCAGTCATGTTAAGGTGTGAAAAAAGGAAAACGTTACATTAGAAATGGTACTAACTAAAGCGCCTGTTTACCTGTTAACACACCTTTAGAAATATTCAGCAGAAGCTGGAGTGGTGGAGTCACCCACTCCTCATCTGTACTTCATACAGACATTGGGTGAACATTTTCTCATTCTCTAATGTAATCTCTGTAAGATGTAACTGGCCAAAATGAATGATCTATTTTCGCATGTGTCTTTTTGACTCCTCATTATTTTATTGCATCTCTGAATATCAAATTGGAAGTTCATCATTAGCCAAGGTTTGCGCTGAACTAATGCAATTACAATGTAAAAATCCATTAGGAATGAGGAAAAGAGGGATGTACAAAGTGAGAGCAGCATGACATCTTAGTGACATTTCAAATGTCTCCTCCGTGTAATGATCTTTTTTTTTCATCAGTTGCTCAGCAAGCAACTGAAGAACTGACTTCATTATGGACCAGAGCAAAATGTGGTTTCCAAGGGAACAAGTCCCTACAGGCAGTGCCTTAGGACTGTAGAAAAGATGAAGCGTTTGTACTCTTGTAAACCTCAGAGAGAACTCTGCAGAATTTATGCATGCTTATAGAAAGAATGCAATGTACTCTACACAACACTGTGAGCCGCTTTTGTTCATGTGAACCCACTCGTCTCCGAGATAAATGGCGTGAGGTAAATCACCTGGGAGAATGCAGTCAGGCCACTGATTTCATGGGTCATCAGATAGCACCAGGGCCTGCTGAGCACATGCCCTTCAGCGCTTGGTGAAGGCTATCATTTAGTCTGATCAATAGCTCTAATTACTGGGATCCACCCACTGCTATAAATTCTGAATCTATCATGTAGTCCACAAGGACATGGAATAGGAAAAAAAAAAATCATAAAAAGTTGCAGTGTTTCCACATGAATTTTAAACATAGATTCTGTCAGCTTTATGGTGTATATTCAACACTGATTGGCCATTTCAGCCTGATATTACATATATTTATATTCTTTCAAAGGTTTATTTTATTTTGCATCAATCAGTCTCTTACTGATCTATTTAGTGACTGTTCCTATTCAGTTTTTAATCATTAATACACAAAACATATGTACAACTTGGAAAGTCAAGAGAAATTTTTTGTTCCATGTGAATACTTAAAAACATTTTTTTTATTTAATCAGATATAAATTCATAAATATTGACACACATGTGGAAACTTAGAGGTCTGGATTAAGTCAAAAACTGTCAGTGATATGTATGTTTGTTACAGTCAGAATGGAAGCTAAAAAAAAACTATTACAGAGGTACCGCAGGATGTTTCCAAATACATACCAGTTAAAGCAGAGCGTGGTTTTATAGATGCTGCATGAGCTGAAACTTGTGTCAGGAAAGTACGGTGACATAAATAGTGTAACTGTTGCAAACTTGGTTTGTGCTTTCTGAGACACTTCAATGGATTTGAAACAAACAAACTCAAAGCACAAAAAGAAGGCTAGGACGTAATGGAGTTTCACCTTCCCTCACTGGTCTAGTTAAATATCCTCTCAGCACCATTTCTGCTTCATGTGTCATTAACACACCACACACGGCGAAACAGTGTCTTGTGTTAATATCTTTAAGCTGTCCACTTAAAAGTAATGCTGTTGTCAGTGTTATGCCCTCCCTCCCTTTGTCCCTCACCTCTAGCATGCTGAGTGCTGCCATCCTGCTATCTGGTTTCTCCACACTCATGGTTCTGCAGCAGACCGCTTATCACTGAGGCTGGCATGCTGCCCACTGCCCTTCACTTATTGTCTTTCACTCCACTTCTCACTCAGAGCAATAGACAGCTCACGTGTCCAGAGTTTAGGGCTGAGCAATATGGTAAAAAAACAAAACAAACGTAATACACACACCATTATGCTAAGTTATTTGCAACATTAAGTTTCAGCCATGTTTAGGTGAGCTGACAGATTTTTTGCTCTTTCCTGCCAACACCAGGCAGCTAAACAGTCTGGTGGTTTGTAGAAACCAAATGCAGAGTTATGAGTGAGTAATGGACTTAGATTGGGCTATGTTTAGAACTGGGCAAGTCTTAGACCCTATGTTTCATTTGCTCTACCTGAAGACATCTGGTTGTCGTTCTCCTTTAAATACATTTTCATCCAGCCTTGGCTAAGTTGGTAAATCAAAACCCTTTATCTCATATGGAGCAGAACAGATATGATAAGAGAGCAACGGTACGAGATTAACATTTGTTTGCTCTGTTTAATTGTTTCCAGCAGTATTTTCATCCGAGTCTGTTGACAAAAGTGAATCATCGTGTAAGTGAATCACTGCTTGTCTCACCAAGACCAGACTTTCAAATCACACGTGAACACATTATTCCAGCTGAAATGACACCAAATCACATTTCTCAAAGCTGGACTGACAAACATGTCACATGTCCTTCATACTTTTTACCCATTTGGCTCCTTGTGTTTTACAACTATAAAGCAAAGACATGCACAATGTTTGAAATAATTTGACGGTTTAATTTTTTATTTAAATCTTATAGTAAGGTGATGGTTTTGTGGTGTTCTTCTGAGACTACTTGTTTAATTGCAGGTATTGTGAGGGCTTTAAGCTCCACCTAAGAATTGCTACCTTATTTATCCACAACAGATCTTCAAGTTTAATGTTGCTCTGGCTAAACATAAAGTTGACACCAAAACAACTGCTCGCGAGAGTCTCTCTATTTTGGGTGAGTAAGTGACTGTTTCTAAACATTTGCTGTATGTTGAGTAGGAGTTTAGCTAGCTTGGTCTGTCTTTAGATTGATTACTGTGATGCTGTGGTTACTACATTGTCAGTCAAACTAACAAACTGTCCTTACTCATCACAAGATTCAAGTATGGAGTGCCATGCAAGTTAAAGGCTTAAATTATAAACGTTTTCAAATTATTCTGGGCTCCCCCGTGTCTCTAAGAAGAGTAGATTTCATGCCTGTGTGCTTGTCTGTTTAAAAGAGGTCAAACAAACTTTGCTACCCACATTCTGGCAGGTCACTGCAATGCAGGCACATATCCAAACACATCCAAGCATGCCCAGCAGCTGGCCTCAGGGCTGGTGTAACTGTTTAGCCCATAATAGTGGCTGATTAGAATACCAGCAGCGAGAACTGAACCCAAAGCAGTTGTTGACAAGGGATATTAAGCAAAGTGGGGAGTCCAGCCATGGGATTTGATGATGCCACCAGGGAAACACGTGCTGGCCCACACAGAGCTCCTCTTCTGCACCACAGC
Source organism: Arrhamphus sclerolepis (assembly GCA_037176975.1). Classification (NCBI taxonomy): domain Eukaryota; kingdom Metazoa; phylum Chordata; class Actinopteri; order Beloniformes; family Hemiramphidae; genus Arrhamphus; species Arrhamphus sclerolepis. The sequence continues at coordinate 3,290,169 of JBAMYA010000018.1, forward strand.
ATCCAAACAGCTGATTATTCTATCCATGAGACTGGAGGAGGGTTACAAGGTTTCACCTCACTGCTTAACAAGAGGAAACTGAGAGGCAGCTCATAAAGCTCGGCAAAAAATAAAAAAAATAAAATAAAATGGTGTAAAGTAGACTTGTGTTACCACTCTTCTCTGATGTTTTTTTGAAGTTGTTTTCTGGCTGGTTCTCCTCCCTCACAAACACACACGCACACACACACCTACCACAGCCATGTGAATATAAGAGCCAAACCAAAACCACAAATATTATTTAGCTGCTGTATCCACGGCTCAATTACACTTGATCTTATTTGACCAATTATGCACCTCTGTTTCAATGTAAGCAAACACATACAATTATTTTACTTATCTGCTTCACATTTTCCATCATTGATTCCATATGAAATGAAATGCTTATTCTGTGTTTTTATTAATGTATATTATACAATGTATATTGTATAAACTTGGAGTGATTTCTTTTTTAACATGTTTTACTTGTTTTTGAACCAAAAAAAACAAACAGGAGCTTTAAAAGATCTCATTCAAACCCCAGGCATACTTGTGGTTCCCAGAGTTTCAAGAAGAAAGACTGGGATTCTTTCAGCTTTTTTGAAATCTGATTGATGATATTTCTGCTGATAAATCTCAGTCTGACCACTTTGGCCTTTTAGATCTCAAAATATCTTTCTATACTTATCTTTCTATAGTGCAAAGCAATGTCAATACTGCTACAACAGTAGCAGAGTTATAGAGGAACAGTCCAGGAACATAAATAAATTGTCTCCTCACACTTTGGGGAGGTGCTCTCTGTAAATGAAAGGGAGAGAGAAGGAACCTGCTTATTAAAAATCCACATCAGAGACATAGAGACTTTTGTTACCAAAGAAGCCTATGGAGATAGGTTCGTGTTGTTTGGACTGTATAAAAAGAACTGGACAAAAACCTCCATCATGTCACCCATAAGTCACCCATAAGAACAAAGAAGTCTGGGGTTTGGTTGAAACACACCCACCTTACCTCAGCTACCAAACCATTTTAACTGAGCTCATACTGACCAATGATGCTAACTAATGCTACTTTACATTCATTCTGATCGAATCGGCCCATGCATCCTCATTTTAAATGCTGCTCCATAACGACATCTGAATTGTTCTGGACCTGAAATGAGGACTTCCAGAACTCCAACTGAGCTCTGCTGGGACTTTTGTTTAGTCGAGCATGACTGACCGAGTGTTGGACCCTTCTGTCAAGAGACAAAATTGGTTTGGATGGAGGACCCAACTGCTCCAGTTGCCAGAGCTAGAGGTCATTTGTCTGTGTGTCCTCTGGTTCAGTCAGGACAAAGGTAGCTGCTGCCAGCTGCTTAGCTAAACTCTCCCTTCCAGGACAACTGGTTGCAGAGGTGTGATAGTATAATTAACAGCACAACAAGATGTATTTTCTTTATATTATTATTGTCCTCCCTTTCGTCTTTATTCACAGATCACAGGACAAGCTCACCTTAAGTGGAAGTCATGCAACTTCCAGCTATGGAGACCAAAACAGTTTTTGTGTACCAGGCAGTAAACACCTTTATTTCTGCTGTACAGTTTCACATTTAAAAATGTGTGTGTCAATGCTGCGGCGCCAGCCCCTAGTGGTCATTTGATGATGTGCAATTTCTCTTCTTCAGCAATGGCTTCAGCTCTGAAAACCAGATGTTGCCACTTGGTTTGGACACACAAATGCAATAAGATCACATGCAAACAACAGCGGGGACAGTGCTGCAGTACTGATGGTAGCATAAATGTTACTGACCGTGTAAAACAATTGTGGTTTTCTAGTGCCTTTGAAATATCAGAACTACTTGTCATTAGCAATAATTTTGACCAGCAAACATAAATGTTTTATTATTATTCAATATCATACTACAAAACGCACAAACAATGTGTTACTTTCATCAACTTGTTTTTCCAAACTTACGAAGAACTGATGGTATCAGAGCAGAAACACCATAAAAATAATCACATAACTCTAGACACACTAACGTATTAATGAGGTTTAGTTCTTCAGGGAAATTTAATGTGACTCATTTTATCATTGACAGAAAGTTATTAGCACCTTCCATCATTCCCCGGAGATTCCTCCAGCCAAGTTTGATTGTCTTTTCCTGCTCAACAAAGTGCCACCTCAGTGTAATGAGTTGTTCATAATTTGCCGCACTTCTGCCTCTTTCAACAAAATAACATTTTTGCTCTGCTTTGTTGTCCACTTCACTGCACTCTCCCAAGAAAGGCTTTTAAAGATATTTACTTCAGAAAGCAAGAGCCAAATGGTGCATGGAAAAGAAGTGTGGAAGTCGACATGGGTTTAACTTGCATTATTCATGCAGAAAAATGCATTTACATCAAGTCTTTTTGATGCTAATATGTCAATGAAAGGAACTGGGCGAGATACTACACACCTCATTAAAGGAAGAACATGCTGTTAATGCACCTTGCTGCCTTTTCACATCAGTTTGATGCTACAGATTTATCTAGGCTAATGTGAGGTCAGATATTGGTCAGATATTACCAATACAATATTGGTATTTATGTGGAAAGACTGGAAACAAATATTTTGCACAGACTTGTTACCTAGTGGAACATCCCATAAGTAAACTAATAAGATTTACATGTTTAAACAAGGCAGGATTTAGCATTCAGTGCAGAAAGTAAAAGTAAAAGAATTTGCCAACTGAATTAATAATACAAAAAGATTCAAAAGGTAAATCCCCTGAGCTTCAAGCCCCCAGGCAGAAGGCCTGAAAAGAAACAGGCATGATTGTGTTACCAAACTCTCTGGACTGGCTCACAATGTGTCTATAATGACTTATTGCATTCTCAAATACAAGTTTAAACTCTACAAATAAACATGAACAAGACTCATATATACAAAAATTATATACAATAATAATATGTTTTATTGACTGATCCCACAATTCAAAAGTAAAATATGTACATTTATTAAACAACTATAACTTTTTATGCACATTAAATATCCAGCAGCAGTACATTTATTCCAGCTTCACATTTTTATTGAGAAGCATCCACATATATCCATATCCAGAAATCATATTTACATTACTACAGGCTCACTATGAAAGCATGAATTCATTGGAGTCCTTCTCACCAAGACTTATACCATCTTCTCTGATTTATGCACTCCATGTAAACATACTCGAACCCTCTTTACTGAGGAAGTGTAATTACTCATTCACTTCCCATGCTCAGAAGCAAACAGCTGGGGGCACAGCCTTCTGCGACAAGGCTCCTTCCATGTGGAACAAGTTCGCTGCAAGCATCAGCAGATCTGTCTTTGAACTAGTTAATTAAAGATCAAGACTCCTTTTATTCAATGGAATGAACATTGTAAGACTAATAAATTATTTTTGTTTCCCTCCCTTTTACTTCTCACGCTAGAAACAAAGATGTCTGACTCAGACATGGCTCAGCTCAGGTTGTTGCTTGTAGACACTAATTATTCCAAGTAATTTCACCAATATTTGAATTTCCCACAATATATTTGAATATTAGTGAGTTAAGAAAGACTTAGGATAATCAACATGGATCTGGGAGATTAGTGTCAGAGTAGATGATGATCTTCTGAAGTGAATCAGTATCAGCCATCGCATGACTGATCCACCTCATCTGTGCTTTTCAGACAGCATTTTTAAAAAGCTATATTTCAGTCATCAAAATCAAAACTGGGTGACTAAAAGTCTTAATTAAAAATTACGAATGTTTAAAATCAAGAGCTAATAACAATTGATAATCTTTAAATATTATGTTATGTTTTCTAAAGGACTTTAACCCATAAGACTGAATTCCCATAAGACACCTGTAAGCTACACCATATCTGCAACTCAACTGCTACTGTGCCTCAGGTTGGTGCAGACTGTAACAATTGCAATTGATCTGCTTGGTAGCATTGTTTTTCTTCTTCCTCGTATTCCTCGCTACTACCTCTTCATTGTCTTCAAATTGGCTTGAAAGATAGATTGCTGCAAGATTCAGCATTTATCAGCTAAAATTCACATAAGAGCTGCTTCACTTGCTCTGTTGCTGTGTCTGAACTAGATTCACTGAGGAAACTAAAAGATGCTCAGCCTTGCAAAAGAAAAAAAAAAAGAACCCGCACCGCCACCAAGAATTTAGTGCTGTAATTACAGAGCGACAGAAATGAAAAAGGAGGCACTGGGCTTTTGCAAAGGTTCTGATATTTTTCCCCTTTTAATGAAAATATCTAACTTTGAAAAAAAAAGTTTCAAACATCAAAATAAATCCAGATTTGCTGATCTAGTTCAATGATAAGGTCATTAAATTAAGACTATTTGAAAAAATGTAAAGTGGTTCATTCTACCTGGCAACAGCAACGGATGTCAATTAAGCAAGTCCGTCAATTCCTACATAGGGTATAGGATGTGAACTGTGCACCAAACATGTCTCTTTCAAAGATAAATCAGGCTACGAGAAGAGAAAGGAGAGAGAAGAGAAGGAATGGAGGCAAAAGTAGGCAACTAGAAGTTGTTGTTTTTTTCCCAAGGAAATAAAATCCCATGGTTCTAATACCATATCGAACAAATATAAGATGACAGTTTTTCTTTAGAAAAGTCTGAAAAAGACAGGTAGTTACACACTATTTAAGGTCAATGATGAATCAGGAGAGACTAAACAGCCAACTGAACAGAAAACTGGACTTTGCAGACCTCATTCATGATTTTGTTGACAAAAAGACCTGTCAATGGGAATTTGAATTGCTCTTTAAAGTAGGAATTCAATTTAATTTAAATATTATGAAAGGTATATTATTTGTTGCAGTAGTTGTTTTTAAGTTTCTTTAATGAACCTGCACCAATGAAAATATTTTGTTTTCAGCTTTTCTACTTTTCATAATCAGTATGGAGTCATGTTTTGACTATGGAAGTAGAAGTTTGTTGCTGTTTATTGTTTATTCCGGATGAATAGAGTTGTTACATTATCACATCACAGAAATGTTTAGTCGTGTGAGGCTGTCCAAACTTGTAATAAGAATTGCTGTACTTGATGTAATGCGCTCAGTGTACTCCACAATCTATCGTGACAAAATAGCGTATCTGATGTCCACTCTATGAGGTGGTGGCGATCATTTACTTTTTCTTCAGCATATACCAAAGATTGTCTGTGATGGTCAGTTCATGGGTGAAACTGCTGTTTCACACTCACTGGGATACGGCCACATCAAGGAGGTTGTATGTTCCTGAAAAGTCACAAACCTTTTTTAACATCATTGCCAGGAATTTCTGTCGGTGTTGACACCACTAGACGTGCAATCTCCAGCAAGAAATACTTTTGCTTCGTGCCTGAGTAGATTGTAAGTGTAGTACTACCATGTTGAGTACTGGATGAGGCTCCCGACCACTGCATATTAATGGATGATTTTGTACTGATGTCGAGACAACATAAATGTGGATTTATCTAGAATATCAATAAGCAAGGTGACAGAAATTAAAGGAAGTGAAAACGAGTCTTATCAGCATGGACACTTGCTCATTTTCATGATTATCTGAGGTATTCTTGTGTGGACTCACTCTCTGATCCTCCCCCCAATTATTGTCAAGAAGCTGACTGGATAATCTCCATATTCCAGTATTCCCACTGGGAATACTGCAGACATTTTAATTCGTACATGCAGCTACCGTGAAACATATTTAGAAAATGTGCATGTGGGAAAGACAAGCTTTTGACAGAAATGCATGGACACATCTGTGTCATAGTCATTTATATGGATGAAGTAATGATCAGCTTTCATTCTCAGCATTCATGGTGAAAGCATGCTAAGTTGATGCGCACTGGCTTCTTGCCACAAGTGTGCAACTGAAAGGTCTGCACATATCCTCTCAGTAGAAGTGTATTCTATCACTACAATGTTTAGTTGTCACTGAATGAATATGCAAAAGAGGGCTTTCTGTTAAACCAGGAGCACAGAGCTGTCAAGTGGAGCAGATTGTTGCCAGAGGTGCTTCACCAAAAATTACAATTAAGCTGTCACAGCCAGAGTCAAGAACACCCTCTTCAAGCTATTCTCTCATTAATTGGGATTTGGGGAGTACCTGGGTCTCCTTGGTAGCGAGGTTCAAGTGGCTGTTAGTGAATGACAGAGTAGCTACTTGAGCTGCTCCATCTTCCAGGCCTGAGAAGATGAGATTGTTACGAAATGTGATCAACAGCCTCTCAGGGGTCACAATACAGAGCTTTAGCACTACCAGGAGTGTGTACTTTAGTTCACGCTCATTGTAGCATTGCTCGCAAATATGTTTTAGAAGCTGATGAAGAGCCTTTCAGACAACAGACAGTTCTCTCATTCAATGAGCCACACATGCAGAGCAACACCTCAACCAGGGTCAGGATGTTTTTAAGTGAGTCTAGCAGCTCGTATCTTCATAATATGCAGAAGATACTCGTTTCTCAGATTTACTGATGATTACACAGTATGTACCAAATACCGAGATATAATGAAAGATGCAAGCATACTTACAATGAAAATGTAGTATATGTAGGTGTATGGATGTTTAGCAGGTATAAATGTCTTCTGCCATGACCACTATTTTAATGTAGTGTGGAGAATTAAAATTTTCTCTGAATGTGTTAATTCTAAACTGCTGGTGGAGCTAAGGGAAAAGCTAAAGACAAAAGTAAACATAGCTCATTTTTTGAGGATCATGATGATACTTGAGGACCTGATTGTGTTGGGAAATTGGGACATATGTGCTGCGCTCCTGAAATTACTGAGCAAAAAAAGCAAAAAGGAAATTACAATTTAAATAAAATCAAGTGACAATATGACTATTAAAAACTTAAAAAGCTATTTTTTAGTGGGGAAACTGGCATCTCCCTTCAGGCACAATCTTTTGGCTGTCTTGCGATATGGATGTCACTTTAATCTGCAAGGAGTTCTCCAGATTTTTGTGCGTCAGGTGGTTCCTCTCGTGCGTCTTAATGGCGTTCATTAAAGAAAAGCTTAACTCATAAGTATAGATAGAGGGAAACATTGTCAGCACATAAAAGGCAAGTTTTTTAATCCACCTGTACTCTTCTGAGCATGAGATCACATAATCATCCATGGACTGCACTGAGTGCATCGCTGACCATGGAGCTTGTTTGAAAATCAATAAACTTAAAGGTAAACTGTGCAAGATAATAGGTTGTCTATTAACAAAACTTGATGTTTTCATTCAAAAGTATGACTTCATTATTTAGCAATTACTTCCATCAACAAATCAGTGTTCTTGTAGGTCTTGAATTTGCCATTTATATATACATTCTGTTGGTGTTTGTGATTTCACACAATACTTAGAGCACTTGTGTCCTAAAAAAATAAAAAAAGACTAATGAGGTTCTAATGAGAGAGGGTTGAGAGGGTTGACATCCCAGGCGTAATAGCTGAACGAAGATCCACTGAGCTTTCAACACAGAGCGCATTGTCAGAAGTTGATAAAATAAATAATAAGTTCTGTATTGTTCAATACATAGTGTGTACCGAATCAAGAGCACTGTATTAGGGTTAGGGTTGGGTTAGGGTTAGAGTTAGGGTTAGGGTTAGGGTTAGGGTTAGGGTTAGGGTTAGGGTTAGGGTTAGGGTTAGGGTT
>JBAMYA010000018.1:3299609-3335287 GCA_037176975.1 Arrhamphus sclerolepis
GACCCAGTTCAGCACATAGATCCAAGAGCACTGATCTATTAGCCAGTCATCATCAGGGGCCAGGAAATCTTGGTGGTTCCTGAGAACTATTCATCCTGATCCATTTGCGTAATTCTCCAGGAGTGCAAGGACATCTATCATGCAGCATAATGCACAAGCATCACAAAACTATTTATGTTAACTCAGCGATTCGACGGATTGATAAACACCTTTTCACAATTAATGCATCAAACAGTGCTGTCAACCACTCTAGTATATAATTTGAATATGGAAGTATGATATATAAATGTACTGCGCTGAGTGCTTATGGAATAGTGTTGGTGTGTTGTTTTTATTGTGACTGGCTGTAAAATGAATTGCCTATTGGGACATGAATAAAGATCTATCTATCTATAGTGATGGATCTCTGCAGGAACATGTCTTGATTCTGCAGGTTTGGCTGTTTATGATTGTACGGATCTGCAAGTCTGATATGAACTGAAGTTAAATGTATGAGATGAACGTGGCTTCAATTCACCACCTCACCATCATCCTCACAATCTTTGCATGGAATGTTACGTGTGCAAATTTCATGCCCTGTTTTGTGTGCATGAAACATTTATAAATGAGATGAGCACCCTGGAAACCAAACTTCATACTAATCCAAAAAATTAACTGTCTGTAAACAGCCCAAACAGATTTATAAATGTTGCAGGATCTAGAAGCAAATGGCATTAATCATATTCCGCTCTAATCAGCTCAGTGACAGTCTGGTCCTCGATGAGTATTCTTTTGGCATTCAGGCATATGTAAATTGTTGAGTTACAAAATAAGCTCTTGATTTTTATATTCCTCTCATAAGCTGCCATTTTACCACTCTTTTACCATTTTCACTCACTCTGAAATGTTTACCCATTTAGTTTCACTAATTTTTTTTCTTTCAGCATCACTACATCTACAGCATTTGGACATCAGATATATGTAGAACTTGTCATGTACTATCTTGGTGCTGTCACTCCCACGGTGTCTGAGTCTCTGATCTAATCTAAGACAGTCGTAATACTTTAATCCTCTCTTCCATCTTCCTCTCAGATTCAACAGGTAAAATAAATAAGAACTCAGAAATTTTATTACTTGTACAGTTGTGAACAAACATTTGATATTTTATCTTGCAACTTTAATGTCTGTTGGGGGCTACAGATGAAAAATAGCCTTTTGGCAAACTCTGCTACATTTGCAGCAATATTTATTAATGTACACTGTCCCTCCAAATAAACCAAGTAAATGAGATACTTATTACTGTCTTCATTGTCCAGATATTCTAAATGTTTCAAAATAAATGTTTCAAAATAAATTAAGGTTTTGTTTATGATCCTAATAAAAGAACAACCCCTCAACTTCCTTGCAGGTGAAATTAGCCATCCTCATTTCCTGCTTCTTTTTATTTTTATCATTTTCTATACTTGAATAGTAAGTGAACAGGTAATTCTGAGCAAAATCCAGGTTGTAGAGCCCATGAACTTAACAACTTGGCTTCCTTGGTTGTGAGAGTAACCCCACTAAGAATTAGCAGCCTACCGGGTACTCTGTTGAGCTCTAGCAACGACTGTTTCTGACATGGTTTACAATGTAAAGTTTGAAATCTGGCATCTGGGAATCATTTGGTTATTATAAGAACATTGGGAAAAGGTCTGGAGAGCATGGATTAAGTACAGGCATATCTGAACACTCACCTGATTTATTGCTAAAGACTTCAAGTGCAGTTGAGAATGACAGCTTTCACGACATGATACAAGGAATCATGGTAAAAATATACTAACTCAATGGTATTTGACCGACAACTGTTTAAGTAAATCATGTATCAAAGCAAAGCATTACGTCAAACAGGAATGATCAAATACATTTTTCCAATACTATGAAGTCCAAAAAATACCATCCATTCATCCTTCTGCAGATGCCACACTGATATTCCTGTTCTTCTTGGGCTCCTAAGTACTCCTAAGAGATACTTAAACTCCTCAATTTGAGGCAGAACTTCAGTCCCAACCTGGAGAGAGCATTCTTCATACTTGTAATTCCCTGGTCTTTTATTCAATACATTTTTGAAGGTATCTAACCAATGTCACATTTATTAAAATAGATTATTTTATTTAAGAATAAAAAATAAATAAATAAATAAATGTCCCTAGCCTTTTCTCTCTATTGGAGGAGCTTGTCAAATGTATAATCTGAGATCTGAGCAGTTGCTTTGTGCCTGAAGAAAAACTGAGGCTCTCTCACTTCTATGTGCAAATTGATCCACTCTCAGCACTGAAAATGGTGGAAACAGAAGCTACATACCATTTAGTTCAGAGGAAATCAGCTGAACACAGACTTCCAATTAAGTCAATATTCATGATCACATGGAAGTTGGTCGGTTTTGTTTGTTTTGCCTCAACCGGCACACTCAGCCCTCCTTACAGTGCAGATGAGTGTGTGTCACAGCACTTTTTCCAGATGAGTCCAATGTGATCTGTCATTCTCTCTGTCATTCACTCCCTCCATCTCTTTCTCCCTCTGGACTCCTTCCATCACTCGTCCGAGTGAGAAAGTGGCGTGACAGTGATGTGATGGGGCTGCACAGACTGTCAAGATGGATTGCTACCCTGGGAGATTTGCAAGCACACACACGCACACACACACAACTGCACACATGCATGACCATACAATCCCAGACCCTGCTGCATGCACAGACACACACACATGGTCCAGTGAGCTCCTGGGCCTGTCAGCCGAAGGTTGCTCAATCTGACACAGTGTTCCAGTTGGAAACAGGCCCAGAGAGGCATCATAGCTTCACTCCTTCCACTCCACCATGAAACACACATACACACATCTAAACAACTTTCTCACTACCTTTTCCACTCACAATTTTTTTTTTAACATAATGACTTCCATTCCTTTCATCACTATTTAAAGTGCGCTTGATTAAGTTTTCATATGCAAATATGAACTCAGGTTCACATTAAGTGCTCTAAATGTCTAGTTTGTAAATATAATTGTTCTGACTGTATGAACAAATGATGGCCACACATGAACTTGTAATGTAATACTTTATATTTATAGCAGGTTTATGTGAAACTGTCACAGATCAAATCGCCTTCCTTCAAACAAATAAACCTCTATGCTCTGTAAACCACACATAGACACACACAAACACACAAGGACACAGAGCAGTCAAGGATGATCACTGTGAATTGCTGCCAAACAGAGCTTCCTCTCCTCTCTGACATACACACACAACCAAAGACACAAATGCAAAGGCCTAACCCCACAGGACAGCATGTCAGGCAAAGATCTGAGAACACATTTTCGACTTGGCTGAGCAATCGAGCGGCCCGGGGGTCCACTCGGGTGCTGGTCTCTGCCTATCCTCTGCTTGCCCCTCCTTCTGCTTCACCGATCAACAGCGAGTAGCCGATGAGGTCATGCAGACACAGATAAATCTATACTCCACTGGCACAGCCACATTTAAGACTCAATTGCAGTTTTTCCATTTGTTTTCTATGGAACACTAGGCTGTTACTTTGTTTGACAATCTCATTCAACAGTGGTGACTTTGGTCGCTGATATTAACTGGATGGGTACTTCAGTATTGATGTTGGTCTGCTTGAGGGCACTGTGTTAAGCTGGTAATGAGTGCTCTAGCGGGGATTCTGGATTTATAGTACCCTTTCTGCATTCTGAAAACACAGAGGTGATAGGCTGTTGCAGAGTTGTATAATTGGCAAAAGCCATTCTTGGCGCAAAATCTTTGCTCACTACGTAGTATGTACAAACATGTATGTATGTATGTGATAACTCTGTTACATAGATTTTTGACAATAAAGTAAACTTGAAACTTGAAACTTGAAACACAGAAGCAAAACCTCAGACTACAGAAGCTGAACTGAGGCAAAGTTTTACTTATATACATCAACAAAATGTTTTTCTTTGTAAATGTTTACTTCATTTCATAATACAGCTGGATGGTACAGCAACTTCATAATTGAGATCAATATTCTTTTCAAAGATTTTAATTCAGACAACACTACTTCCAACAATGTAATCTGACAGTCCCTTTCCCTACAAAGTTGTGACAGTGTATGAAAGTAGAGATAGTAGGACAGAAGTAAACAACTTTTAAGAGCTGAAAATATTTTATGACTTACAACTATACAGAAAATAACAAGACATATTGTAGTGTGTATCTTAGTTTCATCATGATATGATAATCAATTCTGGAGCTAGCAACTGATATGAGACATTATACCTCACAATCTTTTCCATTCATATCAGACTGCAACAAAAAATAAACTAAAATATTTTCACATCTTTCATTTCTGACTTCAACTGGACAGTTAATTAAAAAAAATGGTCTGTTCCTTTAATGAAAACATGAGGCCACTTTCTATTACATCATTCATCATTAAACTGATCCATGGAGATAAATATTTTATTACACCCCTCGTATATACCATATATTGCCATTTTGTCAGATATTTCAGGAATAGTTCTTGTTAATCTTGTCACATATCATCCTTTTCACTGTAGTGGGAAAGAAAAAGTAGAAACTAGATCAGTTTAGTTAGGTTTCTATACATTTGATAAATGTACCTTTCAATTATGTCCATAAAAAATGTATTTTATTTTCTAAAATAAATTGCTGTGTAAATAGCTGAAACAATGTAGGAAGTTGTAAAAAAAAAATGTTAGTGATTTAGTTATCTGACAGCAATTTGACTACTGAAAATGATTTTGAAGAGAGAAGTGAAATGTTTTCATTTGAACATAGCAAGCCAAGAAAATATTCAACTCACAAGTCAAATTTGTTAAAGACACTATATAAACTATGGATTTATTGACATAAACATATTCCTTCTCTTCATTTCATTATGTCTACCAGACGACAAAAAAACACCAAAAATATAAAATAAAATAAAAAAAAACAACAAAACAAAATGAGGACAGACTTATTATCCAAAAATATAAACATCCAAGTTTATCCAGCATATATTCTTGATTAGCACCATATTAGTGAAGAGTTAATTAGGCCTCAAGAGTGTGGACCCTGTTATTAGTACACAACTTATCACTGCGGCTCTGAGGACAGCACATTTCCGCCCCTCTGCTGAGAGCCAGGTGGCCTTTGTTTGTGAGCTACAGACGTTCTCAACAGCACTCTTTCCTCTGAAGACCTATCTACTCTCTGTGCTCCACTTAGACCTCGAGTCTGAAAGCCACAGGGGAGATGAAACACACACACAGTCACAGAGGAAGTGGTGGGGGAGGTCACTCTAGTACAAAGACAGTTTATGGTACAACACAGGCTGCGTCATAGACGAGTGTGTGTCAAAACACAGACTCAGAATGCCTCAGCCACCAGCAGCGAGGTGTTTATGAATGTGCTTGCAGACATGTGCATTAGCACTGTGAAGGAGTCAGGAGTCGTTATTTTTAACCAGCACCGTGGTGGCTCAATGAGGAAGTGTGTCTGTCTGGTTTTGTGTCTTGCTTTAGGCACATCAATCATCTTGTTTTGTCTCTTTCTCAAACTATGTTAGAGAGGGGAAAAATAAGAAAAGTCAAAAAGAGAAGAAACACTGTTTTAAAATTAAACGTCTATAGAAAGCTGTTACTACTTGTTTTAATACTCAGCTGAGCACTGCTCTATGTTTAACGGGGTTTCACAAGAAGTCAAGTGTGTTGCTGTGCAAATGTGTCGAGCAGTTGGCAAAATGGGAGGAGAGAGAAAGTTTGCTAATGAGGAGAGTGTGAGCTCTGTGCTAAGCTTTTCACTCTCGGACACACTCACACATACACAAAAACACGCTCGCATGTCCTAAGAGACAAGTGCGGAGAAAGTATTCTCAGTGTGAAAGCAGTAATTAGACTTCCATCCATTAACACAAAAGGCCGTGGAGGAGGATGAGCAGCAGGTGTGTGGGTGTTCTTCTGTACATGTAGACAATAACAACGCCTAGATACACTGTTAATCACAATGGCTTTGTGTGTCTGCACAGTTGCATGTGAATATGTAGCTGTATGGTAATGACACTTCACACATGTACATTGACCTGTAAGTATGAATGCATCTGTTAGAAGAACTCGGCAGCAGGTGTGAACACAGTGCGGAGAGTGAGAAATCCTGTTCCATGACTTGTTTGTTTACACATTCAAAGTCAATGAAGCACAGAGGAAAAGCTGAAACTGCTTCTTCCTTAGCATGCTGTGGGTTAGTTTTTTTTTGTTTTTTTTTCTCTCAGAGCCAAGATTCTAAATAAATCATGTCTAGTATGGTACTACCACGACTACTAATGTAATTCTGTAGTAAGTAAAATTAATTTTGAATGGATGCCATGCAGAATGTGAATCACACAGCTCAGACTTTACAAGAGTGCACTACTGCAACACTGACTTCCTCGAAACATTAATGTTCCTGCACATAAAATCAAGTCAAGAAATAATGCTGTTAGGCCTCTTGTTTTTTGTTTTTTTTTTGTTATGTAGAGGTTAATGTAATTGTTTTGAATTAACAGTACCAAGCAACAAAACAACACAATTAAGTAGTGTAAATCAAACTGTGATTACAGTACATTCCATCAATGTTTGTAAAAGACAAAAATAACACAACCTCTGGTTTTGATTCTTACAAAGTCACTGAGGAATATGTTTTTCAGCTGCTTAATAAGACAAATAAATGGGCCTATACCACAGCTGGATATCTGCTGACAACAAAACAAAACAAAAACAAACTGAATCCCTTAGATGTACTATTAAAAACAGAACGTGAATATTTCAGTGACCTTAATCTGGACTTTCAGAGCTCAGTTGCAGCTTGCTTGGTCTGTCTATGAAGTGCTTGTCTTAATCCTTGTATACCACCAGGTACTTTTCTTTACTTTTTTCCTTACTTTTCTTTAATTAACGGTCACCTGTAGATATCACCTACTCAGTTTAGGCAAGAATCTGCGGCTCCAGTGTTCAACTCAATGTTTTTCAAAGGCTTGTACATTGCATCTCTCTTACAATAAACAAGTTGATATGTATGTATGGATGGATGGATGGATGGGTGGACGGATGGAGATACATTTTCAAATGTCATTAAAGATTATTTTAAAACCACATTCACATAGCCATTTCCTTCTGCCACAGAAGTGCCTTTATTCTGCCTTGCTGAACTGTATGAAATTCAGAAAGGAGCAACAGCATAAAATTCATTGCATCACTATTAACACCTCTGTGTCACATTCAGAGATAGTCACAGAGACATAACAGTGGAGAAAGTAGGGTGTGAATGGGTGCTCCTGCTCCATAAAGTTGTAACAGGATTGCAATGATGTCTGTTAACTTCATGGAGAGTAAATCAACACATCAAAGGGACGACAGCACACGGTCTGCTGTTCAAACACTTCAGAAGAGCTGATACAAAAGGGACAAAGCCCAAGCTAAAAGTGCTGTGAGAAAAAGTAGCATGAGTTTTGTGACCACAATGATCAGTCTGACAAGAGGCTGGCTGGACTGGATGTATTATGAGCCTTGTCGGTCAAATTTGGGAACTAGCCACTCAACGAACCCTGTTACCTTGCTTAGCAACCTGGAGGAGCCACCATCTGCTTATTCTGGCCCTGGCTCTCCCCCTTCTGCTTGAGCAAAAACACCAGCAGTTTCTCTAAAACTGAACCAGCACTGCTGTGTGCGTCCCACTGGAACAATGTTTACAATATTGTTTTGTATCTCATTTGTATGGAGCTGAGATCCTTCTGTGTATTGATGGCCTCATTTAACAATAGAGTTTATAATGAGGAAACCTTCAATAGATCAGAAGTGAATGGAATCATTACTGTAATAGATGCTCAAGAGGAGATGATGCAATGATCTCACGTCAGTGAACGTTATCACAATTAGTGCTGGCATAATGAGCACATTATCCACATTAACTGGTCATCAACAGGCTATAACAACTGAAAACATCAGTCTGCTTTTCAAATTCTATGATCACACATGCTATTACAGAAATACAACCGCTCTACAGTCATTCATCATGTTCTCTCATTGTTCCAAACTGGGTTTGTGTCTGAGAGGAAATCCATCTGAACTGATCTCTGATTAGGCCCCTTGGGCCTCACTGAATGAACACAGAATGATGCAACATGTAAATGCCACCTGATGGGATTCTTTTTATTTTCCACATAGAGAGATCCCATCAGTTAGATTTTCCCACAGAATTAGAAATTTAGGATAAGTCAACTGATTGCTGGTCTCTTGATGATGTCTGTAGGTTTGCATTTCTTGCCAGAAGTGATTTTCATTGCAGGAGCTGCTTTGGTGACACTTGTGGGAAAACACGTGTATAGAGTATATGTACATGGTCATTTCTGTGTGAAATCTGAAGACTTTTATCAAATACTTGAAGAGTATAGAGTGGAGCTGGTCTGAGAGTGTGTGAGAGAGAGAGAGAGTGAAAGGAAAAGGGAGTGTGTGAGTCTGCTGTATACAGACCACAGCTTTGCTTCGTGCTGTAATTTACCTTGCCGCCAAAACCACCGCTGCTTCTGCTGTTGCTGCCTTGTGCTGCGGCTGAGTTTAACTTCTCTGGCTGTCTCACTGACTGAGGCGAGCTAGCGCTTGCAGACAGAGCCTGTGCAAACCGTACGACTGTTTGCCTTGCAGCCAGGACCGACTATTAAAAGTGGGCCCTCAGTCAAGAGCACAAAAACAGACGCTTGTCATGTTCGAGGGCTGTAATTGCAGTTCTCGCGTGATGTTTTTATTTTCCCTCTGACCTCGCTGGACAAACTCAAGAAGCCACTTAACATTGGGCTTGGCTTGCCAGAACCCAGAGAGACAGAATGAAGCAACATACAGTCAAAAGACACATTTGCTTGTCCTCCATTTTTAATTGATAGCTTGGAGCACTTGACTTTTCACTTTACTTAACTTTTTACCTCAACTCCTAACCATGTAAAAGGCGGGGTACCTTTTCCTTAATTACAACATTTCAATGTACTTCCTTTATCACTGACACTAAGATAAACTACAGTGCAGACTTGTTGAATGCTACCACACAAGCTGTTAATGCTTTGTTTATTGTGAGAAACAGGCGTCATTAAATTAACCTCCTTTAAATTGCTATGTGCATGTACCAGTTCAGCCCCACCCACAGGAATGAGGACAAAACACAGCTTTTACTTTAACATCATCCCAACACATAAGAGCCCACACTGTCTTGCTTCCTTGAAATGTTAACAGAAAACAAAACAGGGGTTGCAAACTTCCCTTGCGGTTGTCATCAATTAAGTTTTCAGTACAGGGTTCTGTGGAGACACCATCTCCCACTCTGTAGCTCTCCCTCGTTTCACTCTTTCTTTATCTGCGTCTTTGTCTGCTTATTGTCATTATGTAAGTGTGCAATTATAGCCGCACAAAAGCAGCAGTCCTCTATGCAATTTCAACTAGTAGCAAAAAAGAAAAGAGGACAGAAAAAAACATCAGAGGGAAGAGAAAGACAAAGTAGTTCAAGAGAAAAATGAATGCAGAGGAAATTAGTTTAGTTGCCATTTTCAATGAGACAGGCGTAACTGACCATTTTCAGCTGGCCAGGGGCGTCTAATTTGGTAAGGCAGAACAATTTAGTGAGATTAAAGGTTAAAAAGGCTAATTACTTCAATAAGACATTCAGACGCTGTTCGATTCTGTTGTTACTTAAACTTACAATCTCACAGGGAAGGGTTATGATTATAAATGAAAAATGGATGCTGGATAAATAACAAAAAGTCTTCCTAACACAGCTTCTTGACAATTAAATTCCATAGTTACACTAATTTCCAGAGCACCACACAACTCCAAGTCTTAAAGCTTGATCCATAAACTGTATCTCAGTTTTGGGGGGGTGTCACTATAAACTATAAACAGTATACTGTTTACAGTATACTGTTTGTTAAATCCCAAATATAAAGATAAATAGGTCATAAATGTTTCACCTCTCTTCCAACACACACACACACACAAATACATATTGAAGAATAATACTATGACGACGCAAATCCTTTGGGATAATATTTCCTACATTAACCATCTTAAAATTTCAGTGCACAAAAGACTTTCTTTCATGTTGAAATAGTTGTTTAAATTTTATTTAAAGGAATATTTCCTTACATTTAGCAAACCGTGTCTAGTTCTCTGGATCTGCTGCCTCCATTATCAGCAAAAAAACAGCCAAAGAACCTTTGTTTACTCCCATCCCAGTTGTCTTTTGCGACAACTGCAAATTATTTCCCAGCACAATATTACATATCAACAATAATGAGGCTCTCTCACAGAGCTACAGTTGACACCATGGCAGAGGTGATTAAGATTCAAGAAAGTAAGGACGGAAGAGAAAATGAGGCCAAACATCTCGTAGAATGTATTGTGTCTTAAACCTCAATGCCTGTAGGGGGACCTGCTGAGCTAAACATGGAGAAGTTCCTTTGTGTTGCTTTAAGTTGATTGAATCAAATGCAATATTCACAACTATGATTTTTATTATTAGCATAGAACTGCATTGAACATAAGAAGTAGTTTTCAATTATTTAGAACAAGCAATTGATATCTGCAGACACACTGGATTACTTGCCTCAAGGCATGAACCAAGCATTTTAATTATTTATCTATTATCTAATTTTTTTGTCTGCGGTCGAGAGTACATGAGTGTTCATTTGGTTGTAATTTGTGCTGCAACATATCACTATATCCTAACACACAGGACCATTAATTTGTATTAATTGGACATGTTATTATGCGTCAGAGAAATTATGACCGGGCTAATGACAGTTGTCTATTTTTTGCAACTATTAAACCAAATACTGGAGCAATAAATATTTCATTTGTCATATAAAAAGTGATAATCACGTTATGCTCAAGGGGGAAGAAATCCTTTTAATAGTAACTGAAATATTTCACTCAAACAAAGATGCACAATCGAGGTGCAGCTAAAGGAAGAATCAGGAAATAACTTAAGTCAGTGGGAGGGCATTGTCCTCTAGGAATTATTGCTATCTATGTCAAAGTGATAGACATATGTAGGTGACTGAAGTAGCCCCCATGACACTCCTGCTGGTTTATTAATTATAATTTTGTGGGGCATCGAGTCAGGACTTCTGCTGACTTAGAGACATGATATTTTGACGTGTTGGTGGGAGCAGAGTAGGGCTGGGCATTATGATCTCAAATCAATATCACCATTAACTGGACATTTTATCGCAATTACAATTAATGAGCAATTAATATAGTTTTGTTTTTTTGTTTTTTTGTATCGGAAATATGTAGGTATCAAACAACACAGAGTTTCCGATACTCAATGGTACTGAAGCAATTTGATCAATACCAGAAACCTGAAAACTCATTTATTTGGTTTGGCCTTCAACACTTTTTGGCACAATTTCAGATTTTTATTCTTGATTTATTTTACAACTGTATTTAATTCTAATTATAATAATTTACTGTTCATTTTTTAGTATTTGTGTCTGCTGTCATTTTTCTTCTTTTAAATGTAAAGCACTTTGAATGTTACAGTTATAATCAATCAATCAAACTTTATTTATAAAGCATTTTACAACAACATGGAGGAGATCAGACATCCAGGGTTTCGTACGTAAACCAAAACCAGTTCTATCAATGGGCAGGATGAGATTTATGAGGGAAACTGTCACTTCATCTTCTTCATTTTCAGGTTTGAATGTGTAGGGCTGAAAACTCTAATACTAAAAATTGTTGGTGTGTAAAGTGGTCTGAACAGAGTCAAAGCTGAGAAACTGCAGCTAGTACAGCGAAGATGGTGGCGCGCTTAATTACTATGTTCAAGCCTCTGTGCATTGTAGAGGCAGAACACAACAGGAGATTGACAGGTGGATTTCACCAATATCCACAGTGATGTTGACGCTATACCTGTCTCAATTTAGTAGTTATTCTATGTCCTAACCTTCAACTCTAGTCATGAGCTGATATGGGCAGAACCAGAACTCACTGGATAATTTATATATCTGGGTTGGCCTGTGAATGTCTGAGAGTCTCCATGTTGTCCATGGCTAGAGGAGGTGTCTGAGGAGAGGAAGGTCTGGGAATTTCTGCTCAGACTTTTGGCCCTGCAGCCTGGTTCCAGATAAGTGGAATATGTTTGATGGATGGATGAATGGTTCTCACATATTAATTTTGGCAAACATGTATTTTATTTCTAAGCCCCTTTACAGCACGCATGGAACAGTTTTTGCAAAAAATCAACATGGACACAACTTCTGCTATGACCTTACAATACCTTTAACTCTCCTTAAGCTTGTGCTCCAGCATCATTCGTCAGTCATCAGTTTGCCATTTTCTGTCATTTTCTGAGAGCCAGGAGATGGGCAGACAGACAGGGAGTGGTGCCCCTGCAATGCCACAGTGGCATAAACAATGAGCTGTCAAAGCCCAAGGGTAAATTGGCGTGGAGTAAATATATATCCTATGTGTGGTGGAGGCCTCGCCAGGTCATTGCGGTGGGTGTATTGTGTGGATGAGGGGAGCCACAATACTGAGGAGAATCTGTGTTTACTTATTTATACAGATTTGTGCCCATGGAAAGTGAGAGGAATCCACATATGTTGAAAGCCTCAGCACTGCTTTGAAACATTCCCTGAGTGTTTTTTGTTGTGGAAAAACAGATGTTTTCCTCATGGTCTTGGGTTTTCACAACTCCTTGTCTGTGGTAAGTTCCACTCCCGGTAAGCCAGGGGACCAGGGCAAAGAACAGGAAAGACTGTCTTTGACCTTTTGTGGTACCAAATAAGTGATGGCCCTTACTGGTGTCCCACACTGACCACATCTAGAGCAGTCCTCGTTAAAACCTCCACCCTCCACTTGGCTGAATTAGATCTCCTGACCATCCCACCCAGTGACTGAACACAGAAGCTTGGGTAGCTGGCAAAGGCAAGGTGGTTGTCTGAATGAGACCGCAGGCTGATTTGGCTGACTGCTCAGCCTCCTTCATAGACATTCACTAAGGCTTCATTACAGGCTTGGGAGCTGAGGGCTGGACCACACTGCATGCATGTGAATCTGAGTATTTATATGTATTTGTGTGTCCGTGTGTGTGGTTATATCTGTGCTTATTTTCTTGTGTGTACATTCTTAATTTCACTCTGATGCACATGCATTTATGGCATCACATTATATATTTTAAATGTAATTTTAAGTGTCACTGTATGCGGTATTTGCCTGCAGCTGTAATGTTAAGGTAAATTTAAAAAAAAAAAAAGAGAGAGAAGTGTGAGTCTCAGAAACTAATAAACTTTCTTGTTGAAACGCTTTAAGTTCTAAAAGTACAAAAAGTTATATTTAAATAACTGCCCTGTGTCTTTCATGAAAGAAAAAGAAGAAAGTCTTGGCTATCTTCAGGTTTGACTGAATGCCAGTTAAGGTTTGTAGTTCAAGAAAAAAACTCATGATGGATGACCCAAATGTTTCTATCACTATATAAAAAATAAAATTACACTGCCATTCCCTGCAAGCCAAAAGTCAACCTGGGTGAACCCACATGAAGACCTGATGTAGAAAGGTGTATAAATGTAATGATGAAATGATACACTATTCACACTTAAAATGATACATATGTAAAACGGATGGAGAACGCTGTATATAGTCCAGTGTGTGTGGATATAATCTCCAATGTTCACTGGACGTCACTCAGTACTGTCAGTCAAATGAGTTTGCCGTAGGGATCAACAGGGTCAAGGCAGCTATCTTTTACACCATCCTCCAACCACATCCACCTCAGGAGATGAACCATAACTGACTTTAGTACATTTAAGGACATTTTGAAGGGATTTGTGATATATTTAGCCAGGTTAGGTCTGGGTATCATTTAAAATGTTTCTATATTTATACCAAAATCATTACCTTGTTTCCTGATTTATACTTTTTCCAATACCAGCTTATTAAGATTTCAGCCTACAGGAGGTTAGTTTTTATATATTAATGGTAGAAGGGCTGGGCAATCAATCAAAAATTAATCAAAACAGTCGTTCAGAACTTATTACAACTTAATCTTACCCATGTCCATTATTTCATTTGTTAGAAATATTAAGTAAATCACTATAAATATTTAATTTGCTTGGATTTCCATTCACTTATTTTAGAAATCACAAACATATGTAGCTACAGTTATAATTTTGTTGCAACTTGGATACACAGCAGCTACTCACAGAACCAGACAGTCAGTTGGTACCGAGCCAGATATCTGGAATTTATACCTCCACAAAGCAGATAACAGTAGTCCAATGAAGCAAACATTCATCTCCACCAAGATTAAATCCACCACCATAATGAAAAGGGATGCTGTTGTTACAAACTCATCACGACGGACCACGGAATGCACTCATGGGACAAGTATGACACATCTCCACCACCACAGATTGAGCTGGAGTTACTGGTAGTGTTTCCATAGGGTTGTTTGAAACTGGTGCTATTTTGTCATGACAGGATTGGATGATTGGAGCAGTGTGACTGTGGCGCTACATTGCAGCTAAACAGTCGAGCAGTGGTCGTGTTTGGAAGGTATTGGAAATATATGTAGGTATCAAACAACACAGAGTTTTCCGATATTCAATGGTACTGAAGCAATTTGATCAATACCAGAAAGGTATCGATTTTCCATGCTAAGCTCTAAGCCAGGTTCTAAAGTGCTTTGATATACAGTATATCTACAGTACAGATAGATCCGGAAAAGTCTAAACTGCTTGAAGTTTGGAACAAATGGACATAATCGATCTATGGATTTCCTCCTTTGTTGCTCTTTGCCGGGCCTTAACTGCAGTTGTCTTCATTTTTTTCCCTTTGGTTCATGCTCAGCAATGAACCGTGGCTCAAACTGCTTCTGATTAGGAGAACAGCTTTGCCATTTAGAACTATTAGACTTCTTCACCTTCTAAAACAACTTGGTTGCTGGGTTTGCTGTATTTCAGTTCAGTTCAACACAGTTTATTTGTCTGGCACCAGTTCAAAACAAAAGTCAACTTAGGACACTTTTCAGATAATGCTGCTAAGTTTAATAAAAGCCCAAATATTCTAAAAAAATTCCATTCATGATAAATCCTATTTATTATAATCAATAATTTGCTATAATCAATTTATAGCCCAACTAATTCAGTCAACCCAAA
Organism: Arrhamphus sclerolepis; assembly: GCA_037176975.1. Lineage (NCBI taxonomy): Eukaryota > Metazoa > Chordata > Actinopteri > Beloniformes > Hemiramphidae > Arrhamphus > Arrhamphus sclerolepis. Next base: position 3,314,780 of record JBAMYA010000018.1, read on the forward strand.
ACTGGGTGCTGGAGCCTGATAACAGTATGCTAGTCTCTTGTGGACTTAACATCAACTGTAAGCACGTAGCATATGCATTTGTAACTTTATTTGACCTCACCATTCATCAGTATCACTATCATCATCTACCTTTCCATATATCGCAGAAAAGCACTGAAGCACTTTGTCCTTGCAAATCTTCTTTGACAGTGAAATGAAATCAATGTCTGACAGGCCAAAGGCTCTTGCCTCAGAAAGCTTGCTAGCCAGTTCCTCCACCAAGGCTCTAAATCATTAGATTATTGGCTTTATGAGTGTAAGTTGTGTGAAAATAATTGCTAATGTTCCAGGAGTAACCAGTGGAAACGTAGGTAATGGCCCAATTTATAAATTCTAATTGTAATACATGGAAAGCATCCAGGCCATCTCCTCACAGATATTTTATGGCTGCTCATAAAAACAGGCCAAGCAGCACAACTGTTGTAGCGATTAAAATCAATACTGTTTTATAATTGCTGTTGATTCTGTTGTTGCTCATTTGCCATTTCAGGAGGGGCAGGATTTCAGGCTAAAGAGCAGGGACTTAAACAGTGACTTAAATCTATAACAGCACCAAAAAAGATTGGAGATGCATTTCGTATCTGTTTCAGAGAAAATTTTAAAATTTTCAGAGAAAAGTTTAAATTAAACTTTAAACTCCAAGGCTCAATGGTACTATATGTTAGTATAGTAGAAACCAAAAGGAAGAAATTAGTTGTTTTAAAATTCTTATCTTTTCAGCATGTACATATGAAAATCCTGATCCATTTTGTCAGGATACAGTATTGAGTTCAAGCCCTGAGTGCTGTAAAGTCTGTAAAGAATTATATTTTAAAATGCTACAAAGCCAACATTATTTGCATTTTAGTTTCTCAGCATATTTTTTTTTCTTTTTTTTAAAAAACATGACAAAATCAGGGAGGTAGCTGGTTGTGCAGTCGCCTCACAGCTAGAAGGTCCCGGGTTTAATTCCCGCTGGGGATGCTGTGGGTGTGTTTGCTTCTCCACATCATCGGGGTGGGTTGGTGAAAGGGTAGCTCCCATCTTAAATGTGAGCTCAAAAAACATGCAGTGGGCTTCAAACTGCTCCTGGCTGGCTGGGGCGCCTGAGACGGTGGGGAGGATCTGGCTGGAATAACGTGATACGTCCAGCCCGGGAAAGCCTCCCCCCGAAAGATGGGCCTGCTCACTTTTCTCTGGTTAAGAAGGAGACTTGAGCTCAGTGCAGGGATCTTCTGGGGTTGGCGGAGGGAGAGCAATGTCCAGGACTACAAATTAGGTAGTGAGCACATGGTGAAAAAAATGGATACAAAATTGTGTCATGTAAAAAAGAAACACACAAAAAACATGACAAATTCAAAAAGCTTCTTTCTTAAATCTATTATTACAGCTACAACAATTAATAGATATAATCAACACAGTTGATTATGAAGGACTGACCACTCAGAATTCTTAGAATTCATATGAAGCCTGACTGATGTCACAAAGAATGGTTCACGACAGGAAGTGCAGGGGGCAGTATAGCTTGTATGTAACTTGCTATAAAAGAGGAAGAAGAACATAAATGGTAACAAGGGAAATGGGATAAGGATATCTTGCTGTATAGCAGCCCATGTGACATTGGTATCCCCATAGACGGTCTGCAGTAGCCGGCTGCGTCAGATGTCTCTTGACTGTAGCCTCCGTGGTTCATGCACTAGTGGTAGTGTGAGTGGTGGTAAACATCTGTCATCTCATATTTCATTGCAGAATTATGGTTAGGTACATGGAGGACATGACAAACATAACATGTTGCCAGTGATGCTCTTGTTGTCGCCTGTGACCTCACAATATGGCACCACCTCCCCACAATGCACTGCAAAGTGACGTCTGTTGCCAAGATCTATTAAAGGTCCCATAACGTTTAAATCCGGTTTTACCTCAGCATAGTTAAATAAGGATAGTTTGACATGTCAAATAGAGATGCAGTGAACCACAAATCCTTTTGTCACCTCCTTCATATGTAAATTTCACAACTTAAATATACAGCTGAAAAATTATCCAATCTGAAAAGCTGCAAAGTGTTTGTACCACATTACACAGACTTGTTTGGATCCTCCAACAAAGACCAGCCTACTTTCTTCTGGACTCTGGACGTTCAGACTTCCAGGCTGAGGCTCAGTTAACTTGTATGGATGTGAAGAAGGAAAATCAGTTTGCTTTAAGGACTAAAAATGTATTTTTCTTCACGTTGGACTGTTTCTCCAACACTGGAAAGTTTCAAGAAGACTTCACTCAGCAGTTGACGCTCAAACAAGGAACTATTGACCACATCAGCATCACAACTGCAACCTGTAAGTAACTAAACTATAAACTATGAACAGCATGTGGCTAAAAGAAAACAACAAAAAATCTGAGGTTTAACAACATTACATAAACATCAAAATTTGATCCATAACTTGGAACTAAGCTTCACATTATACGACATACAACATGCTGACTAACAGAGCGAAATTAAAGCCTGTAAAAGTATTAGAGCTGTTTGGTGTTAATTCAGAACTTGTCCAGAAGACGATATTCTCTGTGTAACTGAGATATGTCTGAGTGCTGGTGAGTCCATTTGTTTCTCTGAACTTTTACCTCAGGATTGCTGCTATTTGGACTCCCCACAATCACCAGGGAGGACAAGGAATAGGTACTGTTTTTAGTGAATACCTGCAAATGTACTGAGTTTGTTTTAACTGTGCCGCTCTCATACAGTCAGTTGTACAGTCATGAATATGATCTAATAAACTCTAATAAACAGAACTAATTTCTTCAAGCAACTCCATGGAGGTGTTGCTTTACAGTAAAACAACCAATCGGCATGCAGCTCATTCATCACAACAGCAACCAATCAGAGCCTAGCCTACTAAATTATTAATGAACGCACCAAAACAGCTTTTATCTCATGACAGCGGGAATCACAGAGAGCTCATGGGGTGGCAATTTTACATAGGCAATTTCTGGTAAAAACAACATTACATACGCTATTTAGAAACCTCAGAAAACAAATTTAATCAGTCAATTAATGCAGTTTATGGGACCTTTAAGGTTAAAAAGGCGCTTTATAAGTGTGGGCCATTTAGCTGTCTTAACCACCTCTGTGTCACTTTTAAACAAATGACCTTCAGCTTTTTGAATCACCAAAGAAGAATGCATGACTGAGTCTGCAGGCCAGTGGCTCAGTGCTGCTTGATGCTGTTACACAGCTTGTGAACAAACCTGCTCGTGTCACGACGGCATGTTTAGATGCTGGTCTGGTCTTCACTCTGCATTAGCACCGCTATAAAAACACTGCAGGAAGTTTGTTCAATTTGCTTCCAGTTGTCCTCTTGGCTTTCAGAACTCGAGCCGAGCCCTCCCTCTGCTGTATATCAAACATAGACATGCCCCACCAGCTGGACCGAACGAAAAAAGGGGGTTTTGATATTTCTCCCAAAGACCTTTATGGCTCTTTGTAATGAAAAGAAGATTGTTAACGATGCATGAAAAAACATGCTGATAGCACAATTGACTATAAGAGGGAACAACGAAATGTGATTTAGGCAACCATGGCAAAATAGCTCCTTTAAACTATCTAGCTGACTCCCATGCTGCTGCAGTGCACCAAGACACTGATGATACTGAAGTAAAACAAAAGCTTCAGAACTTCTGCCTTTCACCTGCATGATCAGCAGTGAAGAGCAGCTCCACATCTGAGTGTATGTGCAGATACCACATACTGTGTGGCTCCACAGCACAGAGGGAAAAGGAAGCACTCAACAAAGTAAATGGAGGTCTTTGGCCTCGAGCCTAACGACACCCTTTTCTCTATCAAGCATCTCCACCAGCTCCAGTCGGCTCTTGTTTGGTCCAGTCAGCAGGACACCACAAATAGTCTATCCCCTCCCCTCTCTTTGGCTTCCATTATTACAACAGCGTGCATGTGAGTGCAGTAATTTTCCACTACACTTTCCTCCTCTTTGTGAAGAATATGTGCTTTTGCTGATGAAAATGAAACCTCACAGGTATATTTTACTGTAATGCTACTTATCCACATTTTGTGTGCATTTGCAGATAAACAATCATACGGCACATAATTAGATGCAACTGAGATTTGAAAGAGGGAAACAGATCGATGTGATGCAGCCGGTCTGCAGAAACACATGACTGAGTTATGCCCATCTTTGTGTGTTGGTGGCCTTGTGTGTGCATCTGTTTGCACACTTCCACATTCACTCTAACAGTAGCATCACAGATGTACAAACACGTGGTAATTATAAGTTATGTAAATGCAATTTTCAAGAGATAGTTCTGAACTTATGGTACACTTCACCAAAAACAGAAAAGGAAAACATGTTACTCATCTTTTACTTGTAGAGTTAAGAAATAAATAAGTCTGAGTTTGAACAAACAACTTCCTCGGTAAAAACACAGTGCACTGAGCCAAAAAGAGAAGTTAAAAGAGGCTGCAGAAGCATTTGGCTCCAGTGCAGTTAATAAAAGCTCCTGGGTAACAGTTTGAGACACCATCTAATTCAGTCCTTATTCAGTTAGAGGGAAGCCACAATGCTTGTGGGTGGTCTGGGGTCTGTTCGCACTGCCTTTTTGTTTTCTGATGTCACGTGTTAGATTTAAAGCTTAATTTACGCTCAGCTCTCTATGCGGCAGCACCTAAATGTGTTTAGAAGTAAAAGGGTAAGTGAAAGGGATCTACAAGCACAGTAGGGAAGTTGAAATGTGAAAGCTGCCTTCAGGATTTCAAAACAGATGATCAGAATGGCTTCTGGGACATTTGTGATGAAGGGACTTGTATAGATACAAGATCTGTGAGGGTGTTACTCTGTTTTTACAAGACAAATGACGCAACCAGAGAAATGAGACAGTGAGAGCCTAGAGCCTGTTCAGTGCATTGACAAAAACAGTAATCTGATCCACCCCTGAGAAATCCAATAAGGCAGATATCCCAATCTAAAACCTCTCAGCTTCACTATTCCATCAAATACATCAATGTAATTTCACATCTCTCAACCTAAAGCTGCACGAGCTGCTGATGGCGAGTAATCCATCTTGATCAGAGAACAATATGATGAACAATCCCTCTAATGTATCGATGCTGACAACTTAGCCATGAGATTGTCATTGTGGGTTTGTGGGCGAGCAGTGCAGCAAAAACAATGTGCTATCAATGCATTCTATGAAGCACAGTTTGCAAGAAGACGGAAACCAATACATCTACATCTTGTAGGTGTGTGCTTCATTTGTTCACAAACAGATTCACACTCACATCCCATGCTCTAGTTTACACATTTCAAATACAGTGTGTCATCTTGCACGTCGATGCACATTTACACACCCACAGGCTGGTGTGAGTGCTTATAGAAACACTCATTTAGTTTCCATCTCACTTTTGTTTCTCGTCTTGCTTGTGGTGTATTATAGGTCACAGTTATGCAATTGTGTAGGGGTAGCCTATTTTCTTCAAACTTGGTCACATTTCATTCTCTTTGTCTGCTTCTCATCTTCACTTTCTTTATAAAAAAAATGTTTTAATTCTTTTACAATTTTTATGTAAATGGAAAAAAAATGTTTTAAATTTTTTTTTTACAATTAAATGCAAATTCATGAATGCCTTTTATTACAACTTGTAGGATCCTATAGATATATAATATGCTTGATACATTTTGTCATCTTGGTAAAAGACTGGTGATTGTGTTTGACAATTCTGCCTGTTGGTCTGTAGCTTTAACTTGCAGCTATGCTCTGTGGTCCTGAGCGGCTTTCAACCACGTCAGCCAAATGAGAAAAGCACATATGCTGTCTGCACACATCAGTGACCACATGCAGACGTTTATGTGTGTACATTTTCATATATCTAAACATGTACTCTCTCTCTCGCTCTCACATATACGCAGACATATGTATACTGCCTGAACCACCTTGCATGGTTTTTGAGGCATGTGTTGATGTGTTTAAGCATTTTGACACTTTGCACCAAGACTAACTGCAGCACTTAGCAGTGGAAAGATAAGACAGAAGTTGTCTGCTTCCATTTTGACTTTCTAACTTGATTACCCAGACAAATTTGACAGTGCAGTACATGTACCGATGAAAGATAAGCCAAGTGTAGGTCAAAAGAGGGCAAACATGCAGATGGCGTATGTTTGAAATGCAGGTTTAAATGGTGTATTACTATTTTAGTCCTGCCAATTTATAAATTAATGTTAACAAAAATTAAAATTTTGTTGTACCTGTTACAGTGACAATATTAAAGATATTGGTAACAACAGTTTAACAACCTGGAAATTTGCTTTATAAAATGGAAAATGGATGGCCTACTGTAAACTTGTGGTTTACAGAATGTGTTTTTGAAATGTATTGTTGAAAACTCCCAGCATAATCAAAGCAGATAAATGAACAGATGTTTCTGCACAGGTTTTTTATACACTTCTCTGGGAAACAATTGCTTTAGGAAATATATAGGAACTTTTGCAACTATCTCCATGCATTTGATTTAGTTTCGCTGGTAGGGAGAGTCAATTTGTATCTTCATTCTATCTTTATTGAGAATAAAGAGGAGAAAAATCATAGTGAACAATGTCTCACCAGTTGCCATGACAACCCAACATACTCAATAACCCATGGGGGGGAGAGGAAAAAAAAGGTAGCCGCCACACATAGAAGCGCCCTGTCAACCGTGCTTTGAGGGCAAAGGCAAATCTTGTTTACAAAGCACAGCCTCACTCAGACAGACACACACAAAAACTGACAAACTGCACGGAAACAATCTATCCACCACAAAAGAACCTTCAAGAAGCTCTGTCGGCACATCCTGTATAGATGTGAGCCACTGGAGACAACAGTAACCCACAATTGCATGCGGTGTTACAGTTCCTACGTCAGATATCCGGAATGAAAGTAGCTCTGTATTTCAATTAGAAACCTTATTTAAAAAAAGAAGATATAAATGCTTCATTTAACATTTACTTACAAGTAGCAAGAAAGCATCTGCAAATTGTACATTCCTCTGAGATTATTCTGGTAGATGTGTATTTGCATTGAAATTGTTTTTGTGCAGGAGGACGAGGAAGAAGAGGAGGAAGGAGAGCTCTCGGTTTAGAAAGGCTGCTGCTTTGGTTTTTGGGTTTGTGGGCTTTTGTGTAACATAACGGTTCAGTTTCCCTGTCAGCATATTCGGGCCGTGTAAGCCACCAAACTCATGTGGACAATAGCAAAAAAAGGCTTTAAAAATAGTTTGTATTTTAGTGTGTTTGCATGAATAAAGTCAATTTTTTTTATTATAGTCTAAGAGTATACCGCAGCAGAAAGTGAGGGCAAGCCCTAATGTTATGCAAGACAGTCAGTATCACAAAAAATAAGAACACAAAAAAAAATGCAAGATTAAAAGATAAAGTACACAATAAAGGCCAGAATTACACACTGTTGTCAAAATAATGCTTGATGTACTACCAAGCTACTTGATTTAAAACTCAACATGCAGTACCTAAATTTCTGCAAATAATTGTTTTTTATAAGAATTATTTAGAGGGAGAATAAGCAGATGGTTTCTCAAAGAAATGTTAAAATGGGCAGGATATATTCAAGACCAGACACTGCACATCATGATTTTGCCAAAATGTAGCATGCAGGACATTTTGTGCCATAAGAGTCTCAGAATGCAACCACAGAAAAACCCAGTCATGTGACCAGGTTGCTCTTATGCCATGGCATAGCCACTTTTACATGTGCATAGCTAATGACAGCCATGCCATTATGCAACACATACTATGCATTACATGTCTTAAATGCACAGGCAGAAGCATGTAAAATAAAAACAAAAAAAAACCCTCTCAGTTATGTTGTATAGCCCAGTAAGTCTGCGCTGCCATATTTCTTTATAGAAATGTGTTTTGGGGCCAGAGCCTTTGGCCAACCAGTGACGTTTGGTTCAAACCTTTATCAGACATTTGCAAGACTTTCACATAAAGTCTGCACTCTGCCAAAAACTTTCCACTTCCAAGACACATTAAGGATTTTCAGATCAGTCACCCATGAGCCCTATTAGCTGGTACTCTACGTTAGCTATCATTTGTTGCAAAGACGAAGATGAGATGAGTCATGCTGTTTTTTATTTTATTTTTTTGTCAAATAAAAGAAGAGAGATAAATCATGTCATCTCTTTGTGTTATTTTAGAGTTTATTTTAGAGTGCTTCATATCCGGAACCAACAAGCACCTGTAACTACATAATGTAGAAAGGAAACAATGCATTTATCTCATACCATCAACACCACAAGCAGCAGCAACAGATGTACCCAACTAACATTTCACAGCTAAATAAGGCTCAATTCCAGTTGTGATTAGCATCAGTATTGAGCCTGCCTCCAGCAGCTGTTGGTGATCAGCCCCAAGAATCCTGATAGTAGCACTTTTCAATTTCCATATGCAGTTATAACAAAATTGTTTTTGTAGCTCTTTCCTCAGTTTAGCATCATGTTTAATAGTTAGAAAATGAAACTACAAGAAGTAAAACCTTGTTTTAAAGTTACATGGTGCTGTAACCACTTCTGCAACATCTTGTAAATCATCAAAATGATTATTAGGAACTGAATATTCAGAATTTTGTCTCAAGAAATTTTAATTAGACAAGCAGATGAAACTTGAATGGTGAGAAATCACACAGATACTGAGGCCTCCTCATGTGCCACCAGGATAACTTGGGTCCATAACTGTTGCACAAAAGAGTTTTTAGTCGTATTAATTCTGTGTTAAGATTCTTTCCACATGGGTTCAAACCTATTGCTGCAATTATTCACATTACTGTGGTGCTGCCCAAGTAGTTGGTAGGAGTTTAGCTCCAAATGTATAAATTAGCAGTTTTGTTGTGTAGCTGTGTCAGATATTGCTTCAGTGTGAGCAAAGCCTTCACACGCATCAACACTTCAGTCAGAAGTAACTGCCTAAATGTTTTTCCCTCAAATTAATGAATTTCTGCAAATGGCTCAACATGCATTCAAAATTCAACTAATGAACAAGACAAACTGTACGTCTGTAATGTCTAATTAAATGATATTTGTAGTTGGCAAAGTACTGAGTATAGATACTGTCATAAATTTAACATGATGCCCTGCTGCTTCCAAACCTCCATGCTGTGATATGATCATCTACTTGATCAGTCAACCAAAGTCAAGACGAGAGTCTGAATCTGTGGATTGAGGGAGTCAAAATTCTCAGTTAGTCAAAGGGGATGTATGTTCAGAAAGATACATTTTTCTGTGCTAGAGGTCACATGTTCAGGTGTCTGTAGTCACAACTCAACAAATCCAACATAGCCTGTCAGTTTGTTTGAGGTGGCTCCTGTCAGAAAATGTCAGTCAGTGATATGTAGGATTCTATATCATAAACCTATGAAAGAATGGTTCCCTGTCTTTATCATTATCCAGCCTTTCATCATTCTGTAAGGTTGAAAAGTGAGTGGCACCAAACTGTAACACTGATTTCAAAAAAGGCCCATCCCATAGAAGAAGGGGGGTACAAAAACACACACATACATTACTACTAGCTGAAAACAGCTTTTTGTTGTTGTTTCATAAATACACGCTCCTAAGTGGTGACATATGACAAGAGTTAATGCTTTATTTTCCTTAACTATAAATAATTTGTCCCTCACTGCATGTAATAGGAGCTGAGACTTAAATACATGTGAACATAACATCTGTGTTTTGATACCATTTTGATGCACATCCTTTCACATTGTGCTGTTAACTCAGGCCAAATCCCATTCTTAAAGTGAAAAGTATGCAGTCCTAGGACTTTAAGCAGCTTAGCACATGCATGCTGGCAGACGATTACCATTTGCAAAACAGCTGACTGTAAGTTGACAAAAGTACAAAGTGTGGCCCAGAACTGTATTCCTAGTGATAAGAAATTAACAAACAGAGAGTGTCGTATTCTATACAGGCCCCTGAAACTGCAAGCAAAATTCACAAATTAAAATGCAAAGCTAGTCTAAGCACCACCTTGATGAAATCCCACTTTAAACTGAGCAGTGAGCACTAGAGGGAATGAGAGTGAAGCCAAACCAACAGGGAGTTCCTTCTCCTGTCGCCCCTTCTCTCACCGTCATTACTCATGTCATTATTTTGCTCCATGCAATTTCTCTCCTTGTTTTTCCCTTTTTCATTGGCTCTCATGACATTTTACCATCTCTACTGGCTCTCTTACTACCTCTTCTCCTTCATGTTTCCCCTTTCTTCCTTTTATCCTCCTCCCTTCCTTCCCTCCGGTTGTTTCCTTCTCTCTCAATCTGTAGGTACCACATCTGGCAGCTTTCAGCTTCAAATTAGGCCTGTCTGGCTGTGAGAGAGAGTGAACTAATCGGGCTAATCCTTCCGTCATCCCAGAGGCTATCACGCTACTCTATAACCCTCTAATCCCTCTAATTCCCTCACACTCTGCAGTCAGCCTTGCTGTCAGACACATCGGGATCCTTATCACCAGGAACGAGCTGCAGGCTAACAGTGTGTGTGTGTATGTCTCAGTTGCTTCCTTTTAACCAGTGAGGGATGTCTGTGGTCTCGTTACAAGACTGACCTGAGCTTCGAGGAACTTAAGCAAAGCCTTAAACAAACCCTCTCCATGCAAAATAAGGAATACAGAATGTAAACATTCGCTCTGGTTCCAGTTAAAGCTCTGTGTGACAATACTATCACCCTGTACCTTTTTAATTCTTAGCAAAGCCTGGCATTGATGCAAAGGAGGAGAGAGACAAAGAGCAAGAATCTCCTAGCTGGTGATTTATAAATCCATTTTACGTGCAGTTTCTCAGGAGATGGAAGGAATTTAGAACTTCATAGCTTCTACATGTATTGCAAATCACATTATCAAATATGCATACAGATAAATGTATCAAAGGAATGTTTCTACTGCAAGAGGCACTTCAGTCTGAGCAGAGCTCAGTGTGACACAAGCTGTTGTTAGGAAGAACCTTAAAAGACCAACGACGCAGAGTAGGCGAGAGATCAGCAGGTCAATTTCTACTCTCTAATGGCAGCTTTCACCAGGTGGGTGTAGGTGTGTTATTGATTGATGCTCCAATTTAGCAGAAAGCTGTTGTTCACATTTGCTGCTCTGTTGGGTCCAGCTTGCAAAGTTGGAATTTAACTCTAAACTTATCCATTTAACATTCATTTAATAAGGCTGAGTGATGTCATTTAAAAACATTATTTTAAATCATAACACATATCACAAGTTAAACTTGTCGTTAATCCATGTCATTAAAGTAAGTACATTTGTTATTGTGTCATAAAGTGGGATTATCTTCATTGGTCAGAATCTAACATGGACTAAAGGAGCCATGTGAGTTCATGACGAGGACAGCCAATACAGAGACACTGGAGAGTAATCTTTGCTGTTGTGGTTCTGACTTTTGGCTCGAACACACATGTCTAGAGTGCCAAAAACACAAGTTATCTCCTTAAGTTTTATTCTAGCTTGGTTTGGAGCTCTGTGTTACATCCCTCACCAGCAACAGAAGTTGTGTGCACTCTTGAGGCATGCTTTGATTTTCATTGCTTTGCAAAAAACAGGTATATGAAAAATCTATGTACATACTTAAAGAAATAAAAAATAAATAAAAAAACAAAAAACTGTTAAATAATGTTAATGTTGTGGTGTTAGATATTGAAGAAAGATCACTAACCTGTTTTGTGTCAAGCTCTTTATGAAACTAATATTTTGACTTTGAATTAACATGTCAATACCATTTGGTAACTGTTTAAATTATGAAATGTCAGGAAACAATCAACCCTTGTTCTATCTTTAACGCACATGGGAAGAAAAGAGTTATGTCTTTAAATAATCACACATTTATTTAAAGTTAATTGATTAAATTTCTGTCAAATATATCTTAAATAACATTATATAACAATATAATTGTCATTTTAGCATTCCTTAATACAGAAACAATATAGTGTGAATTTATTGATTTTTACCGAAGGACCTGCGTGAGGGAGACAGCTTTGTGTGAACAAAAAGGATGTTATCAATAGATCAATTTACAAAAGGCTGACATTAATTATACAGTATAATATACTGTATACATATAATTTATAATATACTTCCATATATTATAAGACACATAAGATATTAGGAACCACATTGACATGGGTTATTTTTTTTTTCTTGTTCTTTGCTCCAATCAAACTGGGCATGTTTTCATAAATGAGCTAATAGATGTTTCATGCTGTGATTTGTTCTTGCTACTGTTAACAATATACTGTGAACATTTCCCCCTTGACAACAGCTTTAGAGTTTCAAGAAATCTCAAATGTGGTTTATTGATTTGTGATTTTATTGATAAGCTTGTAAAGGTCAGTGTATCCAGTTAGGCTGAAAAATTAAATGTAGCCTAATTATTGTCACAACATCATTATACTTCAGTCTGACTAAAGTACACAAGACATATATGATGTATGTATATGGTGTATAATGAAGCATTTACAAACTGTTTTATTGATTTAAAAGTAAAATGAATAAAAATGCACATTTTCTTACCTTGTGTTGGTAAAGCACAGAACATTTAAAAGGCTCCATCATACAAAACAAAAACAAAACATATTCAGAACTCGAGAAAGTCTCAGAAGTAGATCTACATTCCTGCTGCAGCAGACTGTCTTTTGGAGACAGTAAATATATTTTCTATAACGGCACAAAATGAGGTTATTCAGTTTTTAACTAATCAAGTACTCCTATAGACATTGAGGTTAAGTTGCTTTTAGAACACAGTAAGATCTATTTGGCTTCTTCCTTGGTCATTATCTCATTTTCTCTTCCATCGTTACTTTCTTGAGTCTCTTAGCCACCTTTGCAATGATGTCAGCTGTAGCTCTGTTGGCTAATTTCATGGCTGCTGATGATTATAATCCTGCTGTAAAGTTATAGGCAGTAATTACAAGAGACAACTAGTTCAAAGTTACTTTGGGTTGTTTTACTTGTAGTACGGACAAGAGACCATGAGAGTTAGACAATGCTTTCTAAAATCCCTCCATCCATCCATCAACCTCACCTTATTCAGGTTCAGGTCACTGAGGAAACAGAGACTAAGCAGAGAGTGTCATATGTCCCTCTCGCCAACTGGTTCCTCCAGCTCTTCTGGGAGGATACAAAGGTGTTCCCAGACTAGCCTAAGTAACATAACCTCCCTTGTGTGTCCTGGGTTTCTTTTGAGGCCTTCTCGCAGTTGGACATGCCCACATTACTTCACCAGGGAGATGACCAGGAGGCATCTTAACTAGTAGTCCAAACCACCTCAACTGGCATGATCTTGTTCTTTTAGTCACAATCCATAGTTTGTTACTAGAACAGCCCTAATAATTTCCCGTCCCATTCTTTCCTCACTTGTGAATAAGACTCCAAGATATACAAACTCCACTTTAGGCACCTTCTCACTACTGAACCGGAAAGGCCATTCTACCCTTTTCTAACTGGTAACTATGGTCTCTAACTGGTAACCATGGTCTCAGATTTGGATGTGCTATGAAACTAATATGAGCTATCAAGCTACCTACAAAAAAACAAGAAGAATTACTTGAACAGTCAAGTATAAGCTGCTTCCTTCTTGACACAAATATATAAGAAAGGAAGCAAAAATTTAATGGGAAAACTAACTATTTAGAATGTTGCTTTCTTTAAAAATTAGTGGTAAAGTCTACAAGACGCTTTCACATTCAGGTTCCCTGAAGGTAATCTTTGATCACAGTGGTCATTGCCTGAATATATTTAAAGGTGTGGATGGGATTTCAACAGGTGCATACAATATCATACAGATCATGAAGACAAACATTTGTCATCCAAATTAAACTATCACATTGACCAGGGTTTTTGGTTCCTTGTTATTATTTTGTTGTTTTACCTAACTTCCACAATGAGCAATCTTGAAACATAACTGTTTAGGACTTGTTTCTGATGCACAGAACTATTTAAATTATGAAATGTTGGGAAACAATCAACAATCAGTCTCTGGAGCTGCATTCAAGTTCAGCAGGGCTACTAGGATTTGTTATTGGGGATTAAGCAACTAGTTTTTGTGAAAGCCCAATTATCATAAAAAAGTATTGTTGAGGGACTGCAAGTGAAAACTAGTCCTTGCATATTTTATGATGTTCATTGTACCTTTCAAATAAATAAATAAACAAACTGCCAAAAGAAAGGCACATGAAATGAGAAGCAGATGGGTAAAGGGGGAAAATTTTCAGACCTTTAAAAATATTTGATTCAGTTGTACCATGATTTTTTCTTTTTTTTTAAGAATAACAAATTAAAATGTGGCACAGTAAACTTAAGTTTCTTTGTTGGTCCTGGTAAATTTTACCCTTGAGCAGTGATGCCATCAACATCTGCCTTCCTCCAAAACTCTTCATTTGCTGACGACTTACACCAATCAACTATAATGACCAGCTACTGAATACTAACCTGAAGTGGTTGGCAAAGAACATCTGAGGGTGTCCTGGAGTCCCCGGTATCATGATTCAGAGTGCTACCTGTGGAGTTTGGAGACCAAATAAACACCTTAGACTCTTTGTTGTGTTCTTTGAACACTTCTTAAAAAGAATTAAGGGAACAACCGCTGTCCTGATGGAAGATGTGTTACTATGATGTTTCATGTAATGTTTCCACTGGTCCAAAACAATGTTTAGGTATACAGGAAACGCACTGCAGTGAATACTAAATGGATGGATAGATGAATAGGAAGTGCCAAAAATAACACTGATATGACTGCCTGCAGACAGATTTTCTTTAACAGAACATGATATTATTTTTAACAAGATGAGCAGTGTTGCAGTATATTTGAGTGGTCTAGTTGAGCCAGATATAAAAAAGGACACCATTAAGGTAACACAAGAAGAGGAATTTAAAGGACATTGCAGAAAACATGGAAAAGAAATCACAAACTACTTGGATGTGAGACAGAAAGGGTATGGAGAGAAACTGAACAATCAAGTAAGTTAAGAAAAAATTGGATTCACCAGAAGCTACTTGTGTTCTTAGTTATTTGCCTGTTTAATGTGTTTATATGATGGCTTAACTGCTTAATAATGAGCAGACAAGTGTGGTGAATATGGTGAAAATACTTGTGTACAATTCAACAATCTAGCAGCAATGAAAATCTTATAGACTGAATCTGGATTCATCTGGCTATAGAGCTCGATTATATGTACAAGGCAAATGTTGCATACTAAGGTTTGTTACACTCTCTTTAAAGACTTCTGCTTTGTCATATCTGTTCATTTTTATTATAAATAGAAAGAAATCAATGATGGTGCCAACATTTGCTTTGATGGCAGGCAAAAGCACCACAGCTCACATAGTTCAGACAGCCTGGTACGATGGTACACTGCATTATGAAATATAGCACAGGAGTCAGATAACTGGGCAGTTACTTTCCCTTTAGAAATATTTTCTAATAGTCGTGAAAGTCTTTGTATACTGCATACTGAAGTTTTGGAAAAATCATTACATTCTACTAGTTTACTATGCAAAAACTATACAAACTGATTTTAAAACAGCTTCAGAGAAAAACACTGTTTTTGATGCTGTTGATTTCTTTTATAATTCTTCCAATGGCACTTGTAGAAAAGATAAGAAGGACAAAATGCTTGCAAGTCTCCTTGCCTCTTACATCATTTTTATTCAGTGTCAGCAGTGCAATGTGGCTTCTGATGACACTTCCACCCACTCCCTGACAGCTCTGTGTGTCTGTGGCAGGGATGTGAGCGTTGGCATTGTGGCTAATGCCGGAGATTGAGCATGGCTCTTGCGAGAGAGACAGCTCATCAAGCTGGGGAGCCAGCCAAGTGGAGTGTGACAAATCTCCATTTACCATCGGCGCACAGGGGCAAGGGTAAAATTAGAAACTCTGCCGCTTCGAACTCCCCACTGCTAATTCCATTTCGTGCAAATTAATAAGTGTTTTTGTCCTCCTCCCCGTGCTCCACCCTCGCTCCTCATTCTCCTACACCCTTACACCCTCCCTCATCTGCTCTCCTTGACGAATTGCATTAGCCCAAGGAAAAAAAGAAGCTCATACAGTAGTAATGAGACATTGTTAGGCAAATCCCAAGCCAGTTTCAGCATTGTTTATGGAATAAATGCCTGATTACCAGCTTGGGAAGCACATCTGTGTGTACGATGGAGACAGAAATACACCACTTTTAGCTGCAGGGCAAGATACGACTTGTTTTATGCTGCTGTTGTTCTATTGTCTTCATCATTACCATTTTCTATTTGACAAGAAAACACTACTGATAATTTGGCAATTCATTATAAGAAATGACCTGCTGTGAACTGAAGTAATATGAAGAATTTGAAGTGTTTTCTTGTAAATGGATGCATTATGCTGTGAAATTCATACTAATGTCAACATTCTATATACTACGAAGACCATAGGTCACAATGCAACAATCCAGTGACAAAAAAAATCTTGTAGTCTGGATTTATCTGGCTTTAAGGTAGGACTTACATGTGCAAGGCCAAAAGGTTTGCTACACTCCTAAAACGCTTAAGCTTTGTCACAAATGCTCATTTTTAATACAAATATAAATAAGTTGATAATTTTTTAAATTCCTGTGAAATTCATATTGTCTGCATCTTGTCACCTGAAAAGACCGTAGACACATGACAGTGTTTTTTGATATTATCACATTAATGTTTCTTTTGTTTGTTTGTTTTAAGGGAAACTGACATATTTTTTTAATTTAGCTTGAACCTATGGTACCATCATTCATTTTATTTTATTTTTTTAACATTTCATTGAGGGCCGCTTGGTGCCGTAGTGGTTAGAGCAAGCAACCCATGAGGCTACAAGTCCTCCTGCAGCAGCCACAGGTTCAACTCCCAGCCTGTGACAAGGGAAGATTTTTAAAGTCTTTATAATCAGAAAAACAACTAGAACAAACTTCGGTCATGAATGTATTAATGACTATTGCATGACTACATCAATCTGAATTTCATACAAATAAAGCGTTAACCAAGAAATAAGCAGTAGAACTCCTCCTCTGATAGGTAAATAGGACAAAATGGGCTGTTATATATTAGCTTTCTGTTTCACCCAACAATAATGCTCACCGAGTGAATGTATATAGGATTAACCTAAGATCAATTATAGGATTATGATGCTTCATCACAGATTAACCTCCCACTCCCATAACCTGGCAGAGCAACATTGACAGTATTACCTGAACATATCTCCCTAATAGGCCTGTGATTAGGAAGCTGCAATGGAGGGAAAACATTCTGGATCAATAGAGCACCAGAGAGAATCAATACACTACTCTATTGAGGATCTCTATGGCTGCTGCCTCCCATCAGTCTGCCATTAGAACAGAAATGGACATAAAATGTCCATTTCTGTTCTATGAAAGAAACTGATGAGTTAATGTTAGGATGCAAATGAATTTGACTATTTCTGTTTCATTTCACTGTTGCATACTTCAGGTGACAAAAAGGCCATACCTGAAAATATGAATCAGCAGGAAGGAAGACTTCGAGTCATTAAACTGGAACCAAATGCTGCCACTGGAAAAGGAGGGAATCATGCGAAAAATGGAAATGTTCGAAATATATATTTTTTAATTCACTATTTTTTCATCACTGCCACAACAGGATGTTGTCATTGTGGGAAGACAGAAATGTTGAAATGTTTACATCATTTGTAATTCAGCTATTAATCTATCAATAATTGTGATTTCTGATCATTTCATTTTAAACAATGTTCATGGTGATCTTTAACAGCCTTACTAAGGGTGTCTTTGCCAGACTGCCAAAACTTGTCCCTCAATTCTTTCGTAATTCTTATGTAATTATTATGCTACATAGCAGCCATGCACATGGCCTATGTTCGAGATGTATGGTGTTGCTGCTGTTTATACATTCCCATTGCTATTTGTGACACTCTGTAATTACGCAATCAAATGCTAGGTGGTGGTATGGGTTCTTTTCTGCATTTTCCATTTGTTTACTTGCATTATGTAGCTCAGATTTTTTTTTTTTTTAACATTTCAACAATTTACCACCTGGTTTAAAAACAATGAAGAACTACTCGTGGGAAATACATACTACAAAACCCATTTTTCTGTTGTCTGCAACAACCCCAACCCAACCCAACATGTAGCTGGGGAGGTGCACATAAGGCTGTGGTGGCGATTATTATGTAGGCTTTCCCACCACATTGGACAAATATTGTCTGTATGTCCACCGTGGAACATGAACAGAGCAGAAGCACGTACAATGATAAGCCACACAGACAAATCTTCTGCAGAAAGAGGAACAGACAATCAGACATCTATTCAATTCTATTTTATTTATATAGCATCTATTTAGAACAAAGTTGTCTCTAGAGCATGACGCCCAAGCACATGGCAAAGCCTAATATTGTCAAGAAAAAAACTCACTCTTGGGAAGGAACCTTGAGCTGGAGGGGGTCAATTATAGGGGGGACCCTCCTGCTGATAGCCAGCCAGGTAAAGGAAGACGGAGAGGGACAGGACAGAGAGATATACAGAAATATATAACATTTGGCACAAAAATATACAAATATCTCATATAAAAATATATAAATATGTAGTGGTCGGAGGGTCAGACTACAGGAAGGCCAAGCCAGTGGGCATCCACTTGACAGGTCCATGCTGGGTGAGATGGAAGGTTTGAGAGCAGAGGGGGAGCGCAACATCAACACGACAAAACTAGTGGACATTAGGAGTCATCCCAGCAATCTAGGCCTTCAGCAGCATAACTAGGAGGTGGTTCAAGAGACTACAGAGTTAAATTCTTTATCAAAAGGAATGTTTTATGCCTAACCTTATACATAGAGAGGGAGTGCCTCCCGGACCGAGCCTGGAAATTTATCCCATAATAGAGGAGCCTGATAGCTAAAGGCATAGCCCCCCTTTCTAGACCTACATACTCTTGGAACAGCAAGTGAACCTGCATTCAGGGAATGGACTGTTCTACTAGGACAGTATGGAACTACTGTATGAGATTTTTTAGATATATTGAAGCTTTTTCATGCAAGACTTTATATGCGAGAAGTAATGTTTTGAATTTGAATCTGAATTTAACAGGGAGCCAGCGTAATGAAGCTAGAACTGGTGAGATGTGATCTCTATACCCAATTCTGGTTACTACTCGTGCTAAAGCATTCTGGACCAGTTGAAGGTTTTTGACAAGATTGTTTGTACAGCAAAAAACTAATGCATTACAATAATCCAGCCTAGAGGTAACAAAGGCATGGATTAATTGCTCTTCATCCACTTGAGTCAGGATGTTTCTAATTTTCCTGATATTACACAAACGAAAGAAAGCTGACTTGACCTGATTCACATAATAATAATAATAATAATAATAATAATGATAATAATGATAATAACTCACATTTATATAGCAAATTTCATGGAACCCAAGGTCGCTTTACAAAGGTGGAGAGTTACAGCTGATTCTAAGGTCTCTGTGCTGTCTAATTTAATCCCCATAGTTGGTAGGAGAATATGAATTTGGTCTCTAATATTTACAATTTTTTTCAATAAAGAAGTTCATTCAGTCATCAGCAGTTAAATGAGATGAAATGTATGACTCTATGGAGCTGTGGCTCTGAGTCGATCTGGCAACAGTGCTGAAAAGAAATTTGTGGTTATTCTGATTTCCTCTAATTATTGATGAATAATAAGTTTTCCTAGCTTTCCAAAGAGCTTTGTTTTTCTTTACCAAACTATCTTTTATACATTACCAAAAATATCCTTCCAAGCAAGATGGGATTATTTTAAATTTGTAGAGCACCACTTTCTTTCCACCTTTCTACATTTCTGTTTGAGACTTTGCATTTCAGCATTATACTAAGGCGCAAACTTTCTATGATTAATTACCTTCCTTTTCAGAGGAGCAACAGAATCCAGACTTAAACACAGGAACTCTGTAGAGCCACCTGAAAGTCTATCAATACATGACGGATCAAGACTTTCAGAGCTGTCCATAGCGGCATAAATAGAAGACAAGTGTCCAAGCATCCTTTAACCCTTATGAGTCAGAAACCCTGATGGTCAGAAAGGTCTCTACTGTAAAGTATCTTTTTATTGCATATGACATTATTGTGACAAGTAAACTGGAACGGGATTAATGAATGGTCAGATAGAACTGGGTTTTGTGGGAAGATTGTTAAGTACTTGGCTTTAAGTTCATAAGTTAGAACCAAGTCCAGCGTATGATTGCAGCAGTGAGTGGGTCCCTCCACATGTTGACTGAATCCAACTGAGTCAACTCGAGCAGTAAAACTAGAACTAAGGCTGTCGTTCTCCACATCCACATGGATGTTGAAATCACCAACTATGATGACCTTATCTGCCTGGAGAACTAGATCAGAAATGAACTCTGAATAAGGACCAGGAGGACGATAAACAATAGCCAGGAGAATTAGTGCTGGTGACTTGGAGCCTGGCAGATG
>JBAMYA010000018.1:3343317-3353347 GCA_037176975.1 Arrhamphus sclerolepis
GGGTTAAATGGTCTTCAGCTGTTAGTTTTGCTCTTTTACAATTCACTCAAATATTCATATTCAAATATTTTGTTTTTAAACTAGCATCCAACATTTTTCGACTGATATCAGCAAGTTTGGTATGAAATTGTTCAGTTTTTAAGCCTTTTTTTAAAAATTAAAATAATTTTTCATGTTATACTTTCTTCAGCTATTTATCTTAAAATTTCTTCAACTAATGTTTGACTTCTCTTTTTTTAGCTATTTCTTTTCAGCTTCAAACACTTCAGCTATTACTCTAATTTTAGCTATTTTTTTTCAACTTTAAACACTTCAGCTATTTCTCTAATTTTCAGCCTTTTTTTCCACAAAGCTTCAGACTTTTCTTCAGATAATTTTTCAAATTTCTTCAGCATTTACTGGTGATTCATTCAGCAGATAGGCACTCTCACTGCTGTTTCGCAGGAACAGCTTTTTTTTTAAACTTATTTTTCAATTTTCACGAATAAATTTCCACAAACTGTACCTCAATTTTTGTGAAAAGTTGCCGCAAAGAAAATAATTTTTGATCGCAAAGAAAAAAAATTACAAAAAAAAAACTGCAAGATTCTAGGGGACTGCAATAAGAAGACAACAACCTAGTTAAATTTAAGGTTAATAAAATAGATAAAGGACAAAGGATATACAAGCCTATATAGACTTTATATAAACTTCATCAACTTTACAACTTTGGTCATTCTACCAAATTTACTCCATTTTCTTGTTTTAACATTCAAAATTTAGACTTAACTTTTTTCAACACTGGATATAATAACAAATTTAGACAATCTGAGCATTTCTTTTAGTTTTTTTGCAATCTTAAAAAATGTCTAAGAAGAAGATAATTACATCTCAGTCCTGTGACCAAAACACATGCCACTTAGAAAAAAAAAAAGTAGATGAGTAACAGCAGCAAAGTTAACAGGACTGGGTTTTTACAATAGTTGTGTAAAAGATAGAGATATTCATTCTAACTACATGAGGATGCTGAGCACTTTTGAGCATATTTCCTAAAACATATATTTCTTAAATAAACAAACAATTTATGTAACAGTAAGTTGAGCTGAGTGAGTTCAGCCTCAAAATCATGAAATATACAGGTGACATAAAGGAGAACTTGATTTTGGCCTTCCACTGACCTTCAGAATATCTAAATGATGCAACTTCGTGTTGAATAAGTGACCTAAAAAAGTTCAAAATTCCTCAGGAAGGTGGCAGTGTTATAGTAACAGCACCGAGTGAAAACCTGGGGACCTGACTAAAATATGTGATTATGAATTCATAGCATAATTGATACATGGAATCATATGACAATGCGCAAAACATTTTTACGGAAAGATTTTAATTATTATATTTTGCCGCATTTGAGAATGTGGATGTATCAAATGATATGTTTCAGTTCTTTGCAACTTTACAAATGTGCAGGAGATTTTGCTTAAATTATCATCTGTCTTTATCTTTATAATGTCTTCAGGGTCATAGATGGCACCCATTTGGTAGAATGATTCAAATAAAAAGGCTACACCAACAAAATCAAAGCTTACAATGATATATTGACATGAATAACTGCTATAAACTGCAGTATGTCTAAGGAGATTCATTTATCCTGGAAGAGACTTCTTCTAAAAAATATTTTGTTTTTAAATGCTGAACTTAAACATACTTACTTGCTGTAAACTGCATTTTGCCCGTAAAATCATAAAAAAAAAAAAAATAAATAAATAAAAATCACCTCACATCTGCTATACGTTCAAAATTCAAAGGGACAAAAAAAGCAGCTAGAAAAGCGGAACACATGGAGTTCAGAAACACATTTCAATGTATTTCCTCCTTTCATCTGTCTTTTTATTCCATTATTAATTTCATGAGGTTCTGTTTTGCAAAAACTCAAAACATCTAAAGAGCAATATTCACAAACACACCACCATATCCCATAAAAAACAAGTCGCATAACCTTATTTATTCATTGCTGTTATCTTAAGGTTTCATTTACTTTGCTTTCCAACAAACCCACCAAACACCAGTGGCTTATTACATCCATAAAAAATGAAGGAGCTCATCTGAAATACAGCTTAGCCACAATCAGCTATTTTCAGAACAAAGTGTGGAGGAGATCAAACATTGCAGGAGTTCATTAGCATCCAGAAAATCTCTGCTAACAACCACTAGATAAATAATTTATAGCTCTTACCCAACTGCTGCCTGCATATGAACAAAAATGCAAACTAACTTTGCGGGTGTTTGCAAGGCTCTGGAGCAGAGAGCTGTTTACACACTAAAGGAGAAAGAAAACTCATTTGTAAGAGCACCAACACAATTTTTAATATCTAATAATCTGTCATGGTGAGAGGCAGGCTGTGTTGTGTTAACACAGTTAAACTCTTTCACTCTTACAGAAGAAACTTTCTCGAGTTATCTCATTATGTCTGTTCTCTCCATCCTCTCGACACATATGCTGTAATTCACCATGTACCCTGCTGGCTATACTGCATACCTTACATACGTTGTGAGGCAGGCTGCTTTTCATGAACATTATTCCCTCCTCTGATAAAAGGCTAAGCTGATTTATCAAGTGGATAATAATTTAAATAACAATATTTAATGTTGAACTTGTTTGAGACCTTTTTTTCTCATCAGACATGTAGTATCAGCTGTTTGAGGTTGATCTTTTCGACTTGATCAATCAAAGCCTATTAATCACTCTAGTTGTATCTTTTTGTTTTTGAAGCTACGACATCTAGATGATACAACCTTTTTCCAGATAATGATCTCATGGAGTGGGTGTAGGAGTTCTGGAAGATTCTTGAGTATTGTGCACCCTCATTCAAGGTGCGCTCACAAATTTTCAGCTCTACTTGGGCTCAACTGTCCAGGGTAATGGTTAGAGTGGTAAAAGGAAATCGATGGAGAAGAGCGTCTGGAGTTATCTGAGATACAAGAAAAGCAGTGAGACAGGAAGAAGAGCTTGAGGTGGTAGAGCTGAAGATGTTAACATTTTATTTGGGAGTTATAAGAAAGATTGGATTAAAAATGCGCATATGAGAGGAAAAGCCAGGGTTAAACCTCTTGGAGATAAAGTAAGAGATACTAGATTGAGATGGTTTGGATACATACAGAGGAGGCATAGTGAATACATTGGTAGAAGGATTATGGAGATGGAGCTGCCATGCAGGAGAAAAAGGGAAAGAATAAAGAGGAGATTTCTGGATGCGGTGAAAGAGGATATGCAATTGGTTGGTGTGACAGAGGAAAATGAAAAAGACAGAAGGAAACAGGTGTTCCAGTGTGGCAACCCAAAGAAGAAGAATAATTTGGGTCACTGGCACAAGTGTTAGAGGTCAACCTTGCTGCTTTAGTTCTGGTGTGGATATTAGCATTTGATACTACAGCACAAACCTCCACACATTCATCGATATACACCACACAAACACCACATGCACCAACATGCTACACACACCACATCCATCGCCACCTGTCTTGTGCCTTTGTTTGTCCTGTCCTTTCGTGCTCCACTTTTGGTGATTTTTGTCCTCTGACAGAATCAGGGCTTTAGAAGTTAATACAACATGTTAGATCAGACTATTGAAGAGGGTTTATGAAGGACACAATCACTATCAATCACACTTAGACACAAGCTCCTGTTGGCCCTTTATGGATTATTTTAAATGTTAAAACTTAACAAAAACTTCTTATCCAACAGGTCTTTGCAAGTTGCCTGCAAAAGTTATATTTTAACTTCTTCTGTCCAAACTGCTTCCTTTCCCCCAAACTGCATAAGACGTGGCTGAATGTTCTGAACGTCTGATGCTTTCATTTTGAGGGCACAGGAAAGATTTCCCTCCAATCACTCTTCTGTGAAAGCTGCACATTAAAACAGAGAACTGCTGTTTTACAGTCTGATTAATCTTCCAGAAGGTATTCTGCGGTCAAACAGGGGTTCTTATTTGCCTTTCTAGCATTTCTTGAAGTTATTTTCCTAGAAAGTCTTTGTCTTCCAGATTCAACACATTTTCCTTCAGGATAAATTCATTATTATCTCTTTGTAGTCTTCAGCTGTTTTGTGTGTGCCAGCTATTTTCTTGTAGCTATGTAGCCATTTAAAGGATTCCTGGATTGGTAATTGTTATTATATTTTAGGAGTTAGAATATTAGCTGGCCTTCTACAATGATGTCTGGAAAAAGACCAAAACCAGCTGATTAAGATTTGAAATCTGCTGACTACTGTCTGAGATGATCATTTCTTTCTGTTTTTCTTTTTCATGGTGCCACTTTACCATAGCCTGATAAATCAATCTACATCTAAAGGTCTTAAAACGAACCATAGGGCTTCCTCATCCAGGGGGAAGCACCAATCAAACCACCTCTGCACGCAGTTGTTTAGCGCTGCAACCAACCAGAGCAGCAAATAAGGTGATGTAGTCAGAGCGACAGAAACAAGCCAATGGGAGAGAGTTGTGGAGAAGAATATGATGAAGAGATGCCAATGTAATGCAAATAGAATCCAACAATTGTTGCTGTTTTTGCAAGTAGAATTTGAGAAGAACAGTGCTCAAACACTTAACCAATATCTCTGAAAAACTTAACTGTGTGTAACACAGTTAAGTTCAGCTAATATACATAATCATGTTCAGATTACTTCTTGAATAGCTTCCTTTATTGTTAGTTTACCAGAGGTCTCTCACTATTTGTAAATAAGATGGGCCTCATCCACCACAATCCCTAAGAGACTGTCATGGAAGTCCTGCAATTCTTTAACTGTCAAGTGCCAAAGCTGGTTGAAACAACAGCTGTTTACAGTCCAGACTATAATGTTGCAGTTCATCCATCATCATCTACAACAGGGGTGTCTACACAGTCCTAGAGGGCTGCTGTCCCACATGTCATAGATGTTTCCCTGCTCCAACGCACCTGCTTCAAATAAATGGGTCATTAACAGACTTGTGCAGACCTTGATGACGAGCTGATGGCCATCCATTCATTTGAATCAGGTGTGTTGCGGCAGGAAAACAACAAAGCATGCAGGATAGCGGCCCTCCAGGACAGGGTTTGGACATACCTGCTCTACAAGGATAGACTGATCTGATTGGCTCCCCAAGACATTTGGGCACAGTTAATAAGGTCTAACAAATGGTAGCTAGATGGACCTGCTGAACAAATATAAATTTGCTAGCATTACAACCAGATTTCTAGGCCACCTTTAGCATCCTTTACTGTAAAGTTATTACTGTTTGACTCATTATTATTATTATTAAGTTTACTTAAACTTTTTTTTTTTAAGATTTTGTTAGCTCTAGTAGCCTTTATTGAGTGGGGAGAGGGAGGAAACAGGGGCAGAGACATGCAGGAAACTGTTGATGAGCTGGGAATTGAACTTGTAATGCACTACATGAGGCTGTGCCTCGTATATGGTCTGCTTACTTAACCACTCAACTGTCAGTCCAAGTTTACTTTACTTTAAATCTCCCTCATCTCCTCTGCAGAGACTTAGGGAAAAGTAACACAAAACAGCAGATTTTAGGGCAGTTTACCACAGGTCCACAGACGATTACGCTGGTGATTAGTTACTTTCAAAACTGACATTTTTTCCCAGATGTCTGTTGTTTTGAGAAACTTCTCCATTCCTTAGATGTCAGTCACATATTTGGCAACCAAAGAGTTAGCATGACCCGCTGAGCCACAATAACCACATTAAAGGGAAATGTATCTGGTTGAAATAAACCAGAATTGTTCTAGGTTCTAGCTGCTGCTCATGCTTTATTTAGGAGACAGGCCAAGAGTAGTGAAACCGAATTTAAAAAAGGGTAGTTGTGAAAGCTAAACCAATGTGGCTAAAGATGCTGATGCTTCAGAATGTGAGAGGAACTCAAACTGTGGTGACAGCTTTCTGTGGGTTTGTGAGTACAAGTCACTTCTGCATTCATCCAGACATGATTCTTTTTTTTTAATCATATACAGATTACAGATACTGAAAGGTAAGGCAAGTACATGGTTTACATGGAAAAAAAGCAATAAAAAAGACATCTAGGAAGACAGGAAAAAGTACTTCTGCTTTTAAAGACGAGGGAATGTTTTCCAACAATTATCTGCTTTCAAACACCCCTCAGATGATTTTAAACTGTTGAGTTTTAATTTCAGCAGCCGAGATAATAATTCAAATGAGAGATTACAAAAAAAACAATGGAGGTGAAAAAAAGAGCTAATCTAATTAAGATCCCCATCACTCAATTAGATTTGAGTAGGAGAAACAAATGGTTAGTAAATTCTTTCATCATAACAACCCATTTAATTCCTTCAAGACAGAACTCTGACATCTGGCATGTCCCCTCCAGAGTCTTGAGTGTTAGTGTGTGTGTTTTCGGCAACACACACACTAACAAGCAAGAGAGAAAGAGTCTGTTGCAAGAAAATGAAGGGATTGGGGGTGGGGGGAGGAGTGGGTTGAAGAGTGAAGCGATGAGTGTGCTTTCACTGAGCCCTGAATGTGTTTATGAGCATGAAGCTGTCTGAGTGTGATGGTGCGGCAGCTTAGTTCACGCAGCCGTAGCTCACCCACATGGTCATGCAGAGAGAGGTCGAATTATGGCATTTGGGGCCGCTTTTCTCATGAGAGCATGGTGAACAGTCTAAGAATGAGGTCACTTTGAGAAAG
Source organism: Arrhamphus sclerolepis (assembly GCA_037176975.1). Taxonomy (NCBI): domain Eukaryota; kingdom Metazoa; phylum Chordata; class Actinopteri; order Beloniformes; family Hemiramphidae; genus Arrhamphus; species Arrhamphus sclerolepis. Next base: position 3,349,985 of record JBAMYA010000018.1, read on the forward strand.
AGGAGATACGGTTTAAGTCAGTACACAAACATGAAAGCCTCATCGTAGATGGGTGGCCTGACAGGGTTTGTGAGGCACAGGAACTGTGGCGGTGGCCTGTAGTGCTGTGCAAAAAGACAAAGACACACTGAAAGGGAACAGCCACAGTTTCTCAGCACTCAGCTGCACCTCGTCTTGTTGTGAGCCTGTCTAACCACTTCCTCATGCTGCAGGCAGAGAGGTCAGGGTTCAGTCAGGTCCTCTGACAGCCAGAACAGGCTACAAAAACAAGAGTGCTAGAAACAAGAAGTCTCTTTTCATTTTCTCTTCTCAGCTACTGCTTTTTCTTTCCATCTACCCACAACCTCTCAGTTTTATTTCCTGTATGTAGAAATCACACCCCCCCCAACCCAGTGAATTTTTCTATTTTGGAGCTTGTTGTTTACAGCCTCAAAGAATGTGAGAATCACACACTGATCATTTCTTCAGCCGGTAAAGGTCAAAAACAGCCATTATCTGGAAATAGTGAAAAAAAAAAAAAAAAATGTTGAAAAAGAATTCTACTAAAAGCAGAATATGCATAACAAAAAAATAATGATGAAACTGAACAGAGAAATGCACAAGGGTTATATTTGTTTATTTATTTATTAATTCCCCCTTGGTAATGGATGCTGGTTCTTCAGTTTTGTTTTGTTTTTTTTGGCTTATTTATCATGGCAAGGGACAGAAGAGAGAAACACTGATTGTGAAGTCATGTCACATTTTGTTGCTTTTCAAAAGGGATGCCGTCTCTATTAGGGCTAAAGGCATGGTGGTATGCTGCCCTCTGCTGGTGACAAGTGATGCTGCAGATTCAAAAACTGCATGAAACATAAATCTTCCACTCATTTGGATTAAAACTCTGTTCTCAAGAGTTATTGTAGCAGATGGATGTATTTTAAGCGCAGGAACCGAATATAACATTATTATCCTAAAGGTAGGCATATATATAACAATAGAAATCTAAATAGCTATAAGTCAAATGTATGAAATCATACTTAGTACATATTGTCCATATGCTATGAAATGCTGTAAAATTTGGGGGCTAGTATTTTTTTTTTTAACATTACCAATATCAAACTCCATTTCTCTCAAATAAGAAATGATTTCTATTCCCACACTTTTTAAAAATGTCTCATGTAACTCCACACTCTTTTGGTTTTATGGCTGATCTGACAAGTATTCTTTAGAACTGTGGATTTATTTATAATTCATCCTTCAAGAAAAGCTTGAACAGTTTTCAAGACTTTTGCTCAGGACCTTACATGAATCAATAACACATTTCTGTTTCCGGACTGATCTGTCAGGCTGGCCGTTTGATTGATTTTAACTGGTTCATCAGTTAAACCTAATATTTAATTTTAAAAACCCAAATATATCAAACCTGAAAAAAAACACCTTCCTTCATGCATGTTAATTTTAAACTTGATTCAAGCAATGCGTTTCAGGAACGTTTCGAATGGAATGATCTGTGATGTAATGCAATAAATAAATACCAGTTTCCCGTGGGTACCTTCAGAGGCAAATATGAGGAGTGCATTGCCAATATGTGAAAGCCAAAAAGGCTGAATGTGCTATCATTTTGCAGAATATTGTCAGTGTAAAACAATTTGTGTTGATATTTGGGATTTCACAATTTAAATTGTAAAGTCAAAGAAAAAAGAAATTAAATTGTACAAAAGGGACAAGTTTGAGAACTGTAACTGAACAGCTGCCATATTAAAATGCTTCTCTTGTGTTAGGTGCCAATCTTGTGAGTATAATAATTAAATAAAGATGAAATAAAGAATATATTAAAAACTGTTCTTCATACGCAACCCTGGCTCTGTCAACTGGAAACAGACTGGGCGTAGTCACACCCTTCCAAACCATAACAACCGAATGAAGTCAGAGAGGGAAGAAGGAGAGATTTGGAACAAATTAGCAAATGCAAAGTTCAAATTTGACAGCACAGAAGAGTTATGACAGAGTACCAGTCCACACCTACACTTTCATTTTGAGTGAGTATGCTCAAACCTTTGACTGGCACAATTTATAAATATGATCCAGTGGCTAACTTCTGTGGGTCTTATTTATCAAAAGATGGACTTGGGCAAAGTAGAAACAAAACAAACAAACAGTACGTACCATTTGGACTAAAGAAGAGAGGGAACATCTGATTTGTTATGTGTTTGAAAGCCAGAAGTAGTGCACATGATATGGATAAACTGCACATCTGTGAAGGCAACATTGATGATGAGACTAAATATTTGTGAGTGAAGATCTTGTTTTTCAGCAAGACATTGCCAAACCATAATAAAATAGCACTGATCTGCAGCCAAAGAGTCCCAGTGTTAACTGAAAGCAGTTGGTACATTATGGAACAACAAAGGAGGCCTTAAACTGTTGAGCAGCTGCAATCCGACATCAGTTAAGAATGAATAAAAATTTCCATTCAAAAACTACGGCCAATTCATGGGAAAATACACTATAGTTATTATCAGCATGTTAAAGTGATTTAATCTGAAGTAGAGCTCACAGGTTTACACTGACGATCAAATTAAATGGCTTTGACAGCAACAACTAGGACATAAAGCACACGCAGCATGGTGAAGAAAGGCTGCAGACTCTGGATGCTGGAAATTGTTTCATCACTGGAGTACCAGATGTTTACATTTGATCTTCCAGCAAGCAGCGGTTCACAATCCCAGAGGGAGAATGTTTGTATTAATAGGTCAGAACGGTGTGTATGATATACAAGTGAGTTAAATGGGTCAGAGATGCGGTTGATGGGACACTCTGTGGGTCAGCAGGCGGGCTTTGTGGCGTATTTGCACATTTCTGGCGAGGGTGACTGTGGAATAGCTTTGCCCTTGTAGGTCGGCTCTACTGTTTGTTGTGTGGATGATTTATAAATATTCCCTTTGGTCTCACTGAGGGCAGCATATCTTGCCAATGGAAAGCTCTCTCTGATGTGAGGCCATGAAAAGTCAGGCCTGTGAGATGCCTGCATGCTTAAACACACACACACTCCACGGTAACACAATCGTCTCTGTCAGCCGCACACACATACACCTTTCCGCAGATGAATGACTCTGATCAGGTGAACACTTCTCACTAAATGACAATCTGTGAGGCCAGAAACCTCCAGTTGCTGTGAGTTTGCATCAAAATCAAAGTTCAAAGATACATAGGCAGTTGCCACCTAACCAGGCTGAGATCACAGAAGCCACTTCAACATCCTGCCATGAAAGCAGGCACTTAATGCAGTTTTAAGACACTAATTACTTGTTGTCAATGGGGGGGGGGGGGGGGGGGGGGCAAGGAAGTCAAACGTGACCCCCCCACAGGGGGGGGTTAAAAGGA